>VZTN01022425.1:541368-567498 GCA_013400515.1 Erpornis zantholeuca | reverse complement strand
GTGGGCTCGAGCTGCAACCGCAGCGCTGGGGGGCAAAGCGGCCCCGGGGCCCCCGCGGACCCCCCGGCGAAAGGGTCGGGGGAGAAGCCGTCGGGGAGAGCCTCCCCCCGGGTCCGGCCGCCCCCAGGCCCGGATTTCGTTCGTCCCCGCCGTGCGGAGCTCCCCCGACGCCGCCCGTGGGCAGCGGGGAGGCTCTTCCCCCTCCGATAATTAATTAACGAACGCGGAGAAGTAGTGGGTATCTGACCCCCGGCCAGCGGCGCGCGGCGGCGGCAGGAGGTTAATTGCGCTAATTGCGGACGGGGCGGANGCGCAGGGCACACGCGGGGTTTTTGCGGGAGCGCGGGTGGGGCCGGGCCGGGGTCCGGGTGCCCACACAGGTGTGCGGGACCTGTGCCCGTGCCAGGACCCTGCGCTCCTGTTCTGTTCCTCGGCTCCTCGCCTCTCTGCGTGCGCGGAGCTGTCGGTGCGGTCCGACGGGCGCGGGGGCCCTGTCTGTCTGTGAAGAGCCCCGTGCGTGTGTGCACCGCTTGCCCCAGGCAGCCGGAGCTGATAATTGTGGTTGTTACTGTGAGCCCGTTAATCCCCCGAATCCCTTTACCTCCTGCTCGCAGGGGATTACAAATTAATAAAAGCAGCTTAGGGGCGGGAGCCTCCAAACACACATATGCTCCTGCCGACGGCAGCACCGGGACTTTCGCCCGCTCCTGGGGGCGGCCGGGGAGCCCCCACCGAGCCCCGACCTCGAGGCACCCACCCCGGGCTGCCAGAGCACCTTCCCCTCCTCCGGGTCCTGCGGGGCCGAGGGCTGGCTCAGGACTGTCCCCTGGGATGCTTCATCTGGCCGGGGACACGCTCCAGTCTGCGAGACAGCTCAGCTCTGTGTGGCCGGGAAATAACGCAGGGACACCTTTTGGGGAGCCAAAGAAAGCACCCAGAACTGCCAGGCTCGGGGTCCAGGAGCTGCCCGGGTGTGAGCAGAACTGTGCTGCAGTGCCACCGGGTGCCAGCGGCACCTGGCCCTCCCCAGGGCGACCAACAGCCCCTGGGGGCAGCTGATGACACACACGGTGCCTTTCAAGCTCGGTTTTTAAGTGGATTTTTAGCCTGAGCCTCTAAGGAAGCACTTGAAGCAAACCCACAGGTGGTGGTGCCAGCTCCTCTGGGCACGGGTGGGGCAGGGGCTGTGGCCCACTCAGGACCATCAGTGGCACCTGCCAGCCCCGTGGTCTCTCACACTGTGACACCCAGGACCCCACAGAGCCTCTCGTGCTCACCTCCCCCTGCTCACCCTCCTGTGCCCTCCAGCTCAGGGTGCAGCAGGCACCAGACCTGTCCCTGGCCTTCCTCACTTGGGCTTCTGCCATTCATAAACCCCAACCATTAATAAAAACCAACCCACCCAAATGTTGATTTCCTCCTGGTTTCTTTTCTCTTCCCTCATTCAGATTCCTTAGCAGTTCCTGAGAAGTCTGAGCTTAAATATATACCTCCTCCAGATGATGGATATGGTTTATCATGGACATCTTCATGAGCTGTCCTGGCAACAGAGTTCAGCTAAAAACCATTTGCAACCACAGGTAAAGAGCCCAAACGCATTCACTTTGCCCAAACGTTTGCAGTTTATTTTAAACAAGCACATTAATTTACAATTTAGTACAAAACAGTCACTTATTCCTTCCAAGAGAAGAATGAGACAATAAAAACCCAAGCAAACCAGAACAGACTTGGAAATGCCAAGTTAATGACTTCAAATAAATAGAACATTTAAATTACTGAAATGGTATCGTCACTATTTTCAACACCTCATGTGCAACAACACACCTGGGACCTTCATTCCCCCCCAGTTCTGTGCAGGAGCAGCAGGATGGATGCACTGCTGGAAACAGAAAATCAGGAGTTCTCACAAATAACTTCATTAGGGTTATTCTCTAGCACTTGCAGCTTCTGTCTCTCCTGGTACATTCTACTCCTTTTTTATAATATTTCCTATTTGAAAACATCCCGAGAGCAAAAAAGCTCAGTGAATTACAAAGGGCCCAGAAATCCCTCCTGGAGCTGCCTGCCCCCAGCACAGCACAATCCCCACAGGGAAGTGGCACTGCAGGAACCTCTGTGGGCAGCACACCACACCAACAAACCCTCCAAGATCGAGGAGATGGGGCTTGGAGGCAATTGTAAAACCAGAAACACTTTCCTGGCAGCATCACCCATCCCCCAGCACAGACTGTATCGTTACAGAGACATAAAATGAGACAATTTGTCATTAGGAAGTACAGAAAATAAAACCAAGCAAACCAAGATTTACACACGTGAAGTCAAAGTCAAGAAAAGCTTCCCAGTTTCACTGAAGTGAAAGCCTTGGCTGGTTCACTGGCAAGAGCTGGAGCACCAACAGGGACAAGCAACATCCTCATTTCATACTTTTATACTCTGAAGAGACCAAAAAAAAAAAAATCCACTGCAGTTTGAGCATTGATTCATTTTGTTGTGTCACAGCAATGGGGAAGTTAAATGTGTGTAGCAAAACCCTCATGTTACTCCAAACTCACATTTGCTGGTTTTTAATGGCAAAATTGTTCCTTTTGTTTTCATGTGCAGATGAAAATGAGGAGAATGAGTCAAAGCTAATGAAACAAGGTCTATGTATTTGTTTGAATTCTGAACAACAGCATTAATGACTGAATTTCAACCTGAGAATGTGCAATACTGACAGCAGGAATTAACTGGGCCAATTTTCCACATCCAACACTGCTATGCTGGGTTAGGTTTTCCTGCTGTTTGGATTTGCTTTTAAAGCTGAGTGGGCTGAGAACACCTGCCCAGATTAGTTCACCCAAAAGTTACCTGATCTTCAACACTAAATGTGGAATCTCCAGGATTTCCTCTGAATCCTCCAGGAACCTCTTCCTGGGATCTCTCCCTGGGTTCCAGCCCAAACCAAAGGGCTCTGATGAGCCTGGACCCACTCCCCCCACGGGCTCATCATCACTCTTGTGCTTGCAGGGAGTTTGAATATCCAAGCTCAGCTGCTCTAATGATTGGAAATCATCCTTGTGCCAGAACTCTGGAATTGTGAGGGTCCTCAAAGAGCACAGACCCAGCCCCTCTGCAGGAATGCTGGACTGACAGGGTCATGTGAATTGAGATTTTTTCCTCTGACACGTTCACAGCAACCCCTGAAAGCTGTTCCTTTATGTGGGTGTTGTTTTGATCAACTTAAGCTACAAGGGACTGAATCTTTGCAGCTCAGTTTTGTTATTCCAACTGGATGCTGCAGAGACACATCAGAAATACTCAATTTTGTGAACAACCAACATTTGACTATGAAAAAGTAACCCTGTGGAGTTTTTTTGTTGCTTTTTTTTTGCCAGGCTTCAAATTTTCTTTGCTGGGGCTTATGAGGGAAATCAGAGGAGGACACACCAATGGTATAAATCCAGGGAATTGGCCAGGGACTCCTTATTCCTTCTCTTGTAACAGAAGAGCCAGCAAACATTCAATTAAATTAAAAGTTGCAAATGTAGAATTGAAAGGAAAAGCCTTTTTATATAACATAATTAATCTGGAGAACTCACTGCCACGAGAAAACATTGAGGCCAAAACCTATTAGGATTAACTAAAGATTAGGTAATGGATAACTAGAACATGCTCAATTACATTGGATAGGATTATAAACTTCACTATCCAGGATGTGAATTATCCCCCCCAGCCAGGATCACAGCAACTCCTACTCCCAGTGATGATTCTGCAATGTCTTCATGGTTTCTTCTTGCTGCTGCCCCAAGGACCCCACAGTGAGCTGCAGAGGGAACTGCCACATCCCAGAGCAGGGCAGCTCTGGGCTTTACCCCTTAGGGAGCCTTTCTGACCCCAGCAGGACACTCCAGCAGAGTTCTCTGCACTGCACATTCAGCTTTACCCCTGACACTTAGGGAGCTCAGAGCTGGAAATGCCAAGGGAAGTGTTAATTGCGATGGAGAAATTCGACAGAGGAAACTCAGTGTTTGGAGATTTTTCCATCTGTTCTGCCATGGTAACAAAAACCTTGCTGTCCTTCACTGAAAACATTGTTTTCCTTTAGTCCTAGGATTGGCTTCCACCTGCATAACACAATAATTATTTAGCAATCAGAATCAGGCTGCTAATTGTGCCCCAAAACTCTGATCCTAGTGGTGACACACACAGAGATCCTTGGCTGGAATGCGCCACAGAAAGGATGAACGACTTCAACTTCCTACTTCAAATATGCCATGTAAAAATAATATTTCAGAAAGTCACAGAGGTTTAGAATGGATTTAATCAGAAGAGAACTCTTGTTTCCTGAAAGAAAAAAAATCAGAATTCCTGCTTTTCCCACTGAAGCAGCCAAGGCACCATTCAGAGGAACCATTCAGCACTCGGGGAGGTGAAACAAGCTCTGGACAAATTAAAAAAAAAAAAAATAACAACACCTGACTTGAAAATACACACAACAATATCCAATTTCCTTCTCCAGCAGGCACAGTGGATTGCATAATGCAATGTTTACTCTGGAAATGAGTAAAGGATGTTGGTGGGAAGTCATGGAAAAATCTTAACTGACAACTGCAACCTTCCCTTGCGAGGACATCGACGTGGCCTCGGGCACAGCCTGGGGATCTCAAGGCCACCTCCACCTGTTCAGCTGAACACCTGGGAAATGCCTTGGGAAGAAAAGGGGTCTGCAACAAGGAATACTGCATATAAAATCCCTGATCATAAATATTAAAGCTGTGTCTGGGACCCAACAGCCACGAACAAGGAGAACTCCTACACCGAGGAACGATAATATTTCACCTTCCAGCGCTTGGATCTCATCCGGAAAAAAAAGTACATGATCATTAAAAACAAGGATGATGCCACATAGAGGATGACACACAGACTCATGTCTAGGTTGGAAAATCCAATCCCTAGGAAGGACACAGCCTGCCTGGTCCCTTTGAGGTTCAGGGATTCAGCCACGCTTTTCCCACTACCTTGGACAGCTCCAGGATTTCCCATGGGCTTCTCCAGCACCTTGGAGCCTGAATCTCCTGGGTTTTCCTTAGCCTGGAGTTTATTTTCTGCATTTCCCCCTGGGTTCTTCAGCAGGGTTTTGTCCTTCACCTCCCTTGTGTCTCCCTGCTCGTTGTCACTGGGCTCAGTCTGGCTCTCGGTGTATTTATAGAGAATATTTTCACTGCTGTAGTGGGACTTGAGGAATTGCAGGACTTGCTCCTCGCTCCAGCTGTGCAGGCCTTTGATTTCTTCATGACACGCAGGACACATGTCTGGAGTTGGCCACTGAACTTTGGGAAATTTTGGATCTTCGGTCAAATCACCTAATTGGGAGGAGAAAAATATAAACAAACAAACAAATAAACAAAAAATAAATCAGGAGGAATGAACTGGGAAAGCTGCACCATGAGAGCCTTCACAGGGAGTATTTTCCACTTCCAGAGGGGCTGGCATAAAAAGCCACAGCACAATCATTGAACTCAACCGAGTCACTCACAAATTTGGAAGTTTTCTCATCAATTCTGACCCGAAGCATTCCAAAATACAAACTCAAAATCACAATTATTTCCCTTTTCTCACGGCAAAAGCTGCAGCATTTCAATCCCAACCCGACTCCTGCAATTGCTGCTTTTAGAAGGGAGGAACCCACAAGTGTCTGGGCCCTCTAGGGTTAATTTGAATTTGATGGTGCAAAACAAACTGCTCTTTTCACTCAGAGCTCCTTAATCCCTGTTCTCTGCCTGCTCTGCAGGAGCAGCCCAAGGCCAGACACTCAGATATTTCCATGTTTCTGTGCTGGGAACTATTTCCATCCCAAGCTTGCTTTTCCACAGCTCTGCATTATTACCAGAACAAACTGCTTGCAGTATTTTAAAAGCCATGTTTAAGATGGATTTTTCAGCTAAAAAACCCAAGTCTTTAAACATGTAACATGGTCTTGAATTAGTTCTAATTTTACCATTTCAGATGCTCACAGCTCTGGCCACATTTCTGAGCTGATCACTGTAGCTGGTGTCACACTTTGCTCTAAAACCCAACATTTTAACATGTGAAAGGAAATGATTTTTAGGAAAAATCTCCATCTGGTAAAAAAACCTAATTGATTTAACTGAATAGTCAGTAACATTTAAAATATTTCAAAAATATAGATTACTATTATTATTTTTTTTTTTAAGACAGGAAACTTGGCCATGATTTTGAGTAAAATAGGGATTCAAAAGACATTTAAAAATATTTGTCTCCTTGATATTTACGAGTGACAGAGTAAATTTGCTTTTTTTATCCTGAAGATCGCTCAGCAATCAATTTGTTTCAGCAGAAAATGCAGAAACAAAATGTGTTACAGCAAGGATCCAAACAGAAAACTCCCTGTACTTTGTGTTTTCCTGCCAAAGAGGGAAATGCTGTAAATCCTGGGCATTCTGAAGGAACAGGGAATAATTCAATAGGGCAGAGCCACCTCCTGACCCAACTCCAAGGCTGCCCCCAAGGTGTTTGCATTGACCAAACATCATTTCTCACACAGGACCACAAATACAGATGCAGCTTTTAAGGGTGAAAATACATCACTGTCCCACAGAGAAATTTTAGCAAACTTAAAAAGCATAATTTAACATTATTATTTATTCCAGTGTGTTTATATTTTTACTAAAAGGGTGTTTTAGCTGGCTGCTGCAGCACCTAAATCAATATCCATGGGAGTTTTCCAATACCTTAATGTTCTAAATAAGTGCATTGCTCCACCACTCAGCAACTCCAAGAGTTGCCTGTTCCTGTGTTCAGCCCAGCAAAAGGAACTAAAATTAGGAGATGTTTTTATTTAATCTCTTATTATTTACTTATTTTTTTTCTCCTCAGAGAAAGGAGGCAAACTCTTTGTACTCACAGCAGTATTTAATACTTCATAAATCTTGGGAATCCAGCACGAGCATAATATGAGCACAATGTAGCATATTTAAATTGTAACTAATGCTGCATTACCCAGATCCATAACAGCAGACAGGGATTTAGTGCAAAGAGAAACCAATTTTCTTTAGTGCTTTAGTTACTTGATACCCCCACAACAGAATGGATTAAACACAAGCAGTATTTTAACAGCATTTCAGTCTAACTGCAAACACAGGGATCTGGAGGGGGCACAGATTCCCTTTATACAGTAATTTTATTTTATTCAGCTGCTGATGTGCCAAGAGTTGAGGCTCTTTTATCCTGAAAAAGCCTCTTGTTCAATTGCCATCGTTTTCCAAAACAAAACAAAGGTTTTAACCGTAAAGTGTTAGAGAAAGAAATGGAATTATTTTTTCATCCACTGCACTTTTTGGAGAAGGCTTTGATTGGTGCTCCAGAAAAGAGCCTCTCACCAAGCAACAGGAGAAATCTCAGAACAAAGCAGCTCTGAAAAGGATGTTTTTCATTCTCCAGCAGGGCCCAGCTGTGTGCCAGGTGTTTCCCTCCCCTACCTGCCAGCCTGTTGTTCACCACATTGTGCTTCTCCCACAGCCACAGAACAGCCTGGTCCAGGCTCTTCACAGAATCCATGGATTCTTTGGCCATCTCCTCGAAATGCTGAGCACAAGCCTTGCAGCCAAAGAAGTGCTGGATGTATCTCCTCATGACCTGCAGCACAATCTGGGGGTTGTCCTCAAGACCTACAAGACAAGTGACAGGCACAGCTCCAAGGGCAGGAAAGGGAAGAGGGGGAGAAGGAAAGGAAAAGTTGCTCTGTTTTTGTTGTGTAGAATTGACATCTGACTTCAGAGGTGTGAAACAAATCACTTTTGTCACTTAAAGTGGTTTTTTATACCAATACATACAGCACATTTAGTCTGTGCAACTGTGCTCAGAGTTATCCTGAACACCACAATAAAATAAAAGTCGAGCAGTGAAATTTCTCCTTTGAGAGTATCTCAAAATTTGAGGGGAAAATCCAACTCAGTTAAATGAAAACCAGACATTATTTTTATCAGAGACCATTGTGAAATGGTTAAAATATGCAAAATTCACACTTTCTGTACACCACAACTCCAGTGGAAGTAGAGACTTTCTCCAAGCTCCTGCCCAATAATTAAATGAATATTTATATCACGTGTTCACCACTATTATTCATGCCCAGGCACTGAAGTTATGGTGACTTTGCTACTGAAAAATCAAGAGGCAACCCCCATCTGGTGAGTGCTGCACAAAGTGCCTGTGGTGCCTGTTTGTTACCCCACAGTTTTCTGAGGAATTAGAGAGCACCACAATCTCATTACAGTTATTAATTCCATGCCTTTTCTGGCAGGCTCTGAATGCACAGAGCAGCTGCTGAGCAACAATTTGCACTTTGGAGAGTGAACCAGGAATTCCTCCTAAAATAAACACCAACACATGATTCTTTCTGTAACATTCACACTTTCACACTGAAGATAATGCAAATGAATAATTAATTCAGCAGGAAGACAAGGCCTGCACAGGTTGGGAACTTTGTGGCCTTTGTTGTGTCAGCAGGTAGCTCCTTACATCTCTAAGTGGTTTGAAAATCTGATAGAATTTGTTGAAATGCTAATGGTTTCATCTCTGTCTCAGAGAATTTCTGATTCATGCTTAATTGACCCAGTAAATTATGTCAGAATGTATTTAAAAATGTACTGAGTGTTACCACGAACACACACTTGTCAAATTAAACACTTTTTATGGGGCAGATTGATCAAATTACAGACTCCTGCAGCTGAACACCACGAGTAATTTACTATTGCTTTGTTTTCTTGGGAAAAAAAAAATCATCCTCAACAAAACCTGCTCAAACTATCAGGCACTCATCTGATATGGGAAATATATTGAGACTGTCACCAAAACCTTTATTTAGAACAACAACAGGATATTCTTAAACACAGCAGCAAAAAGAAGTCTTTAAAGGCCAAAGAAATGCTAAAAAACAAACGATTTCTCCTCAGCCTTTCAATATCTGTGATTGAACAGACATGTATAAATAAAGGCTGTGAGATTAAAGGAGATTAAATTACTGCATTAAAAGAAAGGCTGGGAAATTATTTTGGAAGTTGGAACGAATTTCAGGCAGAAATTCATTCCAGTTTTACCACTTATATTGAAATATGTATTTAGAAAAAAAACCCACAACACACACAACCAAAGTGATTACCAGCAAATGATGTCTTTGTGGAGAAAAAAAGATTCATACACAAATTTAATTACATCTGTTCTCCTGTGCAATGTTACACCCTGGAAATTCCTTTTGTGGGGAGATCTGTCAAATTCAGCAACAGATTAAAAAAGAATCCAGATAATTTATTATAAAACCCATGAGCTTGTCTTACTCACACCAGCACATCCTGTTACCTAAACCCACATTTCTTGTCATTAAGTGAGCTCAGGAAATGATTTCTACAATGATTTTACACATCCTTGGGTGTGAGCAGCTCTGTTCTGAGTTCCTTTGGATCCCTCCTGCTGCTCCCAATTTCCCCATTCAGCATTAAAATGTATCAAATCTAACCCAATAAAATCATTTTAGCAAGAAAGGCACAGTGAGTTCACCCAGAGTGCCAGGCCCTGGAGCAGAGGGGATGACCAAGAGAAACACATCTGCTTTAGAAAGAAAACAATTGCAAAATGGCTCATTTTGTTTGTTTTTCTTTTATCAGCCCCGAGATGAATCTTCTATTAACATCTGCCATGTATCATCGTGTAATCCTCCTTTTCTCTTCCCTCCCAAACTACTGCAATTCAGGGTAACCCTAATCTTTAAAGTGGACAAGAACCATAAAACCCCTACCTGTGGTGGGAAGGATTAGGGAGTACATCATGCTTTTTAGTAGATGGGATTTAAACAAGCAATAAGGAGAGGAAAACCTCCCAAGACATAATCCCACAGTCTCAGACTGACCCAATTCTTTCACCATAAGAAGTGATCATCACATATCTGGCCCCATTTACAGCCAGGGTTAACTGTGCCAAAGAGTTCTCAGGTCCTGCCATGTATTTTTAACTTCAGGCTCATGCCTGAAACACACAATTTAAGGTGAAATTTTGTGATGTTAAATATTAAGGATTTTTTTTTTTTTTGAGATTTGATCAGAGAGCTTTGGGACTGAAAGGAGGAATTTAAGTTGTGCAGGATCCTGCTGAGGAGCTCAACATCATCCAGTGCAGACCCCCCCAAACTCACCAGGCAGTGAAAGCACTAAATTGAAGAAATTCAATGTGCTGCCCCATGAACAACAAACAAAACAAAGAGAGAAATAAAAATCAAAACCAGGATGATTTGCTATCAAAAAATGCCTGTTCTGCAGGAGAATTATTCAGATTTGAAGGATTTTCACCCTGACTGCCAAGTAATACTGGACAAATGTATGAATTTATAGTGTGAAATAATAAAAGACTTTCTAATATATAATCAGCAACTGGTAAATTGAAAATTTCTGAGTTTTATGAGGTAGTAACAGTCCCTGCAGAATTCTCCTATTCCTTGGAAAAGGTATTTAAAAGGCTTTAAATGAAAACTAAACAGAACTAAAACCAAACAAAGCAATGTCCTGGCAAGAATAAAAACATATGAAGGCCAAAATTTTGGCATTAGTAATTCTATTTTCATTGAGTGAGGAAAATAGATTTTATAAGCAGCATGTTTCTTAAACAGGAATCATCACCAGAATATTAACAATCAGCTTCACAAGATGCTGCAAGTTTAAAAATAAGCAATTTTACAGAGTGCTGGCAAAGTAGTAAATCACTGCAGGGATTAATGACAGGTACATTCAGCTGAAAAAAAAAAATACCAACCCAAACAGTCATAACATCCAGAATTTAAGAAATAACATTACAGAAGGATCAGCTAATGGCTGAACATCTTTTACAGCTACTGAACTGAATGGTTAAACCTCATCTTCCTCAAATTTCATTCCCAGTGCAACCTCAGGTAGCCTGAATCATTTTCAGGGAGCTCAAAATTTCTTTGAAATTCTCCTTTTTTTTTCCCCCCCCTTTTTCTACTTTCTCACTCCCAGCTTTAGGGCCACCCACTTTATTTAGGACATTTCCAAGGCTTCCTGCTGCAGCCAAGCTCTGACCCCTGCTGGTGCAGCCTTGCAGCCACTCTCCTCCACAAATGGATTCCTTGAGGATTTTACACACCAGAAATATTTGCTGCTCACCTGTGTTTATCAAAGCTTTGGGTCTCAGTGCAGCCTGAACGGTGAGGGTGTGGAACAGCTTCCAGAGGGAGCAGCTGTAGCCCCTCAGCTCTGGTCTGCTGCCCTGGCAGCCAACCCATTGGACTTTCCTGGTGAGAAATATCCCAGAAATCTGCCAAAAAAAAAGAAAAGAAAAGGAGATTTATTAGATTTATTTAAGGTATGTGGGGCTTTGTGGACTAACTGTCCCACTGAATGTAGCAGCAGAGTTGATCCCACATGGAATGGAGGTGATCCCAGGTAAAGAACAATAAATGACTCTGCACTTGTTGCTGATGAATTCATACTTAAGGCAAACAAACTTTCAACAATCTTGAGGTCTCAGATACTCTGAAGCATCATCATAAAAATCATCCCTTTTGGACATGTAGTACATGATACAAAATGTTCAGTCACTGACATCAAACCTACTAAAATCAGTCTGACAGAACACACAAAGCACTTTAACCTATGGGGTTGTTTGTTTTTTTTTTAAGAAGGTTTTTTATTTTTAAGAATATTCCTGAACCCTGACAGAATTCCAGCTTCCCTGAGCACGTTTAGAATTCCTCACTACTCCACAAGGTTTACATGACTCCCAGTGTAAAGCCTTAACTGGCTGTAAAATTCAGTATTATTTCTTCTTAGAACAAACCCACTCCTTATTCATTGCACTTAAAATCCACTGCAAGATTTTCGTTTCTGAGACTTCTCTCTCCTCTTCCTAAAACACACAGGAGGTTTCCAAATTTCAGACAGAAATAGGAAGGAAAGATTTGTTAAGTTCTGTACAAAGACAGGGCTTTGCCAAAGTGGGATGGGATTGCAGCAAGGAAATTGAGAGTATTTGGGGAAGCTCCTCAGGAATAATGCACATTTCAGGGAGTAAATTTCCCATCACTTAAACTCTGACCTTCAAGAGAATCCTGCTGATAGCAGGCTCAGAAAAGCAAGTCAAAAACATCCTCTGGGAACCTTGCATCCCTGGGGATGACATTAGGGAACAAATATTGCTTGCTCATTATAAAACCCAGCCAGGATTGTGTGTTTCAATTCCCTCATTTCAATTTCTTCATGTGGATGTGTTTGTTTGGGTGTTTTGTTTGGTTTTTTTTTTCTGCTAATGATTTCACTTTATTTTCATTTTAACCTTCTTATAACTCCATTATGACTGAGGGAGCATCAGTAAGTGATGTCTTAGATTGATAAGAGAATCTTATCCTTTCCTAATGCAGTGTTTTATGCTGGAACTGGGAACAGCTTACCCGCATTTTGTTGTTGACCAGATCCAGGATAGCATCATAAGGGATTTTGTCTAATGGAAGGCTCACCAGCCACTCCTGCAAGGTCTCTAACAACTTCACCACAGGCTGACGGCCAGGAAAAAGCTGAGAAAAATAAAAATATTAAAAAAAAAGAGGAAGAAAATATTTTCAAGCACAAATCTCATTAGCAGTGAGATGCTTTTGGCTTTAGCCAGATGTTTTTCCTGTCTGTAAAATGCTTCATTTTGTTTTCTGATATATTTTCTGTTTTAATATATTACTTGTTCTGCTTTCAGTAAAGAGCCATCTGATACAAGGTTTTGCTTACAAAAAATTCAAGTTTTTTGGTGCAAAAAGTTAAAAATGAAGCAGGCAGGAATAATACAGAATAACCTGAAATTACCTAGGATTTCACATCAATATAATTCAGTTCACAGTGTTGCTCAAAACAGAGTATAACACCTCAGTGAAACAGAGGGGCTGAAATCCTTCTCATTTTTGGAAGATCAACCACAAATGTAGTTCTTTTTAGTCAGATTTGTGTAAATTTAGGAGTTGTTATCCAGAAGAGCATTTTCCTTTTCACATGTGTAACAGTGATTTCCAAAGTGATCTGCAATCAGGGACTTCCTTAACTTGGAACTTCCAGGAGCCAAATCCTGGCAGATGAGTGTGAGGAGCTGGAAATCACTGCTAAGGCCATTATTTCACAGCAGAAATGGTATTTTGTTTTAATGAGGCTTGTAATTACTACAGAATTAAGTCCAGTTTGATTGCCACCCTTTAGGAGCCTCCCAGAAGGAGCAGGATTTCAGTCAGGAAAATTCCCCAAGTAGGGAATCAGAGACCTCTGTGCCATCACTATAAAGAGGGGAAGAGTTTAAAGAGTTTCTTACCAGCAACACCTGAATTAGAGCTACAAGGAAAGTATTACATGACCAAAAAAAATGCAAATAAAGGACAGCAAGCCCAGGTGTGACAGGGCAGGTGGAGAATGAGCAGGCACCTGAAGAGAACATTCCCCATTTATCAGCAACAGCCAGGGAAGCAAATGACATCAGCTGGGCAGGAGCCATCAGGGAGAACAGAGGATGCTTCAGGGATAATATGATGGAAAGATTACCACCACACTTTCTTAAAGAAATGAGGCCAGCTGGAGATTTCTGACCTCTGATGGCTGCAGGGGGGAGCTGGCTGGGTAAGGAACTGTCTGTCTGATTTGCAGATAAACTCAGATATTTGGAAATGGTTCACATGGGCCTTATTTTAAAAATAAAACATAGTGTTAGCTACACAGTAAGTAAATATAAAGAGGTATTTGTCATTTCAGGAAGCTGGAATTATAAAACAAAATGATTTTAAATTTTTTCAAGTCATAGCAGATTTTATTACATATATTTTCCTTTCATGCAAATGTAACAAGTAAGCACTTTTAATTTTCAAATACTCAATTATATTCGACAGCTCAGTTATTTCTGAATACCTCTTTAATCAAAATCAGTACCTCAATTATGTTCAAAATTCAGACAGAAGCTAACATCTCTAAGTAGAACACCATTTGCCAAGTATGCATTAATGAAATCCAAAATCAAGAATGAAAAACAAAGGTTGCTTTAATCCCACTGAGTTACAACAGCTACTTATCCTGAAAATCTGATAAATGGACTATATTTACAGTGTTTGTTCAATATGTTGCAGACTACTTAAGCTTTAGTTCATTTTGAGCCCCCTAAGGTGAAATTAAATTGCATTTTAACCCTGGAAGTCTGTCAGAACAGCAAACAATACCTCAAAATTAGCCTTTAAATAAACCCAAACTCTTTTTTAAGCTACTGAGGACGCACACACTTAAACATGGCACAAGACATTCTGAGAGACTTATGTCCCATGATAAATCTTATGCTGGAGTCACTTTATCCTTGCAAATAATCAAAGCCCAGAAGTGCCTACCTTGGCAGAGATGGTGACAAAGTCCTTGAAGGTCTTTAGCTCAGCTCCCTCGAGTGCCTTGTGGGTGGCCAGCTCCACCCGGAGCAGGAAATGCAATCCAGACTCAAGGTCAGCCATGTACAGCCTGGACCTGGAACACACATCAATCCTGGGATGCTCTGGCAGCCTCCTGCCACTCGTTCCCTCACCACTCACAGAGGTAAAATTGATGAGAGTGATGCCAGAATGATTTTTTGCTTTTTCTTTTATACCTCTCTCACACACCCTTTTATATAGTTTGATGTATTCTCAGTGCTTTTAGCCCCACACTTGTAACTTCCCAAGGCTGAGAACTCAGCTCAGACCCATGGTACTGTTAAACCAGGAGAGCAAACATCCTGGGAGCCCCAAATTCCTCTCCAAAACATATTTTTGTAAACTCAGATAGACCCATCCCAAAGGAAAAGTTCCTCAAAACAGGGGTTTTGCTCAAACCTCTCATGAAGGGATCTTTGATAAATATGCTAATTTTGCAAGGCCTATAATTGTGTGTATTTCAGTGTGACATGAAGTACATTCATTTTTTGAAGCATTCCATCTAGACAAAATGCTGTACCCCAGGATCCTGAAATAAATACTGAGGTAAAAACCCCTTTTCCCCATAAACTGTGTTTTGGTTTCAATTTTAAGACCAAGGAAAGGCATCAGGATGAGGTGTCATTAAAGACCCACCAGCACTGGCCACCCCACAGTGATTGCAGTGTCCTGCCCAGCACAGGCAGAGTTTGGACAACTGAGGCACAACCACACAGAAGAAAGATAATTTTTTTTTATATTTGATTGAACTTTTTGCCTCCCAGCCAGGAGGAGCAATGGAATTATAGCCCTGGTGTAAGGAAATCACAGCTTCTCTGCTGGGCTGACCACAAAGAGAAGCAGGACATGCTCTGAACAAAGGGAGGCTTTTGTTCAGCAACAGGGGATTACACACAGGGCAGGGGTGCAAACAAGGCTGGAAATGTCAGTGTTGGGAAGGGCTGAATTGAAATCCTCTCCAAATGCAGCAGTTTCACTGCAGGTCCTTTCCCTGTGAGTTAAATCACAGCAGCTCTTAAGACAAGAGTTATGACAGGTACAAGTAAACCACATAAACCAAATCAAACATTTTCAAAGTTCCTTCTCACAAGCAAATATCTTCGTAACTAAACCCAATTTACAAAGTACAAATGCATCAGGCCCAGCTTGCAATGCTTTTCAGGCACTGAGACAACAAACAGAAGTTCAGAGTTAACACTTTTTGTGGGAGTTCAGCAGCACTATTATTTCTAAAAAACAGAATTAAAAAACAATCATTCAAGCAACTGGCTGCTCCCACCTCCTAAATAACATGCAGAAAAGAACATATTAAAAGACAGAATCACCTATAATCATATATACTACATCTATAACTTAATTTAAACCACAGATTTATTCTGAATTTATCTCCTTGTGTTAATAAAGTACTCACTTAAGTTTTAAAAACCAGCAAAATTCTGCTTCAAGTTTCTTAAATAAAGAGGCATCCACAAGAATGCAGGAGGTTCTCCAAAAGGATCCTATTTAGAAGATACTTGGAGTGGAGATTCATGCCAACAAGATTTTGCCTTGCTGGAAGGCAGCTCAATTTAACTAAGTTGTTTTGCTAACAGAATGCTTCACATCAAGTATTTTATAATAGTCACTGAAAGAAGATGACACTAATAGTGTCTGTGAAAGGAAAATAAGTATGATATTAAAGCACTCAGCCCCACATCTTTTCCATCGAAAGATGCTGAGGGATTATCTCTCTGCAAAGGCTTTGCATCCTTCTCTCAAAGAGGGAAAGAGGGTGAAGATAAACCTTAGAGGATTTGGGGTGATAAACATCTTTTACAGTGACTTTAGTATTTTCTACTATACTTGCATTTGACAAGCCCTTTTTAGTGGGCACTGCTTCACTATTACAGACAGAGAATTTCCAACACAGCTTGGTATTCTACTATTTATTTTTTTTTCAGGGACATTGATGACTTCAGAGGTTTTCCAACAATTCAAATCACATTTCAGTAATGGGTGATAAATCCTTGGCATTTTCAAGGCAATTGAATATTTAACAATATTTCTGGTAAAAACATTCCTTCCATAGCAGTGCAGATATTTGCTGCTAAAACCAAAATACTGGCAGCCCTCAGTGCTTTCACCTGTGAATTGTTTGAAAAGCTGCTCACAACTGAACTGGACAGAGTGAAATGAAGTAAAATGTGGAACTGCACTAGGATTTTATAATAAATTACAGCACAGCTTCCCACGTGGCAGGAAAAAGCTGCAGGTATATTTTAATAACCAAATTTATTAAAATTGGGGCATCACTTACTTATCAAACTCTTTCCACACCTTGATTTCCGTGCTCTCCTCTTTGTTTTCTGGAGCAGGCAGCTGGAGTGGCAAAAGGAGTTTTTTCCTTACACCTGGCAGTGACTTTAAATATGAAGAAAAGAAAGATCGAAGAGGCTTCAAACTGCAAATGGACAAAGAGAGATCACTTTTAATCCCAGACTAAGTGGATGTCCAAAGCAAATCAGTGTATTTATAAAGTAAGATATTCACTTTGGTTTATGTTTTACAGTCCTAGTGCAGCATGGTCTGTTTTGATACAAAGTGGAAAGAAATAATGTTCTATTTATGAAGAACAAATCACTTGGATTAGTGCTGTGAAATTTCATTCAAAATAAGAACAAATAATGCTTATCCAAATGTCAGTTCACATTACACAAGAAATGGGATTTTTTAAAAAACTCTGGTGCTTCATTTATTTTTTCCATTTTTATTTTGAAGTTTTTTCTTTTCACAAATATCACAGCAATAAATTAAGGCTGTAAATGGCCAACAGTGATAAATAAAAGCACTATTAGGTCTTTTATTGATAATATAGGGAACACACAACTTCTGTTAGTACAATGTATTGATGAGGTGTCAGGACATTAAATCCTGACAGTTTCATAAGTGAACCTCCCCATAACCCTCTGACAGCTAATTACTCACTTGTTAATTAAGCCATGGCTGCCATTGGGCTGTATCAGGTAGCACGAGGGGACTGAGGCCACCCCCAGTTTCTCCAGGAAAGCTTTATCAGAATTCAAAGCTCTCCTGACCACGATGTTCTCATACTGGATCAAGTCCAGGATCACCTGGGTAATGAAAGGATGACATGAATTACACATAGTTCAAGGAATATCCAATCTTGCAGGACAAGACACAGAAAGAGGTGAAGTGCACCATCCTTTAAGGGCATCATTAAGTGTTTGCAGGAAGTGCAGCTATGGCTGCTCCATGCACACAAACAATTTCACTTAAAGAAGATTTACTCTTCTCTAGAAATTATTACTCCCATCTTCCTTTTTTTTTTATTTTTCTTGTCTATCCTGGTCTTTTCCTCCTTCCTTTCATCACTGATGACACACGGCCTCCTTTTCTTTAGCAGTATGGGAAGGTTTGTCCCTATTATCTTGTGTTGAAAACATGAAAACAATGCTATTTTCTATTTCCCTAAACTATTCTATAAAGCTCAAATACTACATAACACCAGCAAACATTTTTTTATTCTGAAAGCAGACTCCACTTTGTGTTCATCACACGACTTTGTCTTCCCCTCTAATAAAAACAAAGTGAGTGTGATAAAAAGCTGAAGAACTTTATAACCTTCACATTTCTTCAGCAACGCCCACTTAAATCACCAGAGCAGCTTCCAGAGAACAAATGCCTGGAAGCAGCCTGATTCCCAAAGTGATTCCCATTTCTGGCACCACAATCTCCTCCACTCATGACCCATCTCAGCATCACATCTAATTAGAAACATTTTGCAGACATTGGATGTTTCCACACAGATTATGCCTAGATAATGATGCAATTTTTTTTTTTTTTTTGCTTCACTTATCCTAGATTTTGGCAGGAAAAGGAACAGTTTGCTGAGCTAACAGCAGGCTCATTAGGTGGGGAAAGGATGCCCAATCAAATATTTTATTAGGAAGCAAAACTGAAAGACTTCCTCTGTGTTTCTGAACTGTGCAAATCATCTTCTGATGCTATCATCTTAATTTCCCCAAATTTATATGTGAAGAAAGGGAACTGGAGAATTTAGATTATTACCAACAGTTGCCCAGAAGAATGAGTATCATAAATGGTTCTCTAGCAATAACAAAACAATAATGTAACCTGACAATATTTTTGCTGCGAGCTTTCAAATCTTGTAAGAAAATTGTGCTGAGAATTAAATTGATTAATTAATCTACTAAAACAGGAATGAAAGATGTTAATGTGACAACTTCCTCTGTGTGATTGAACACCACAACCCTACAAAATCCCTGGGTTTTTATGATCCCCCAAACACGTCTGACCTACTCTAGGGCTGGAATTAGTTGTTGGCTAAATAAGCTCAAATCCTGCTGTTTATGGGAACATCCATTCACAGTTTCTGTTACCTCTCGGCCAACGTAGGAGCTGTTGCTTTCAAACACGATGGCTGTGTAGTGGTGGCTGTTCTTGTCAAAAAGAGATGTAATATCACTGGACCTTTGAAGAAAAGATAAGCAATTTAGCACAGAATGCAATCCACCCACTGTAACTCATGGAATTTCCTTTTATAATCTCACAGCAGAACTGATAGCAAGAAAAAAAAAATCTCACTTCATTTTTGATCTACATTTTATTTAATCAACTGAGTAACAGAGAGCAGCTAGAGTTGAAGGAAGGCACTTACAGCACTGGATCCAGTGGTGGGCAGGCAGGAGGCCTCACCTCCTGGGAATGGCTCTGCAGGAAGTCAATCATCATCTGACGAACTGTCTGCAGCTCTCGATCTGCTCCTGCTGGGAACAGGTTCCCAAAAAACCACAACTCTTCAGAGAACTGGGGGAAAAATGCCTCCCATGCAGGTTTTCTGTGCGTGTGGGTTTGCTCATGCTTTTCTGAGTCAGTTTTCTGCTTGAAATTTGGACTTAAACCCCAGCATAGTATTTGGCTGAACAATAGGATTTAGTTGTAGGATTTCATTTTAATGTTGATGTGAGATCATATTCAAAAGCTGTCATCCCACCCCAAAATTAATAAAACCTCAACACTTTTCCAAATCTATCCATCTGCCTGCCTTGCTGATTTTCTCTTCACACAAAGCTTGACTCTCAATCTGAACATTTTCATAGTAGTTGCTGTGGGCAACTTCAGCAGTTTTACTGCAGTAAGGATATTAATCATGCATTAAAATCTGCCAAGGTGTATCATTCCTACCAAATGGAGAGGCCACAAAACCATGGAACAAGAGGAAGAAATAACTGAAGAGCGAGAATATTTTATTTGCTTTAAAAGAACCACACTTAATAGTAGAAAATATCACAAATGCCCAGAAGGTGTAAGTAAGGTTCTCTTGTATAGGAAGGGTTAATGGTGCAGGTGGTCTCTCCTCTGACCTCTGGCCTTTTAAATGTTCATCCATAGAAAGGGACAAACCAGACAAACCACCTCAAGCTGTGATCCTGTCAAACCCTGGGATAAGCCTATTTTCAGAGAGTCACCATCTGAATAGGGACTCTGCCAGTGCCACTCAGGATGCCTGGAAAGTGGCTGAGGGATCAAAAGGCACCAGAGTCAGGATTGAGCAAATTGGATCTCGTGCTGATGGAGGGGTGTGGTGGGAAAAAAAAGGGGATTTTTAAAAAATTAACAAGACATTTGTGAAATTAAGAGCTGCATTAACAACAACAACAAAAAAAATAGGAATGTGATCACTAAGTTCTTGCAGAAATGTTTTGCCTGCCCAAAATTCTGATTAACACTTCATAGAGTACTTGAAATATTCTGTCTTAAAGAGGTATTTAGTGTCCATCTCATCCCTGTCCAAAGCAACTGACAGGCAATGGGATTTTGCTTGTTGTGTGACACAGTCCTGGCTGACAGGAAAACTGCTCTGGGAATTTCTTACAGTGAAATGTTCTTACCTTGGTAATCTTCTCCAGTTGTAAACTGCTTTGTAAATGCTTTGAAGTACTGCGTGGGAGAAAAGAGAAGTCACTGTATCAGACAAAACCCCACAATTTGGAACAAAAATGCCTTTCAAGAGTTTTGATTTTTACAGCTCTAACTACAAAACAGTTTAATTTATCTGGTCAGGAGAGAGTTTTCCCTCTCAGCCAAAAAGCTGCTTCTCACCTACCCGAGGGCAAGAGGAAAAATACCTTAATGCATAACTCGATGGTGTATACTGATCCTGTACTGCAGACATTAACCCAAACACAAATGAACTGATCAGTGCTACCAACTGTGTGTGTACTTGGAACACTATTCACATTTTCCCAACTCCCTCCAGTGGTTAAACAGGAGATCTAAGGGAGCTTGGCTGCCTTTTGCTACAAAAAAGTAAAATGGAAAAGATTCCGTGTTTAATGAAGAGCATATCACAACTGACACCCAAAACTTTGAAGAGTGAAAAAAAAAAAAAATTGTTCTTATTATCAGGGCAAAAGATCACAAATCCTACACTGAAATGTCTCCTGCTCCCTCTCCTGGCATCACAAACAGTTTATTTGACCCTCTCCATCCACCACATTCTGCTCATACCTAATAATGTGATTTATACAGACTGATTGAGAAGGTAAAAATTGCATTTAGACTTAGAAATGAGCAGTGGAAGGTGCTTTTGTGGCATTCCCTTTAAAAGGCAGTTTAAGCAAATGATGAAATTAATCACAAAAATAGTAAAGGATCAATCAAGGATAAATTTTTAATTGGTCATGCAATCAGCTGTTTTCACGAGGCAATTTCAATGTGCTCCCTTTACTTTCACACACCCAAACTAAAAACATTATTGATAAACCTGTAAGATCTGAATTTGAAAAATTTTTATACAAATGGTCATTATCTAATTAATCTATTGAAACTAGGTGTTACAGACATGTGATAACATGATACTTTACAGAATGGTATCTTCTTTCAATAAGGATTTTTCAGATTCAGAACTCAATTACTGCTCAAAACAGCTGCATCAGCTCTTGCATTCAACAAAAACCCCTCAAATTAATCTCTTATCAACTCTGCAGTTTTCTCAGCAATGCAAAGCAAAACTCCAGCTACAGAACAATGAGTTACACATCACTTTATGGTTTTAATGACTATAAAACATGCACCATTTGCCTAAGGCAGGACGTTCTGCCACTTACCCTAAAAGTTGGGTAATAGTGAATCCCATATTCTCTGCACGTCTCGTGGTTCCCTTCTTCCCCACAATCCAGCACTCCAACTCTAATTGCAGATTCCCAGTCTGGAAACAAAGATATCTTTCAATTTGCAGCAGAAGTGACCACAGATCCCAGCTGATGAATTACCTTGCTTCCCATGGAAACCAGCAACAGGACTCTGAGAGATTCCAGTGGCATAAAAATCCAGCCCTGGGTCGATTCTCATTTGCCATTCATTTCTGTCCCCAAGTGTAATGCAATCTACTGATTTTTAAAATAACTAAAACCTCCCTGTTTTTCTTGGCTGCACCAGCGTTTTCCATGCACCTAAACAAGAGGAATCCCAGCACACAAGGCAGCAGTTGCAGGGCTGAATCCAGGAAGATGAAATCCAACCCAAGGCTTGCAAGGAACTGGATTGAATTCATTAGCTCTGCTCATAAAATAGAGCATGCAGAACACATATGACTGAATAAAATTCATCCAACACTTACTCATCCACATGGCTGTCAATTACAAACCCATCAATATGATGCACCTTGTACTGGAGCTTTTTTAACAAGCTGCTTTTTCTCTAACTTACCATTTTCTGAGAGGCCCAGAATTACCCCCAGTTCATGCAGTGTCTGCTGAAATCTGTATTTATCTGGCAGTATTGCTCAGAAATGCATTAGTTATACCCCAAAAAATATCTGAGCTTTAACCAGAGTGTTAAATAGTTGAGTTTGAGCATCACTCTGACTTTCCTTCATAGCAATAACCATGAGAGTTTAAGTATTTCCACAAATATGCTTATGTAACCTCAATGAAAGCTCTCAACTAACTTACAGCTTTTTCATTCTCTTTTTGCTGGGAATTTATCTTTTTGAGCCAGCCTCTGCTGCAGCAATCACCCTAAGGAAGAACCACTCCAAGAGAATCCTTAGACAGTTGCTTTTTAAAGCAAAGTTAAATCAAATCAGCTGCGGGCAGAACTTGAAGGTCCCTCATAATTCCCAATACAACTTAAGGAGCACGAAAATTAAACCTGCTTTTACAGCAAAGAGTATGAAAGCTTCATCAAGTTCAAGAGCTGATGGACAGTTCTGGCCTAGCTGCCTCTGAAATTTAGCTTGACCTTTATTTGTCTTTGGGGGAGGCTGGGCTAGCTGATGGAGAGGTTTGTGCTGAACGTGCCAAGAGCTGAGCGGGCACCAGGAGAGCCCTCAAACACGCTGGAGCAGATGGGCACCCATTCACAGCAGCACAAAGGACAGCCCATTGCATCACACAAAATGCAAAACACAAAAGGAAAGTTTGGCTTCTGGGTATCTCCCTCATTCAACTTTCACCACTCCTCCTCCTTTTTCCACCTGTCTGGATCCTCCTCCTCCATGCCATGAATAGGGGCTCTCTGAACTCAGTGCAAACAACCCAGCACAACAAAGCAGCTCCACCCCAGCCAAACGCTGGGGTTAAAGAGCACCAGCTGGGATTGCTGCTTAGCATTCCTGCTGCTGGAAATGGAGCTTTTCCTTTCCAAGGGATGACAGAGTTGCTGCAGTGCACAGCCTACACTGTTACAGTGGCACTGTAGCCTGGGTTGACTTTTTTTTAAAATGCTGATAAATTTTAAATTAGCATTAGTGGTTTTGAAATACTGACTCACGAATGAGGGGAAAGAGGCAGATGAGCGATGCATTAACCAACACAATCTCTGTTTATGCTAAACAAACTCCAGTAAATGACAGGACTGTGCTGGACAGACTGGAATCCTGCAGGTGGGTCAAGCCTCCTACCTGAGAAACACCACAGAGCAGTGAATTACAAGGAATACTCTTTCTTTTCCCAAACCTGGAGCATCCTCTCCAGCTGGGTGTTTTCTACTTCCAGGCTCATCACAAGGCACCTCTCCCTCACAGCTACTTGAGAGTTGCCTATTCTAACACTTGGCTGTTTCCTGATTGATGACAAGGTGATTGCAGCTCCCCACCAAATGTGTTCAAAGAAGAGTTTGTGGTAGGAAATCGTTATTGCTGGATTTGGAACAGCAACTCCAAATCCCGAGGAGTGCATTGATTCTGTGTATAATTCACAGGCTGTCCCATGTGGGATTTCCAATTATGTTACTACACATAATTCCAGCCCACAGATATTTTGCTGGATAGACTTAATCATCTTTTAGACAGAAAAAAGGACAATTAACTCTAATGGCCACTTTGGCCACTGCTGTAATAAAATGGAATGTGTGATTAGGAAAACTCAGCAGCACTGGCTGAGCTTTAAGCCTGTTCTAAGAGGGAGTATCAAAATAAAAACATAAATTACACAAAAGCAAGCACTGATCCTATTTTTCAGGAAGATTATGTTCTGCTGTGAAGTCTGCAATGTTAGTATGGCCAAGATTTAACAAATGAGAAATGAAATAAAAATTAAGTCTATTAGCACAGGCCTTTTTTGGACAAAGCTGTTGCACCAATTTAACTGGATTTTGTTTGGACACCAAATTAGCAAACGTAGCCCCAGGGATCTAAGAGCTCCCAAATGTAAATGAACCTGCATCCTCAAGGATAGCTTTAATATCCTAGCAGATGAGTAAATATTTTTGAAAAAGAAATGTTGAGATGGATTAAGTGGGCAAAACGTTTTGGGTTTGGTTTCTTTGATGAAGCTACCAATGAAAAGTGCAACTGTTCTCAGTCTCCTCCTAAAATCCTTTCATTCCAACTCAAAAATGGAAACATTCTGCAGACAAATAACACTGGAAGAAAATTGCATTTGCTGGTAATGCCAATGACCACAAACTTTCAAAATCCACTTTCTAAATGAAAGTCTTCATAAAAACTTAATGGATTAAAGGAGAGAGAGACCTTTAACTGGCTGCAGTAATAAAAGTGAATTTGCAGTTACCACGACTGCAGGTGAGAAAGAAAATATGTATTTGAAGAAGTCTTTGCAAGTTACAGAGGTAGCACACTGCTGTAATCCTGTGTAAACCCCTGTCTTATTTTGAGCAAAGCTCTGGCCAGTTTGGGCTCTTCATGCTCTCCACTGCTGTGCTCAAAGCCCTCCTTGTTACTTCAAAGAAGGAGAAGATTTAGTATTATTCTGGCCACAAGCAGATCAAAGCAGTAGAGAAAATGTTACATAAACTTATGCAAATTAAGCAGGAAAAAGTTACTGGTTTATAAACAAACCCCTCATGCAAGTAAGGAGCATCTCAAGTCCTCTGGGAAGCAGGACTGCTCTGTGTTTCTCTGCTCTTGAGTTTCTGCTCATCAATCACAATTCCTCAGCATGTAATGAGTTCATCAGGACCTATTTTTGAGTGGGTTTCCACTTCTATATACCTAAACATACACCTAATACTGCATCTACATTTCAAGTGAGTTGTTAACACTTTTCAGAGTGTCCCAGAACAGCCAGAGCTCTTCAGGCCCTCTCAAAGCGAAACCATGAGTGCATTAGAACTGCTGTCTCCATCCTGGAAATGTCTCTTGGGTGAAATGTGAAATTAAGAGTAGTTTAAAAGCCTTTTGCACTGCTATATTAAGCATAACATTTCCTACAGGTTTGATCTCAGGTTTCCTCCCCAGCAGAAGTACTGAACTTTAATCGATACCTCAGGGGCCTGTTTGTTTCCTTACATCTACAAATAGAGTAAAACACTTCAGCATCTGCCAAAAAAACCCTGAGCAGGCTGACATAGCAAGGCAGGTCCCTCAGCATAAGCTGTGGAAGCCACCATTTCTTTTAAAGTCACGAATTGATGAATCTGAAAACCTGGTTCTCACTTTGCCTGATTTTTATATTATTTATGGGTGGTCCTTTTCCCTCTTTGAGCCCATCCACTACAATGAATTTGCAAGATATAAATCAAGTGTGTGCATGGCATCTTTGCCTGATTTTTTTGTTTATCCTCTGAAATGAATAAGGATATTCTGCACACAGCAACTCATGGCTCAAATCAAATATAACCTGTAACAAACTCAGCAGGGCGTTGAAATCAGGAGAACTGGATTCCAGTGTACAGCATTCCGTGGAACTTGGCCTTCCTGAAAGAAGCTGCTCTCCTTATAAAACATTTAGAAAGAGTTCAGTCTAAACAAACCTCGGGTACGCGGGGACACTTGCATGCAAACCCACAGCTGCACTGCTGTGTGCGTGCAAGGTGATGTTTTACCCCCGGATTCCTTCAAAACCTTTAATTTGGAGTCTGTGCTTCCACCATCCACCCCTTGCTCTGCCCCATGTGCTATTTTGGCTGTGTGGCACCACCGGAGCAGAGGGATGAGGGTGATGCTCACAAGCCGAAGCCCAACCAGAACAGAGAATGAGGGCGACGCTCACATACCCAGGCACAAGCAGAGCAGGGGATGAAGGTGATGCTCACACGCCGAGGCACTGCGGCTCACACAAGCCCCGGCCGGGGGGCACGGCCCGCAGGTGACACAGAGACCGAGGCCCCGCGGTCACCCAGCCCCGCGTCCCTGGGGGCACCGCCGCGGCCCTGCCCCGGCTCCGGGC
>VZTN01022425.1:395883-541223 GCA_013400515.1 Erpornis zantholeuca | reverse complement strand
CCCGCCGCCGCCATGTTGGGACGCGCGGAGAGGGGCGGGGCAGGGCCGCGCCATAGCAACGCGCCGGCCATGGCGGCCCGGCCTGAGGGGAGCGGCCGTGACCCCGGCGGAACGGGCACTGTCCCGGGTCCCTGAGGGAAACGGCGACTGTCCCCTGGCCCTGAGAGCAGCCGGGATTGTCCGTGGCCGTGAGGGGACCGTCCCGTGTCCTCTGAGGGGAGCGGGAACCCTTCCGTGTCCCATGGGGGGAGCGGGGATTAACCGGGTTCCTGACGGGACCCGTCCGTGTCCCTGAGGAAAGCAGGGATCGTCCCGTGTCCCTAAGGGGAGTGAGGACTGTCCGTGTCCTCTGAGCGTTGCAAAATACGGAATATATAAAATTTTTATTTAAAAAGAATGTTCTTTGATGTTTTATTAAATCCGTGAAACAGAGAGCAGGGAACAAGGGTCTAAGTGAGGTCCAAGAAAAACGCTCGTCGCTGAAGTCGCCACGCACGGGCACAGGTTGTCCAGAGACCGTGTGGAGTCTCCTTCTTTGGAGATATCCCAAAGCCATGGGGACACAATCCCGTGCCATGTGCTCTGGGATAACCCTGCTGGAGCAGGGAGGTTGTACTCCATGACCCACGGCGGTCCCTTCCAGTCTTACCCATTCTGACCTTCTGTGAGATCACTCGGTGGCCAGATTTATGTGATAATTGGTATAGAAAGAAGTTTTAACTTCACGAATCTTCTCACTTGAGTGAGAAGATGAAAGCAGGACAGCCTTTGGGTCAAGAGCCCTTTCATCCCCAAGTACCTCTCTCGGCAGGGAAGAGCCATCTCTCCTCGAACTGAAGCTCTGATAAAAGGCTGTGCAAAACACTTTGATAGAAGCTCTGTCCTTGCCATAAATTCAGGCTGGATGAGCACTAGTAATGTATTTTAACACCTTTTAGAGCTCTAGCTCAGTATGGAAGTCTTTCATTTCTAAATACAGGCTCAAGAATTTTCATTACGTTAATGAGAAGCAGAAGCCCAACAACATCCCCAGAGAAGGCTTTCAGAGAAGTTTAAAAACTCAGATAATGAAAGATGGAGGTCTCTGAAAACATAATTCTTGCTTCTGTTACTCACAAACACTTCTTTTCATCCTTGAAGAGCAAGTAGGCACCAAAGGGGTTTAAATTCTTCCTTCAGGCCCATCAGGGTAAATTCAGGGTTAGAATCTCATGTATCATGGTTTGTGGCCAGCAATTCACAAACAGTACAAGAGTAAAATTCTCCCACTTTTGCCTTTTCCTGATCCTTTCTTTTATTTGACCATTAATACCTGAAGTGATTCAGACATATATTTTGATCCATATCCACAGCTACAGCCTAAATGGTTTCTCATACCCCAGCTTTGGGGTTTCCTGTCTCTATTTTTCCTGGGTGCAGCAAGCAACAAAATAGATGGTTATAATAGCAGCTTACAAGAACTGAAAAATCTTGAAAGCAGCTGCTAATTAGGATTTAAAAAATCTGCAGTGCCTAAGATATTTTAGAGCACATTTTATTCAGAAGAATTGTTAAATGTATGAAGATGAAAGAGATGGATTACAGGAGAATTAAATGTAGGGTTTAACTGAGAAATAATCATTTTCTATGAAAGATAATGACTCCTCTTGAGGCTAGTATCAAGATTTATTGACCCAGGAGGTTAATATTGATCAAACCCAAGGCAAACAAAATATTAGACCTTGAAGGAGAGTAATCTTGATATTGAAGCCTTGCCACCGAGCGAACAGGTCAATATATCTGGGTGCCAGAATCTCAGGTTTTGAACACAGAATGGTGGGGGATATTAAACATGTCTGACCTGTTCTGTGTACACACTTTTTATTCTCATCAGCAGGAGATACTTTATAGCTGTGTCCTTCCCTGCAGTGTAAGGGTTCAGGCTTCACTCACACCCCTCATTGCAAATCTGATGGGTCTCTGCCTCACGTGTAACATAAGGCTGAAATGAAACAAGCCCTTCAGCTATTTATTCATATCTCTAAGTGATATTTTTAATAGCTTGCACTCCAAAAACAAGGAGGTTGCTGCTGCTGCAAAAGCAAAGTGAGAATAAACTGAAAAACCAGAATGCTGCAATATATAGATTTGTCATTGGATCCAACACTCTGGAAGTCCAGACGAGAAAAAAAAATTGAGTTAAATTCTGCTATAAACTGACAACAAGAAAACAAGTAATTTATATGGATTAACCAATCAATGAGGATAGAAGTCAGAGACAAAGAAATGTACCACTAGAGACATGAAAATAGTTTCTAGGCTAAGATCACCACTTAATGCGCTGGGGGCAGAAGTTGCCTTTTTATTTCTGTTCATATGGCAACAAGCAGGGGAGGGTTTAATGTGCCCAGCAAAACAAAAGTGCACCCATTCACTGCTGAGAAGAGCAGTGTGCACAAGAGAATCTGCAATTCTAATTGATTTCAGTGAAAATAAATAAAATATCATACACGTGGTTTATTTTGTTTATTCAGAAAACAAGTACAAAACAAACTAAGCCAGCAGTATTTAAAAATACAAACATAAAACGTCTTTCTAGTCCCCAATCAGGTTTTAAGTATTGTATTTTTAAATCTTAAGTGTATATGCAATTTATCTTTATTTATCCTAATTTTCATTTTATTTGAAAGACACCACAAAATGAATGGGATTTGAAAAAAGCTGATCTCTTTATAATCAATTATTCAATAACGAGCAGTTTCTGAATTCCAGTAAGAAATATTTGCACAGTATTTATTTTAAAAAGAACTAACAAAAATTTGGTCTTCCCAACGCAAAATAGGGACCACAGCAATTAACATAATGGACATTTACCATGCTGAGGAAATGCTTGTATTTCCTTGTTAAAATCTTGATTTTTTTTCCAGTTTTGCCAATACAAAAGGAGTATTGATTTCCTCTGTTTTGTCTATTAAAGTACATTCTCAGCACCTCACATTTGGATATTATAAAAATTCAATGGGCTCACGTGAATTCCATGATAATTCAATTACAGGCACATATCTAATTGTCAGGAATTGAAGGTGCTGATAAGAAAATCTCCAGTTTAAAGTGCATTACCATCAGTATTTGTCTCATTTACATAAAATCGTAGATATTTCACCTGAATGCCTGGCTCTAGGTCCTGCCATTCCATGTGCCACCTCCCTGAACTCAGCTCCAGGCTTCTTTGAACCAGTTCCACAGGGTATTAAAAGAAAAAAGATGGTGCTCAGTCACCTTTAAAAGAGGTTTTTTTCAGATAAATCTTATTAAGAACTCTGATTGTGTCAAGGATCAAGCTATCAAATATGGCTTCAGTCATCCTCATCTTCACTGTTAATTCATCAGCACCATAGGAAGTCCACTGAGATTCTTCCTTGCGGAGGTCCTGAATCTAAAAGAAAACATGGAAAGGAATTTTTACCTCAAGAATAAGAGGTTCACAAAAGTACTGAGATACTGCACCTAATCCAACAACTTTATACATGCATCGTTAATTTATTTAATTTCAACCCTCACAAGAGCTGGAAACACTGGATTATTAATTCAATTTTGGAAAGACAGTAATTTTAAGTTCTGAAGTTCAGTAAATGTGATTCTCACAAAAGTACAAGAATTTCTGGTTTAAATCTAGAGCAAATAAGCAAATCCCCATTGGAAAGTCTGCTTACCAGAATAAGGTCCACTCTGTCTCTCTTACAGTTTCCATACTTGGTCAAACTTAGGAATTTTCTTTTCATTTCTAAGTCATTCTTTTCCAGGTTCATTATTTTAATAATTTCACCCTGAACAAATGTCTACAAAATAAAGAAGGCTGAAAAGAACTCTCCTCATAGGAATTCAGGTGCTGTGAAGGTTCCAGATGAGTGACAGGTGCCAGTGTGAAAATCCAGCTTTAAGTCCAGAAACATCCCAAAGTTTAGGGGACTGATCTAGATGTGGCTGATCAATCCTAGCCAATCAACACATTTTAATCATAATATTACTTTAGAGGTTGCACACAAAAAAATTAGGAGAGTTTAGAGGCCTATTCCCATTCTTGACTCCACAGGTATGGAATGTTTTCCATATTAGCTCAGTCTGTATTTATTCAGGCCTTTCAGAGTAATGCTGTTTCTTTCCCCATCACCTCAGTTACACTGCCACAATCCTCCCAAATCCCACATTTCTTTTTTCCATTGCAGTGTCTGCTCTTTTCACTGATTCTTGTTCATGTACTTCCCATTACCAGAACGTACCTTGACATCACTGACATCTGTCCTTCTGCAGAGATGCCTGGAACAGTGAGATCCCACATTTTTTTTCATCCATGGGAACATATTTGGCTTTGCAGTCCCTCGATACTCTGCACACAGCAACTCACGGCTCAGATCAAATATAACCTGTAACAAACTCAGCAGGACATTGAAGTCAGGAGACCTGGATTCCAGTCCCCAGCTTTCCATGGAACTTGGCTTTCCTGAGCAGACCCAAAGCAGACACTGGGTCAGGTGTCCAAGGTCTTATGGTTGAACTCTGGAAAAAGTCTGCATTCTCTGCAAGGATGTTTATTCTACTGGAATTATTCTGCAGCAAATTGCAAAATACTCCTGGTAATAGCTTTCAGTGTCCCTTTAGCTATATTTAGTGTTAGCAGCTGGAATAATATCAAATATTAGCTAATATGAGTCTACAGACTACAGAACACTACAGAACTTAATTAACTGTTAGTGATTTAAAAATACCTGATTATACATCCTCTTGCTTCCTGCTTCCACATCATTCCCTGGGAGATCATTATATTCAAAGTACTTTGGCACACTGATGTTCCTGAAATTTGAATTTATGTTCTCTGGGGTCCATAATTCTTCCACAGCACATGCAGACAAATTCTTAACATAAGAACTGTTATGTGGTATCACAAGAGGAACTTCCACAGTTTTCTTCCAAGGAGCTGAGTGCCACTGGTCTAATTTGTACAAGTATGGCTTTTGTGTTTGTCTCACCAGCATGTTTTGGTCAGAATTAGGCTGATCAAAATCTTCAGAGCTTCCAAAAACACCAGCATCAAGGATTTTTAAAAGGAACTTCAAGAGAGAGAAAAAGAAAAGCCAGATGACATATTCCATATTTTCAGAGGTATTGAGATTGTTAGCAACTGCTTAAAGTTACACTTAAAACCATCTTATTCATGGGCCCAAAGAAAGGTTCACTGGTATATTATTTAAAAAAACCCAAACCTATTTTAACTGTATTTGGCAGAATTCAGAATTAGAAAGAATTACAGTTCTGGAGTTCCATGTAAATTTTTGACATTTAGCAACGTTTTTGTTCTAAATGTGGAACTGCTCTCCCCACCACCACCCTCAAGGCAATTTTCTCACAGCCAGGGGCTGGAAAGGAGCCATGCAGATAAGCTGACAAGTGTCCAGGTTTGCTCTGAAGTTCACAAAAATAGAAGTCTCTGCAGATTTATCAGTTTTGACAACTGACAAATTCCAATTAAAAAGTCACATTTTCTTTGTTTGGACCACACATGTGCTCTCCATTGGCTACAGGATAATTCCCTAAATGAGGAATGGGTCACATGAAGTGAGCAATCTGGTTCCTAATATTGACATGATATAATTCTTATGGATGATGAAAAACTGGGCCACACAAATTCTTGCCTCTGTAGACCCAACTTCAGGGCCAACACTTGACATAAAAATGTTCCCCACTGTACTTACAGGCAAAGTGGTTGGAGAAGTCTCTGGAGATAAATGAAGTACCTTGTCTGCTTTTGAGCTGTGTTTTCTTTTAATCTTCTTATATTCTTTAACTGCATCGTCTATAAATTTAGTTACAATTCTGTCTGTTACTGTGTGACAACCATGAATGCAAAGCGTATCAAAATCACCCAGTGGAACATCAGAAGCCTTTGCTGATGGCTCAGATAAAGCAGCAACTGAATTTTCTTTGAGGAAAAACGGTTTCTGATTGTCTTCTTGCCTTAGGCCTTGGCCATAATTCATCATGTCTTTTTCAAAGGCACTTTTATATTTGTGTTGAGCTGTTTCAGAAAATGCAATTAAAGTGTCAAACAGAAGTTTTTTACTGAGTTCGCTTGCAATATCATCAGCAAGTTTAATTCTTTTCTGATTCTCTACCAAGCAACAAATATTTTTGCTTGTGTTTATCTCATCTGTCTTGCTTTTCTTTGGAAGAGCATCTGCAAATATCCTTTGTTTTGTTTGTGCCAGTTCTGTTTTTTCTTTATCTGATCCCAAGCACATCAGGTTATTTTGACAGAGGAATTCATTACAGTTACACTGGTTGGAATGGGGACACTTTTGCCCTTTTCCAGACAGCAAGGCACTGTGTAACCTAGACTGGTTTTCTTCCACTTCTGAACTTCCTGTACTGTTTGTGTCTTCTGTTTTCTCCTCTGCAAACCCCATTCTCTGCTCATCATCTTCAGAATATTTGCAGTCTCCTTTGAGGGAGACATCATCATCATAGAAGGAATCAGAGTCTTCTTCATCCCCCATGTAACTGGAACTATTTTTGTTAGCCCCCAACAGGTGTGAAATCTCATCAGGTCTGACAAAGACCCCGCAGTGCTGAGCACACTCAAAATACTTCACCCCTTCATAAGTTCCAGCATTATCACCTTCAGCTTTGTCCAGTGCAACACCAGCCCAATGGCCACTGCCAAAATGAGTCTGGCCTTTGAACGTCAGCGTTCCAGGCTGGCTGTGCTTTACCAACACTCTGTCCCCAATTTCAAATGATGATAATGGATCATCACTGTCCTCCTCAGGGTTGGGCAGCTTTACATACATTTTGCATTGTTTCATTGGGAATTCAGGAGTTTTACTTCCACCAGAAGAATCTGTATTTGATGCAGGCAGAAACTCCAAATTCTGCAAAGGCATCTCCTGTTCTCCATGCTGGTGTTCTGACAAACAGCTGGAAAGGGCTGCAAATGTAGATTGTTCTGAGAGATGACCATCCTGAGTTGAAAAAGCACCACTTAGCTCTGTACTGAGCAGGGGAAATTCTTCAGGCACAATGTTATCAGGTAATGGGGGTAATGCATCCATTTGCAGTGATGTATCTTCATCCATGCCCTGACTAGACTCTGAGCCTGTCATTTGTTCTGGTGGAGATGGGAAATCATCCCTGCTGGAGGCAGGATCACCATTTTTCATTGCATCTGCACCTAAAGGGGGAGGAGGAAGATCTTCACTTGGAAATGACAAATGCTTTTTGTTAGAGGATGGCAAGTCAGCACTTCCAGAGGACAATACTTCATCCACAGGACACCATATTTCCGACAAGGTATCCTCATCAGTTGGAGGGAGACTCTTATCACTAGTGGAGGTTACATCACTGCATGAAGGACTGGCAGCTGCATCATTGCCCAGTTTTGGGATCTCCTGAGAACAGTGTTTGTTTCTCCTGCAGCTTTGTGAGACACCCAGATGGGGCTTATCCACTCCCTTAGGAGGCTTTTCAGACTGGGAGGGATGTGCTGACTTGGTTCTGGAGGCATTTGCTTCGTCTGAGGGAATGAAAGAAAGCAAGTGATCAGTGCAGCCACAATCCAATGCATCTCCAGGGTATTTCTGATAGAGGAATGAAGTCCCAGCTCTGTCATCTTCAGGCAGCTCACGTTCATTGTGTTTGTCACCGGGTGATGTTTCCTTTCCATTACTTATTGCTATTGGCATCTCTTTTGAGAGATTAGCAAACACATCCTCACTGTCACAGACAAACCCTTCTGGGACACTGACATCTGTGTCCTCTCCACGTTTCAGCTCTAATTCCAACTCTGAAATGGAACTTTTTGAGACATCAATCCAAACTGCAGCCACTTTCTGAAATTCTGAGGGTGAAGAGCCTGATTTGGCACTTTCACATTTCAAAAAGGACTTTTTTGACTTGGATGATGATTCAGTGGAAGATAATCCTTCAGAAAATGCTTTGAAATTTAGTTCTTCATCAGAAGCTTCATGAGAAATTTGGTCCAAATGCTTCACACATTGACTGGCATCCACCTGATGGATCTCAGAAGGGACAAGCACTTCCACTTCTTTAACTGGAACATTTAAAAGATTTTTTTTTTTTAAATCAGCATTTTATAAAAAAAATTTTATAGAAGAGGTTGCTGATATATCACTTAGGATACAAAAAAACCTATAGTGTTCCTCACTATGATATCTAGGAGTAAATTAGGAGTTGGACTTTATGTGGGTCCCTTCCAAATCAGGATATTCTATGATTCTATGAAATGCAGAAAGATGGTTCATTAGAAAAATGACAGAAATAGAAAATATTGCCACAATATGTAAATATTTATATTACAGAGATTTTGCATACCCAGAACTATGTAAATTATATAACTGACTCATATATAAATAGACAGTTTTATTTTTTTCCTGTCCTACTGAGAGTAAGAAATATGAACTGAGGATAAAACCTGGAAACAAAAATAACTTCAGCATGTCCTGTCCAAGTCTATCTTCTAGTGATCTATGTTCTTTTAAAAAGAACTTCCTTAAATTCTTGAAAAACTGCCTCAAAATAGAGTAAACTGTTAGTGACACAATCAGAGTAAGTTATGATTTTGTTCTGGGGAAGGAGTATAATCATATCTCTTAATAAACCTCTGAGAGATCCCCACCATCTTGCCCAGCAGTGATTTATACATTGGCTATAGTGAGCAAGGCACTTTGGTAATAAATGAGAATATTGTCTCTTTCTGTCTGGATTAAAGTTTGATTGAAGTGGTTGAAACAGATTGGACATAATAGCATTAAATATGATTGACCTGGTTCTTCAGGAGTGTTTTCTGCCTGGACCAGGCAGAAGTTACACCAAGTAGGAAGGATCCCCAGGCCTTTCACTGGGTACTTGCTGCCACATGGATTAATATCTCCATTATCTTTAGGATCAGTGTTTGGGTTTGAAAGAAGTGCCTTTTCCTCCAGCAGGGATTCCTAGAATGTAAATATTTAGGAGACAGAGTTAATGCCTTAAGGAAAAAGTGCACATAACCAACAAGACTTATTTTGACTTCATAACTGCCAAATGAGTCTGTGTTGGTCCTATCTTAAGGCAAATATAACCTGGCATAGCCTTTCTTTAGACATTAATGTAATTCCAGAGGTGATCCTTACCAGAAATGCATCTTTTTTGTTTTCTCTTGTAATGAGTGTGGCCACAGGCTCCATTCCAGCTGAATTTGTAGGTTCCAGAGGTAAGAAAACATTATCCTGAGCACTAAGGGACTGCTCCAAACCTGGGGACTCCTCCAGCTGTTTCTGGTGTTGTACCAGTGACTCCATGTTCTCAGTGGAATAGCTGTGAACAGTTAGACAAGGAATTAATGACTGGGAGTTGTTTTTGTGTTTCCAAGTTAGTCAAGCACAACCAGAAGCATTTAATTTGTACCTTTATTGATTTCCTATAGATTTGCCATGGCTATCTCTAGAGTGTTCACATGCACGTTTTTAAACCAGCAAGTAAAGCCAGAAACACTCTGAATAGTGTATTTATTTCTCCATTCTCCTCCCTCTCATTTGATCCTGTATTTTATATAATCAGTTTTCTAATCTGCATAGACAAGAATAGGAGGAGACTAAAAAAACAAATCAGCAGCACTTAAAAAGCAAAACCAGGATCAAACTTTGAACCTGTTTGCCTTCTCCATTTCCAATCATTTATAGCCCATCAGATTTCAATGGTTCTCATTAAAATTTTCACTTTAAATATTGCATCACAACTTTATGGACATTTGGGACATCAGATACTGATTGTGATGGTGAATTTGAGCTTTCCCCTTACTGCAGAAGCACAAGGCAACATGATTCATTCTTTTCCATTAGAGGTACAAATTCTAAAATAAACAGTTGAGTGCAATGAGTTATTCTGTCCAGGAAAAAAAAGCATGTAGGTTTTTTTGGTTTTCTGACTTGTGTTTACTTTAATCCCCATTAATAGTTTTTTAAGGTGTAAAAAGGAGACCTATGTAGTATTCAACTTAGTTAAAAGTTTGTACATTTACAATAATTACAAGTTTCTGTACCCCTTATTTCTAGTATTTAACATTTATTAACAGAACCCCAAACCAGCAGCTTTTTCTGCATGTTGGTAATTTATTATTTCACTTGCTTTCAGTTTTAAAAGTATTTCCAATCCTTTCCATCCCCTTACAGCCCTTCTTATTAACTTTGTTCCTGATCAGTATAAAATATGAACACACCCATGCAGGTGCATAAATAGCATAATTGCCACTCTGCATTCTTACACAGGACAGAGATCTATGGAAAATCAGCCAGAATTTGGGTGCATTTGAGTTCCACCAGCCCCTGGCTGCTCCAGACTGACACCAATATTCACTCTTCTCCTATGAGCAGCCTTGTCAGTAATAAGAAGTGAAAGCAGAGCCAAGAAACCTTTTAAAGATTTCTCTGACTTGTAATCAATAACGCCATGAATTATAGATCAGTTCCATGCAGGGATTTATTTGAAAGCCTTTCCCTGTGGGGACTTAAGTAAATGCACAAACCTGACTCACCACCCTGCTAAAGCTGTGGGTAACACTGAATGGAAGGGGGTTTTAATTCATATAGATAAATATATGTCTTTAACTGCTTTTTCTCTTCCTGAAGCAAACTAGGTTTTTGTTCTGAGCAGAGTGGAGGCTGTTGGGTTCTCATTCACACTGCTCAGCTCCTCCAGCCCAGTGGGAAGCAGACAGGGATGCAGGGGATACAGCTCCTGGGGAACAGGATGGTAATTTCTCACTCTGAGTAAACTCCTGAATTATATCTCACTGTAGGCATTTTACATGACACCTCCGTGCTTCAGTTTAAGCCTAAAATGTATAATAAATGTATGTATTAAGCCCTCTGTATTACAAAATCCTTCTGGGGTGAAATCCTCAGTGAAGCACAAATATGCTCTGAGGGGCTAAGTGACACGGAGGCCCAGAGCCAGAGGATGACAAAGGAGTGAATTTTGCCGATTAAATCAATACATTTTCATTCCATATGTGTATTGTGAAGCCTAATTAACATATAGTTGCAAAGTGGTTTGGGTTTGTAGTTAAAAGCCACCATGAAACCATGAGCTATCATTAGCAGTTGTGTGGCATCATTAGAGGTGCCCTGAGGAACTCATCATTTGGGACAGAATGATCAGCAGTGAACTTGATTTATCAACTGCTGAACACGGAAGTTTTTAAGATTTATCATCATCAACTCCCTCTTTGGAGTATGCAAAGCTCACACAACTATTTAGGACACACCTGTGTCCATCATCTCCACTGGATTGGGTCTTCAGCAATCACTGGTTTTACTTACCCCTCATATTTCTTGCTCTGTTTATTCTTTAGCTGGACACAACTGTCTTTACTCCCTGACTGTGACTTTGTAGCCTCTTGCTTCCCAGCCAAACTGTGCAGTTTTTCCTGGAGTTGTGCTGTTGAATGCTGCATCATTAAGGTTTCTCTCTGCTGCTTTAACAAAAGCTTCCTTTCTCGATGGGCTGCCCTGTGGATGTTTTGCAGGTGCTGGATTTCTGCCTATGCAAAGCAGAGAAAGAAAGGGGCATAACAGATCCATAAAATGGAGATCTACTTAAAAATATTTATAATGTTTCTTCACATAGGGCACTATTAATCCCAAAATACCCAGAAAATTCAATATGTAGCTTTTTTCCCCTTTTATATTAAAAAAAAAATTGCGGTTTTATTTTTCACCAGGGGTTTCACCTTTGAAAACTGACAGCAGGTAAAGGCATATTTTGATGGGGTGTCAAGAGCTGAGATCTTTAAAAATTCATTGTCTTCAGGGTGTTTACACTAGGGATTCCTTTACTTAAAGGACAGGCTTGCACTATGTAAGGAGCATGACAGAAATTTTCTAACTATCAAGTGTAATTATGAGCCCTGCATAGTGAAATAACTGAGACTATAAAATTAGCTGTCAGATTAATTTAATATATTTCAGCATCACAATCATAAACCAGTGGAAACCTACATTATATGACTTGTTTATTATGGCATAAATAGAAAAATCCACAATAACAGTTAGGTAGCAGAAAAAAAAAAAAAAAAGATGTTTTCTTTTATCCAAGATTTACAGGCTGCTGACTTTGGCACAAAACCCACCTCACTGGATGTAGGAAACATGCAAAATAATGGAGGCAAAGTGATTTTTAAATTGTTTTAGATGTAAACCCCACTTGCTCCAGCAGCTCCAGCTCCCTGTGCTGCATCCTCCCCATGGATATGAGATGAATCCCAGCTCCTCTCACTCCAGCATTACCTGCTCCTGTTTCAGCTCCATCAGGATTTTGTGCTGCTTTGCTGCCACGGCAGAGGCTCCACTACTATCCTGCAGGTTTTCCAGAACACTGGAGATCAGAAACATGAGAATCAGATCATTAAATGCCACCAGGGATGGGAGCAAAGCTCCTCTCAAAGGAGCTGTAGGTATGGAAGGCTCTGCAGGGAGTCCTGAGGCACTCAGAGGACATCTCACCACTTTTTGGTGCCTGGACCTCTCCTGAAGCAACTGGAGCCTCCTGAGCTCTGGGGAGAGACCACCTCCACTGGGGGGTTCCTCACCGTGTCTCAGCCTGGCCAGTGCCACAGGACACAGTCACTGTCCATCCCTGAGGGCACCTCAGCTCGGTCAGTGCCACAGGACACACTCACTGTCCACCCCTGAGGGCACCTCAGCTCGGTCAGTGCCAAGGGACACACTCACTGTCCATCCCTGAGGGCAGCTCAGCTCGGTCAGTGCCACAGGACACACTCACTGTCCATCCCTGAGGGCACCTCAGCTCGGTCAGTGCCACAGGACACAGTCACTGTCCATCCCTGAGGGCACCTCAGCTCGGTCAGTGCCACAGGACACACTCACTGTCCATCCCTGAGGGCACCTCAGCTCGGTCAGTGCCAAGGGACACACTCACTGTCCATCCCTGAGGGCACCTCAGCTCAGCCAGTGCCACAGGACACACTCACTGTCCATCCCTGAGGGCACCTCAGCTCAGCCAGTGCCACAGGACACACTCACTGTCCATCCCTGAGGGCACCTCAGCTCGGTCAGTGCCACAGGACACACTCACTGTCCATCCCTGAGGGCACCTCAGCCACTTGGTGCCTCACAAAACCCCAGAGGAGGCTGCAGAAGAAGTTCAACTCTACTCTGGCGACACTAAAACCATGCAGGCTCTTTTCCTCTCCTCATGCTTTAATTGCTACTTGCTTCTTAAGAAGATTTTACATTTGTTGTCTTCCCCTGAAAGGACGAAAGGAGCCTTGGCCGAGCAGGCCTCTGCCGGTGTTGCCCCCTGTGCCCCTCACCGTCTCTGGTGGCTCAGCCAGGCCAGCTCGGCCCTGGCCCTCTCCCGCAGAGCCTTTTTCCTGAGCTTCAGGAGCACAGCCTGCTGCCGAGCCCTCTGCTCCTCTCCCCTCAGGCACTGCTCCACCAGGGCCAGGCTGGAACCATGGAAGGTGCTGGAGGCTCCGAAGTGCGGAATGGCTGCGCTCCACTGGGGACAGAGCAGAGCATCGGAGACATCAGGTGAACCATCATCTATTAGTTTGGTAAAGGGACTAAAACCCAAAAACCCCACTAACCCAGAGAAAGAAAAACCCCACAGACTGTTTCAAGAGCTGATGTTACCTGGCTGTCAGAGCTGGCCTGGTCACTGCTCTCTCCAGAGGTGTCCCAGGTCTCTCCACGGGGCAGATTCACGTGAGACGACAACAGATTCGAGGTGCGGTGGCCATGCAGTGACTGCCTGTGATCTGCTGGCAGGGATCCCAAGGCAAAGAATTAACATCAGCAAAAATAAAATATTTGAAACAGAAGGAAAAAAAGACACCCAAAAAAATGACTCCCACAGTAAAAGTTAACACCCATTCCTGAACTCAAGGTGCCTTTGGCAAACACTTGTCAGCCAGACCTGTGCACTGCCCTCAGTAAGAGCCAGAGGAGTTACCCCATAACTGTTCATTTCCAGGAGCAAGGTATGGACATTAACATCCCTTAAAAGTGAAATCATGTTAACAGGTAAAAATTAAACAATAAATAATAGGGTAAATAAATCCCAGCTCCCAACATGATTTTCTTAGAAGGGCCAGTAATAAAACAGAAGGCAGCCATGGTTTAAATATGCACAATAAACATAAGTATTTAGGTCAAAATTTTCAAACTTAGTTAAGAAGTTGCATTCTAGGCCAGGTTAAATGGGGTGTTTTCCCAATATCACCAAATACTTTAGCTTCATGTTCACCTCCTTGAAGCACTGAGCAATATGAACCTCCTCCTCCTTGAGGTTTTCTTTCTGCCACTATTTTAGGAGCCACTGGACTGTGATCTCTTTCTGTCTTCAGTGCAGAGAGTCTCACTGAACCCATCTCTTGATTACTGAAGGTAAGAAAAAGGAAATGTTTTCTTATTGCAGTCAAAGATACAATTTCAATTCCTAGCTTTCACAGCCAAGTCCCCTGTGGAGACTGAATCTTTTTCAAAGCAGAATGCTGCTCATTTTTATGTGGTACTGAAAGTTTTACCTGTGCAAAGGTGCCTTTCTGGTAATTGCATTCGTAAGACCCTGGAAGCAATTCTCAAGTCTTTATGTCACTTTAAATGAGCATAAAGAAGTGCACATACAATATTCTAATTCACATCAAGGATATGATAGTAAAGCAAAAGGAAGAAAATTATACTTTTCACACAAGTTTCAGAGGGGTTCCTACTTTTTTAAAAATGGAAAATATCCCAAAATATTGGAAAGGTGTAAATACTGTAGTTTGGGCATAAATCACCGTAAAAAGACTTTATTGGGATTATTTTAGTGCCCCAAAATATTCACATAGGCAAACCACAGGCCAAACACTTGGAGTGGCTTGCTTCCTGTACCTGCCAGCAGCAAGGTCACCTTCCAGCCCGTGTCCTCTCTGTGTCTGCTCTGCGTGGTACAGCCTTGTCACAGAAAGATCACTGCCTCTGGAATTGCTGCTCTCCTGCACACACACAGAAATTGTCACACACCTCAGTGATCTATTTGAAAGGCACATTTAAGCCCCTGGTTGTAGATAATGCTTTTCACGTGCCAACAATTCCATAAGAGTTGGATTAATTAATGGGCTGGATACTACTCCCAGGGAGAAAACTGTGGGGGTATGTGAAGGTAAGGTGGTACAACAGCTCAAAAATCACTGTGTATTTAGGACTGCTCTCATCAGAGTTGAGGCCTAGAGGTCTTGACCCAGGATCTGAAATCATAACTTACCTCTGACCTGTGCTGCAGCAGGTCCCTCAAAAACTTGTGGCTTTCCTGAACCTCTTGCTTTGCTTTCTCCCTCAGCACCATAAGCTTCTGTTTCTGCTGGAGCTGTGTTAGGAAATGACACATTATAAATGATATCTTTAACCAGGTGACACAACACCTGAGAGCTGGGGGACAAAGGGCAGGGCAGGACAGGAGGTGCACAGGCAGCTCCTGTCACATCCTGCTGCTTTGGCTGCAGCACAGCAACTTCATCTTACCCACAAGAGCTACAGGGGGGTCTCCAAACAGCAAATGAGAGCTGGCACCTCACCTTTATGGTCCATGGGGTTTATAAAGCTGATGCAGGTCAGCTGATGCCAACTGATTATGGCCTAAATACACCCGAATCTGGGGATAGGGAGCACCTTTATACGTGGGACAGCAGAACTGGACTTCCCTTTTGTGCTCATTACACATTTTCCACTGACCTTCATTTTGTGAGCCAGTAGTAGGGAGGTTTGCCTTAAAATGTCCAGATGGCTCCTGTGTTTCTCTTCCAGCTCTGGGTGGCCAAGGTCTCCCTCACCTGCAGGAGTTTAGGGGATCATCACAAGGGGAATGTGTGCCTTGTTCCTAACTGCATTTTCCTTCTGAATCCTCCCTGGGCCTATTTTTGGAAGCCTCCCAAATCTGGCATCTGCCTTTATTCCTGAAATAACTTCTCTGCATACATTTACTTCTTCTACCATAACTGTAGAAGGAAAATGTCAGTACCTACGTCCTGTCAAGAAATGTGTGAGCATAAAGTCCTGCAAGTATTGGGAAGAGGCAGGACTTGAGGGTTTGTGCCAGGAGAGAGAAGGAGTGAGGAACCAAACCTGAATTTCAGAGTGTGGGTTTGTTGTCTCTCTAGGTCCCACTGCTCCTTTGCTGAACCAACAGGATCAGAGCCACTGGGCACAAAAGAAAAACTTCCCAACTTGGTTACTTTGGGAACATCAAGCAACTCGAGCAATGTCCCCTCCATGTGTATTGGGATGCAGGCTGGTTCCTCTCTCTTGCCAGAGGGGGACACAAACCCCTGGAAAAAAGCTTTCATTTTTAAGTGGGGATGTTTTCTCTCTTGCTCCAGGTGCACCTGTTTCAGTGCTACTTCCTTATTGTACCTCCCCTGCATGTGTGTGACAGTGCAGCTGATATTATGTTTACCAGCAAAAATGTTCTTGGCTGCTTGAGCTTCTCAGATGAATTGCTCAGCTTATGCAAACAGGTTGTGTGTTTATTCTGTGCTGTGCCACTGTCACAGCAACCAGAGTCATAAAAGAATTGAAGTGTGGGTCATAAATAGAAATAGGTTTGACTTGGAAACTTGAGATGAAATCTCTATCTCTATCTAGGTCACCTGAATCCAAATTACCCCATGGTGCAGGATAAGCCCGTGACAAGCAGAGTTTGTTTTTGCTTTACAGACTGCAGGGTCTGTAACACAGAAGGAGCAGAGATGTGGGCTTGTTTGCATGCCAGGCTTTTGTGTTTATGTGGGTGTGAGTGAAATAAAATATTAAATCTTTGAGCCTGGTGCAGATTTTCTATTAGAATGCTGCTCTGTTTTTATAAACAGCTCGATTGCAGATTTCACTTTCCTCCTACAGTGACACTATTGGAGGCTTCTCTTAACCCCCTCATTTTCAGAGTCGAGAGACTGGAGATTCCTTTATTTTAGTAATGGGCATTTCCCGGTTTTGAAGGGTGGTTTGAAAAGGTAAAATCATACTAAATTATCTAGACATGCCAAATTATGAGCTAACCCTTAGAGAAAGCTTTTTGATTTTAGCCTATCTTTCTAATTTTGAGGACTGAGTCAGACTCTTTAATGCTGATAGTTACTAGAGATGATTTTGTGCAATTTTGTGCAATGGAGTGGATGAAAGAGCTCTTTTTTGCACAGGGGAGTTTTATTAGTGGTTTTAAGCAATGCAATAGAAAAAAAAGACAGCTGAACATTTATTTCTTCAGTGGGTCCACAGCACTTTCAAAAGCTCCTTCAATACTAACAAAATAAGATCATTCTATTAAAAAAAAAAAAAGTTACAAGCTATATTTATTGATGCTAAGTTTTCTGAGTAGCTTTTAATACTAATATCAGGCCAGTCAGAAATATGATCATCTATGAGGATATAATTTAAAACCTGACAAGTATTTTCAATTTGTGCCTCAAACTGAACAATGCTCTTGTTGTTCTGCTCAAAGCCCAACCAGTGGTATTGACCTCAAAGTGATTAAAAAGTTTTGATCTGTTTCCCTTCCTTTTGAACATAATTTTCCTAATTGTGGCTATTTCCAGATGCATTTCTTGTGTTGCAACATCCTGCATTAAAGAAAATACCATCTGGCTAAACTTCACATCCTTTTAGGTGATGATGAATGGCATTTACTGCCTACCCAGATAGCTTCAATGTGCATACACTCAGCCTTGTGAAAAAAATGCTATTTATTAAGTCACTTTCCGCTGCACCTGCAGAATCTCAGCAAAGCCCTGTAGAATCTCCCTGACATATAATTAAAAAAGCCAGGCTAAAAGTCTCATTTTTCTAATCACTTGAAGCAAGGCAGAGGCATTTACTGCTGCTTTACTCAAGGACAGCTTTTTCTCTTTCTGCCCATGTCAGCAATCAGACCAACCCAGTTATTATAAAAATACATACTTGCAACTTTAGCTGTAAGCAAACTTTGGCTGCATTATTGCCTGGAGGTGTACAAACATGGGGTGTAAATTGTACTGAAATGCTGCTGTGGAGTAGCACAGCAGATCCAGAAGGAATTGTTCCATTTCCCCCCATTTAGGCAGTCCTTCCCCTCTCCAAAATTACTGTGTTAGCTCTTTATTATTTCAGGATGCTCTTCAGGTAAGGTGAAATAGCTGTATTTCCACAGCTGCTGAATCAGGTCCTTCTCTCCTCTCTGAACATGTCTGGTATCCCACTTGTCACTGAAGAGTGGCTGCTTACCAAACAAGTGGATTAATGTGGCCTGTGCTGCTCCTGTGCTCTGCATATTTTGTGTTTATATCTAAATCCTCTGGTGTGTGGGGCTGGCCTGGGTTCAGCTTCCAGCCAGATGTTGCAGCACATGGCAGTGCCTCACCCTGCTGCTGCCCCTTCTCACACGGAGCTGCAGAGCAGCTCTTGGCTCAGGATAGTGATGCCTTAGCTTTTAACTTTTATGTTTTTCCAATCCTGTACTGTTAGTGTCACTCTGCAGTCCCTGGAGCTCATTCAGTGCTGTTCTCTCATGCTCACACACACACAACAAAGCCTGTCCAGCTCTCCAAGGACACCCAGACCCTCCTAGGCCCAACACTGCAAACCACAATCTTGGGGACAGGGGGGCAAGCTTGGGCAAATTCCATCCTTGCCTGGCTCCTGCTTGGGGAATTGATGCTGAGATCCAAGTGGGAAGAACTCGGGAGCTGTCCTTGTCCATGTTGGGATGCACTGAGGCAGGAGCCTCTGGAGCCCAGAGTGTACCTCTGAAGGCCTTTCCAATCAATCCCTCCTTGATTCCTTTATTCCTGTCTGCTCTCTGTTTCTAGGGAGCCATTTCAGGCATCAATAACAGCAGAGCTGGGTCTCAACCTGGACCTAACCAGAATCCTGAATTTCCATGCAATATTCCTTCTGTTCCTCATCAATTACTCTAAACTCATCCAATAAACGACACAATCATTGCAGAGGTGCTGGAAGGCAGGGCTGGAGCTTGCTGGAGCTGTGGGAAATACAAACCACAGCCTGGGATTTGGGAGGGAACACGAAGAGCTGTCTTAGCTCAACACTCTCCATCAGAGCACAATTAACTGAAGCCATGCTGATACACTTCTGTGCTGATTCCACTAATTTAATATTTTTTTTCCCTCTTCCAGAAGCAAGAAGGCAGCTCCCTCTAGTGATATAAGAAAATACATCAATCAGCATTTTAGGGGAAGGATGATACATATAAATATATTCCCCTTGTAATTCAGGTTAAAATTCTGAATTTTAAGAACAGTGGGAAACATTAAATTTGCTTTCCTAATGCAAATTACTCAATATCAGTCACTGTATTTAAGCTTCAGCATTTAGAAAATACTTTTTAAACCATTAATTTGAGCTTAAATATTGTTATCTCTCAAATACAAAAAAAAAAATAAAAAAATGAAGGAAAATGTCTGGTCTAATGAAATGAGATTTCCAGCTCATTCAGTCCAGTCTGGCTCAAAAACCATTCTCTAGACTGTAGGAAGGGGCACATGCAAAGTGTTGTATTTTTTATTTTTTTTAAATCATCTAGTTATTTATTTAATAGAAATACAGGAATTTGGCTACTGTGGACAGTATTCAGAGGACACACTGAAGTAGCAAGGAAAGTATAGCTCATTTCCTCAGCTCCCTGTGGGAGAGACCTGGTGGTTTGGCAGGAATGAGAGAAAGATTTTACATGCTGGTGTAATATGCAAATCTCTTCCTTATCAGCTCACTTGGTTATACCAAGTTTCGTGCCTAAACTGATTAGAAATTCATATAAGAGCAAGGTGAAATATTTCCCAGGGCTACCTGTGGAGACAATTTTTGTTCACCACAGCGTGTGCTTATAGGATTTGCAATTCTGGATTTTATGCTGGCTGTGCTTATAAAGAAAATCCAACAATTCAGGACAAGTTCACTCTCTATCCCCAGGTAATAACAGATAAAAATATTTTGTGAATATCTTCTTCTCTCTGCTTTAAGATGTTTGAAGCTAAATTTGTTATTTTGCCAAGGATGTTCACTACAGAAAATCTTTCTTTGGCGCAGCACTGGGTGGTCAGGTGATGTGTTTCCCTTTGGAAGGTAAATATGTGCATTTGGCAGCAGTTGTGGAATCACACCTCATTATGCTGCGTGTGCACGGTGACTTCTGTGTCCTGGGAAAGGACTGAGCCAACTGCTGGGTGATGCCTCCGAGCAGACAATGCAGCCTCGAGTCTGAATGCCCCATCCCTGCTCAGGGTGGTGACAGACCCACTTGTGACCCATATTTCAAACCCACATTGTGTCCACCACGACGGTTCTGTGCCTCCTGTGGGCCATGGTGGGAGTGCTCATTCCCAGTCCAGCCTTGGGCTGGCAAGCTCCTGCAAATGCTCGGGGAAGGGGAAGGTTTCTCCTGGCAGAGACACGAGGCAGCAGCTCCTATTGTTCCTGTGGTGAATAGTGGATGGCTGGCTCTTGCAGAATTGGGGCCCTTAGTTATTAATAGTAAATACATAGATTGTCTTTCACTTAGGGTAAAACACTTCAGACAACAGCCTTGCTGCCCAATCGTCTAAGATGCCCTCCTGGTCCCTGGGGGGTAGGGAGAAGCACAGTAAACAATGCTGGCTTCTCCACCACCCCAAAATCCAATATTATGTCTAAAATGTTGTGAGGAAAACAATGAAGAATCCTTAATAAGAGCAAAGGCTTTTTGTAAGTACCCTCTTTGAGGAAAGGTTATCTGATCTTGTTCTTTTGTCTCGGAAAAGCCCTTAAAACAATGCACCATCTGCTCCTGTTTGGTGGGAGCAGGCAGAGATCTCTTCAGACAGAGCGGTCTGCACGCTACTGGTCGGCTTTTAACCCTTTCAGCCACAAACTTTGCCTTGTTTCCGTGCAAACAGGGCAGAAGCGGTGGTGCCCTGCGCCCTGGGCAGCCCCGAGCACCCTGCAGCACATCCCTCCATCTCCCCTGCACCCTGCCCATGTCCTCTGCCTTGCTGTCTCTTGCTGTCCAAGCAGGACACACTGCTCGGATGGGGTCACTGTGAAGAGTTAATTGTAAGGTTCCCGGAGACCTTCAGAGGATGCTGGGAGGGGCTGGAAATGTCTCTGATCTAAATGAGGTTTGTTCCACCTGTAGCTGTCACTGTGAGCTGAGTTCACACCTGGGACAGCACAGCGTGGAAAAGGCAAAGAGTTTCTAATGCGTTTTATGCCATTTTAATAATAGTTTCATAGAATCTTTGAGATTGTAAGTGAACATCAAGGGAACAATTTTTCATGTACCCCTTTCTCACCTTTAAAATCTGGAACAAAAGAGTCTGTTTGAAATTCCCCCTCAGCCCAGAAGGTTTTTCAGCCCTAGCCAGAACCATTAGCAAGAATTCTGTTGCAAGGAGGGACTGTTCATTCTATTACCACAGCATAAGGAGTTCTTTGGGAGGGCAGTGAGTGACCCTCTGGGAGATGCCACCTTACCCCAGTGCTGCTCAAATCCATCAGTGCTCAGAATGGCAGAGGGCTGGAAGCTCAGGCTGTCCCAGATCCTCAGGCTCTCTCCAGGAGTTTGGTTGGCCATTTCCTCTTGGTTCTGAACTTTCAAAACAGTTTCACATCCACAGTGATCCCACTGTGCTCTGAGTTCTCCCTGAGGGCTGTGTCAAGGTAACAACAACAATTACTAAGTTTTTGAGATGTGTATAAAGCAATCTTTTGAGCTAAAAAATAAAAAAAAAGGTTATTTCATTTTAACAGAACTGCTACATTTCGTCAAATGGAAACGAAAGGCTCCCTGAGAAGTCATACCTGCCAACGTGCAAAATCTCCTGTCTTGTGCCTTGATGCTGTCAGGAAAGCTAACAACGCTCATTTTTACCTACTCTAATTACTGCTCTGAAAGAGCTGGGTATTTTTCAACCTGGTGGCAAATACAAACAACAACCTTGCAGTCTGGAAGCTTAATTTATGAGGGCTGCATTGTACAATCCGTGCCATTGTTGGGACTTGGTTGCACAATCCAGCTCTGAACCTTGGCAAAGAAATCTGTTTAGAAACACAAAGTACTGAGCTCTGTTCCAGTGTTTCTGGGACTTGTGCTGAGCATGGCTCTGGCCCAGCTAAGATCTGGGAGTGATATATATACTTTAATATTTCAAAATAATGTCATCACCCAGTCTCACAGACGAAGAAGACCTCAGCTAACTGATTTTATTTCGGTCTGTAACTCTCTGAGCTTAACTAAAAAGATTAAGAAAGAAGGTGTGAAAATGGGCATTTATTGATGAAGCCTCAGCTGAACCACGTGCAGGGACACTGAGGCACCGAAATGGTGACAGATGTTTTCTTTTTTGTACAGAAAAATGAATGTGGAATTTTTTTTTTATGGGCAATCAGCTTAGGGAAATCTTATTTCATTTTTCTCGTTAATAAGCTTTTCTTTGTTTTTCATGACCCAGAAACTGCTAAAACGATTAGTACAGCTTCCACTACCGCGTCTTGGATGTAGTCTTCAGAAAGTGGGAGCAAAGGTGGATGAGAGAGAAAGAACAGAGGAAACAGGGATTTCTTAAAAAGCAGTTCTAACATTCATTGGTTAAATGCACTGAGTTTTGTCTCTGCATTTGTGTTGGGATGGTTTTTTATCATTGTTTTGGCTCTTGGGAAATGCCTACTTCTGTTTGGGTCTGTGTCCGGGGAAGGGCATCAGTGGAAATCGATGCAGATTCTACAGAAAATACTGGATTTACACAGAAATGGCCAGCAAGGCCTGCCCTCCAGACACAGCCAGCTCTGTGTAAACCACCACAACTCCCACATGAGGCTCTCTGGGTTTGCACTACAGAGAAAGCATTGCTGGCCCCACGGGAAGAGGCAGAGCTGTGATCCAACAGGTGACTCTCCAGCCACCACCCTCTGTCCCAGCCCCTGAAGCCACCCAGAGCACTTTCAAATCTGAACTTGCAGCAAAAATGCTATGATTTTTTTGACTCTTGAGAATGTAGCCTCTTACGAAGGTAACTGAAACAAAGTAAGACGGAATTGCCCACACATTTTCTGTCGGTTTGGAGAATTCCCATCAGTGAGTGATTTGCATCAGCAACAAATCTCCGCCAGCCTCCCCTGCGGAGAGCGGAGCAGCCGGGCATGAAATGGGAACATTTCTTATGGAAACAGGCACCTGCGGGATTCTGTGCATGAACACGAGCTGCTGTTTTCAGAGCTATAATTAAACATGTAAACAGCAAACTGTGCTGTTGGAACTGGCTGTGGAGGAGGTCATGCTCGAGAGCGCTGGGTTTGGAGCGCTGGGTGTTTTGTGTTTCTGAATGAGGCCAGCACACGGTCAGTTTTAACAGGTGGCTTTGCTCAGATGAGCTCTCAGAGAGAGAGAGGTCTTGGTCTGTTATAGCCAGATGTGGACTCCTGACTCCTTAGCAGTGGAAGTCAGAGCACAGACCCAACTCAGCTGCTTTTACCATTACATTTTCCAGCTCCAGCTACATCAGTGAGAGCTCTACAGAAACAGGTTTACAAGACCAAGAACACAGCGCTGACCCCTCCTGTTAGCACAGCCTGTGAAGTTTTGTGTGCAAGTCAAGAGACTTCACTGCCTGCTCACACTCCCCACAGAGAGCTCGTGCACTCAAAGTGCAAATGTTCCTGGAGCAGGAGAAATTATGGCCCTGCAAAGTTCCTCAGTCACCTCCAGAGCACACTGGTGCTCCTTTATCAGGTGGCTTTCTACCTGATCTGATCTGTAGTGAATCAGTTGATACCAGATCAACTACAGCAGTGTCCAAACTGCAGGAGAGGTGCAAAATTAGACTCTGGATTATATGCAAATCAAAGCTGAGGACAAAGACAGGCTTTTATTCTGAGCCTTTGTATTAATTATCTCCTTTACCAGGAGCTAAGGAAGGATTAGGTATGGGGTAGCCTTTCCTTTATGTTGTTCCCTGACTGTCACTGCTGCTGCATCACAGGGAGCCCTCAGCCCACCAGGAGATGAGTTTGGAGTCATTCACAATACAGCCACACTTGCCACTTCTAATCTCTAAACACAGTGATATTTTATCTGCAAGTAGCTCTCCTCATCTTTTGAAGCAGCACATGCAAGAGGGTTATGATTTATTGTTTGAGAGGTTTTATTGGTGTTTATTTCAGTGAAGCTCTGAGGACTTTTTGACTCTGGCTGCTTTGCTTTCTCAGTAATTGCATTGTTCAGCAGATCAGTGCTATCTGTCTTATTTCTCCTTGGTTTGATGCTTGTCCCTTACAGCTAGGGCCCTGTTCCCACTGGGCCCAGGGGGTCCTGCACCTACCAGCCCTTACAGTGAATTTGGGTTGTGTCAGGACAAGAGTGATGGACCCCACAGCTGCTGGGCTGTGCTCCCCCAAGGTGCAGTGCAGACACAGCTCTGACTCTCTCCACTGCACACTCTGAGTGCCCACTGCTCATGTTTTATACATTTGCCATCTTCTGTGAAAGAACAGCTCCATAATCCTTGCAACTGATCCCTCAGAGCAGAAATCAGCCCAGCCTTTGTGACCATGGTGGCTGTGCACAAAGAACAGGGGTTTAACTCTTGGTAATTCCAGTAATTACTCCTCATAACTTTCGTAAGCTCATCTGTCTGGACTTATCTTTCCAATTTTCATTTTCCTCCTGTTTACTTTGTGCTGTAAAGCTGTAAAGAATCTTCTTGAAAAGAATGCTGTGCCTAACATCCCACCTTCAGTCCAAAAGAGAAAAAATACTTTTTTCCCCACAAGAGAAGTTTAGCCACAGGTAGATTGGCCCAGCCAGCTCTTTCCCAAGCACCATCAGAGTGCCCACAGAGCAGAGCCAGGCCATCCCTGCCTGGGCAGGATCCTACAGGACCAGCTCCTCGTCCTTGTCTCTGAACAGGACACTGAGGATGCGGTGGCCAATTTGCTGCACATATGTCCTTCCTTTGGTAATGCCTGTCCAGGTCATACTTAATCTTCCAGGCCCAGGGGATTTATTCTCTTCAGGCAGACGTCTCTGCAGAGTCGTGTGTCCTCTCTGGGGACTCTGGCTTTGTCCTTCTCTGTGGCTGGGCAGGGACACGCTCTGACCTGCAGTTAATGTTTGTCCCTTCACGGTTTCCCTGTCACCAGAGAGGACCCACTGGGACAGTTTTCTCTCTAAGACAGGCCAAATTCAGAGGGGTTTCTCTCAACTGCTGTCTACATTAGCTATTTAATTAACGAGGGCTGAAAACAACCTACATTAATGTATTCCTTTTTTCTACACTCCCTGTTCCCAAACCGATTTTCCACACACGTGCCGTCCAAGGAAAGGTGCTGTGCGTGAGCAGGTCTAGCTCGGCACGCACACAACCCGGAGAGCAGCACTGGTAGGAATCTTTCACCAACTTTTGTAGCAAAGCGAGTGAAAGCAATCATTAGAAATTAATTTCTTTAATTAATCCCCGCACGAATGAGGCCGGGGAAGCTTTACCCTGGTGCTCGCTCCGTGCCCGCGGCTGCCGGCGCCCTCCGGTGGCGAGAGAGCGTCATGGCAGGGGCATCACCGGACCCGGGATCCTCCGATCGCTCCCGGGAATCCACAGCTCCCGGGAATCCATCGCTCCCGGGATCCACCACTCCTAAGGAACCCCCCGGACCCGGGATCTGCCGATCGCTCCCGGGAATCCACAGCTCCCGGGAATACACAGCTCCCGGGATCCATCTCTCCCGGGGAAACCACTGCTCCTTAAGGAACCCACCGGACCCGGGATCCACCCACCGCTCCCGGGGATCCACCGACTGCTCCCGGGGATCCGCCAGCCCCAAGGAACTCACCATCCCCGCTATTTATTTTAACCCTGTGTTGCACATTTAGCAGTGGGTAATATATCCAGCTTTGTTATCCACAGTTTTCCAGCTATGTGGAGTCGGGTTTGTATTTCCTTTCTTACTCCTGGGAAAGCCTATGCAGTGGAAGGGGAAGTGATGTGTCCAAAATCCGTGGCGAAATTATAAAACGTCATTTCACAGGTGCAATGAGAGGAAAGTGAAGCCTAGAAGACCCACTGCCCAAGTCTGGCTCCGAGCTGAATTGGTGCTCCTTATTTTAGACACATGTGCATGAGGCACATTTAGCAGAGAATAAAATACCCAACTTTGTTTACCTTCTAGCCAGGAATCTGTGAGCTGGAGAGGCTGGGCTGGTTATTGACTTTTCATGCCATAGACATATGTCCACCTTGGAGCCTTTATTCACAGGGAAACCTTTTAAAAAGACAAATGAAGACATTTAATAAATATGCTCTTCGTAGAAATGAAATGGCCGAAGCTTTGGCATCTCTAAGTGCCTACTTATGTGTGAGCACTTCACTTCCATACAGCTCTTCTTATCCACAGGTTTTTAACTACATGGGGTTAGGTTTGGGATTCTTTTACTTCTGGGAAAGCCTAGGCACCAGAAGGTGAAGTGTCCAAACTCGATGGCAAAGCCACAGATAAAATTAAGAGATGTAGTTTCACAGGTGCAAGGAGAGGGGAGGAAAGCAAGACCTAGTAGAGCCTCTGCTCAGGGATTGTCCAAGACACAATGCTTCCAATAAATAGGCAAGGGGAGATTAAGCTTAACCCCTGCTTGTAGCTTTGACAGACCTGGGCAGTGGCACCTGAGCATCCCTGTTGTGTCACATCAAAAGGATTTACCTTGCAATGTGTTGCTCAGATCTCCCCCAGAGCTGAGGTGCCTCTGTCCTGCACTATGAGTGATCCAGGGCAATTCCTCCCTCTCAGCATTCCCACCAGACAAAGGAGTTGGCATTTCCTTCTGTCTGTCCAGGGCTGTTGCTCCCTCAGTGCTGCCCACCAGGCCAATCCTGCCCAGCCCATGACATTCCCTGTCGGATGCCACCTGCAGCACATCAGGGTCTGTGGTGTCCAGAAGCATTTGTACAGTCATTGTCCTGTCTTGCTCACCCCTGGAAGTCTCAGGTTCTGTGGCAGAAGGAGGCTCACTGTAAAGGTCCAGAGCTGAGTCTGTTGATGGTTTGTCAGCAGAGGCTCTAACCCAGCTTGCTGCACTCAGCCTCTTCCTTGCCACGTCAATCTTTTCTGCAAGTTCCTTGGACAGACTGTGAATGGCTTTCAGTCGATCCTGCTTGCTTCTGTGTGGAGAAAGCCCAAAAGATGAGTCCTTTGAGGAAGGTTTTGCATCTTCCTGAGGAGCAGAAAAGCTCAGAGGAGGTGAATTCAGAGCTAGGGGATAGCAGTCCTTCAAGTCTTCACATTTCAGAGGACTGAGAAACCAGCACTGGGATTCCAGTGGTGCTGGAGGACCTGATGCCTCTCCTTGTTTAGGTGATTGAGATGTTTCTGTGAGCTGATTCCTGTTTAAAAAAATAACAGAGAGATGTCTGCAGTGTGAGCTGAGAAAGAGGCTTCTAAGATACCTTTTATGTGTAAGTACCTGCCTCTGTGATATTTAGGTGATAAAGAAGAGGATATTTCATCCATCCAGGCCATGAAACTCCTTTTCAGGATTCCCCCACTGGTTTGCTCCTGAAAGAGAAGAGCCCATCAGTGTAAGCTCTCAACAGCTGGCAACAGAAGGGTAATATTTGGTTTTTATTCCCCTTAATAATTTGATCATGTAACAGGAAAACTGCTCACACTACACAGCAAACCTGTTCTTTTAGCTCAGGCAATGGAGAATTCCAGGTTTTTGGCCCAAAGTCGAGGGTTCCAGCCCTCCTAATAAGCCCAGCAGTTTATGCCATAATTATAAGCTAATTGCTCTATTTTTCTAGATAAACCTTTTTCTCCCTGGCACTTCAAAGCATTTGTATGAAGTGTTTCATGTCCTACATGGTGCTGCACTGATCAAGATTGGAGGGTGCTCAATCTGCCACGCCTTAGGACTTACTTGCTCGAGTTCACACTGAGGACTTCCTTTGGCAGAACCCATTTTCCCCATGGGTTTGTGCATCTCATCAGGACACGATTTCTTCCCAATAGCTTCTTTTTGCTTCCTGTACACTTCTTGTAACCTCTTCTTCCTCATCTCCACAGCCTGTGCCAAAGACTTTTTCTCTTCGAGGAGTTTCCTCTTTCTTTCTGCCTTTTTCTGACACATAAATTCCCGAACGCTCTCAGAGCTGTAGGGGTGAGGTTTTTTAAGGTTTACCCTCCTCTTTGAAGGCTGATTCATGTTTTCTTTCTCAGACCCTTTCTGTCTCTGAGGAGATACACTTTTTCCTCTGCTGCAGCTTCCTGAGGTGCTGGTTTTGGCTCTGCCTTTCATTCCTGAAGGTTGTATCCCTTCCCCAGTGAAGGCAGAGGGAGTTATGGCCCAAACTCCAGGCAAAGGAGAATGGATCCCTAGGGAATGCTGCTTCACAGCATCTCTGGGCATCCTGATATGTCTGTGTTCCTCACAGGACTGGCTTCGCAAGAGAAGGTTCCTGAGTGCTTGGTTTGTATCCTCTGTTGGTGCCCTGCTGCCCCTTTCAGCCTTGCTGGCAGCAACCACAGAGCTTTGGCATCCAAGGCTCTTCCCCACACGTTCATTTCCCTTCACTCTGGAGCTGTTTTCCATCACTGGCATTGCCCCAACTCCTCGACCTCTTTCCAAATGTTCTGTGGGAAAGATTTGGAAACAACAATGATGTAATAACTTCAGAGAGTAAGAATTCCTGTATCTATAGCATGCATCTCCCAACCTGCTTCCTACTGCAGCTCTGAGGACTAATTGCAAATGCCTGCTGTAAAATCTGTGATATTCAAAGGAAAAGATGGATCTGTAAAGGTGAAATTTGAGGTTGCAGTGGCCAATTGTTATTGCAAGAGCCATTAAAGAAAGGTGCTCAGAAGAGCTTTTGTTTCAATTAGATTTAATAAATCTTTTTTTGTTTGTGTGCCACAACAACCAGTGCTGCGAGGGGCTGCTGTACCAAAGGTCTTTGCTGTGCTCTGCTCTCCAGTTCTGCTCCTCAAATGTGGAAATGGAGGGGGTGGACCCAGCAGCCTTCTAGCCAACTTCTGACCTTCTCTCCATGCAGAAACACCAGGCAGATTCACACCTGAAACAGAGAGTTTGTATTTCATTATTAAAGCCCGACCTGTTCTTTGAAAGATTATTGTATCTCTTATTCAAGTCTATTTAATGGTAATTTCCAGGAATCACAATCAAGGTGTGGGGAGATAAAAATTCTTGGTCAGAGAAGTTTTAAAATAAAAAGAGTTGGTTCTACTTTGATGACAAAAAGTTTTTAAAGCACTCAGACTTTGGAGGCTGCCAGGGTCATGAATCAGACAAGTTCATGAGTGCTACATGTGAAGGCTCAGTGCTTTCCTAAGGCTTTACCATCAACATTGATATAATTTAACACTCGTAGTATGTTCACACAGTTCTTACAAGTTTTACTCAGAAACCACTGACTCACAGAGGCCTCAAGAACTCTGAGAACAGGCCAGGACTTCCTGGCTACCAGCACATTTGAGAACTGAAGGGAAGGGGATAACAAAATTACTCTTTTCCTTGTGATTACTTCAAACTCACCAGAGGAAACAAATTCATTTTTAAACTGGTGAGAATCAGCAGGATGTGGTGTGGAAGAATCAATGGAGGATACAGGATGAGGGACAATGTATAATGCAGAAATAAACAGTGCAGAATGCAGCACAAACAAATTACTCTTGCTTAATAGGTGGTGTCACATAATAGACAACATTTATCACTGTTTTACTTCATAATTTCAGATTGCATTCACAGCATGCCAATACTTGCACAATTATGTATTTATTAAAAATATTGCTTTATTCTCCAGCACAAGGTGGCTGAACAGGTACTTAGCTGGGTTCTGCATGGAAATCCTCTCCCCCAAAAGTCTCCCCCAATAAAATACTCAAGTTTTTTTTTCTAAATAGGAAAGATTTTACTCTGAAATCAGTGTCAGCCTCAGCTCATGTGGTTCTGTGCTCAGTCAATTGACTGAGTCAGGCTTTTCCAGCTGCTGCTCATAACTTGTCTGTGTGCTGAGCTGTGGGCAGCACCTCAGGGTCAGGGAAGCTGCTGGACACAAAGGACTTTCCAAAGGCTGCCTGCTCAGAGGGATTGCCCTGGGACTCCCCTGTGCTTTGGGAATAGGACAAGGCCACCTCTCCTCTGTACCACTGAAGGAGTCACAGCCACCAACTCTTATTTCTTCATTTGCAGCAGCCTCTGAGAGCTCTGCAGGCTCCTGTGAATCTGTCACAAGGGGAATGATGTTTTTCAGGCAAGGAAGAGCTGCAGTCCCTGTGGGACTGAAGTCACTTCCTATAATCCCATGGACTTCCTCTGGAAGCCTTCAGAGGAATTATCACCAGATCTGTGCATGGTGTTCACAGCAGGAGCACAGAGGGAATTGCCAGGGTCTGTTGGGCTCAGGAGGGCTGGGATCCATCTGTGTCCTGCTGTATCACTTTGGTTTGTGTTTAGCAGGACCAAAAATGCAGGGTGCATTTATTTTGTAGCCTGTCTTAGTTTGTCTGAATGCACCAGACAAATTAATATGTGGATCTAACAATCTTTGCTTCACTGTGTTGTTTATTTCAATTAAATCTTTTTTTTTTTTAATCTGCATCTGTGTTCATTCACTACAGAAACTATGATGCTAAAGTTCAAGAGCAGCCTGCATTCCTGATGGGAGCAGTTGATAGAAGAAAATCTTTTGATTTAAATATTCTCCTGGGTTTTTTCCTACCTATGAACAGATGAATATTTTATAGCCGTGGTGACTTAATTTTTTGTTAACTACAGCAAATTTATAATTCATCACATTCCTGAGTACTCTGGCTCTGACCCCTGCCCCTCATTCATCTCTTTGTAGCCCTGCCTTGGCTCTTTCAGTGACAGAAACTAATAGCCAATAAAGACACCATGACACTGGCAGTTACAATGATGAATGCTTCACGTGGCATGGTCTTATTATGACCCACTCTCAGAGGAAGAGCAAGCCATTTTTCAAACAATCCATTAAAACAAAAAAAAAAAAGGAAGGAGAAGGAAATTATTACATATTTCATGCATTTTAAATCATACTTAGGGACTAGAGCACACTTGTGCTCATAACTCCATCTGCATGGGATTAGAGAGCTTGGATTCTTTTATTTCTGCTTCACACACTTGGTAACTTGGCTGCTGTAAAGTACAACCCACAGCACTTCCACTTCTTCCCCACAGCATCTGAATGCAACCACTTCTATGCAAATCAATAGCATTAAATGGGTAAAACTACACCAGAGATTCAAACCTGCCCTTAGAAATACCTGTGAAATAAAACTGAGAACCTGCAGTCGAGACTTGGAGAATTCATCTGACTTCTCACTGCCTTGATTCGGTCCCTGCTTGGCAGGCCAGGAAATCCCTGCCTGTGGTGCACCCTTAATTCACTAGGGAAACAGAACTGAATAGGTGACAGACAGCTCTTCCCACCGTGGATATATGATTTATTTTTCATTTCTGATGATTTTTAATCCTGGCAGGTCTGGAATTCAACTGTTCCAGGCAGTTCTGTCCATCAGTCCTTGTAATTTCTCATGGTTTTCAGGCTTACCTTTCCCTGCCACTGCTCTCTCCAGAGCACAGGACTTGGGTGGAGGCTGCCTCTGGTGTTCTGTTTTAATTCTCCTCGCTGAGCTTCTTTCTCTTTGGTCTTTAATCAGAAGGGGAAAATAAAACACAGAAAAGAATCAGTGTAGCTAAAATCAAACTTGCTGAATCCAACAATCCAATCCCAGTCCCATTCCCTCGGGATGCAAAAGCAGGAGGGTTTGTATTGAAACTGGTCACAAAACACACAGGACTCCCTGTCTTTTTTATTTTTGTGGTATAGATGTCCCAGCAAAGGAAGGCCTGGATCCATCCCTGAGGCTCTATCCATGACCCTGTGTATCCACACAACAGTTTATTGACCTAACTGCTGCATCCAGTGGCTGCAGTGGGACACCTTCCCCCTGGTGGCTCTGGAGACCCAGGCCAACCTTTCCATGCAGAACAAACACTGAATACTTGGGGAAGTTCCCAGTTATGATACATCACTGCTAACCTGGGGTCTCTGGGGCTTTTTTATAATCCCTTCCTTGTCCAGGCATGCTAAATCCTTCTCTGCCTGGTATTCCGTGTTCTTCATCAGGCAAGGAGAGAGCAGACTTGGGTTCAGAGCCCTAAAACCCCAAAAAACAAATGTTTGAGTCCCATTTGGAGCTGTGCAGATCCTGGTATTCAATAGCTGAGCTCCTGCATGTGTGGAAAGCAGCCCTGGGCTCCCAGGGCCGGGCTGCAGGTGTCAGAGGGAATATCTGGCAAAGCAGCTGTGACACAATTTTTTCAGTAGTAGAGTACAGGCAGACAAAGTGAACAAGATGCAGCTGAACAGTGTCTGGAGCTGTCAATCCCCAGCCTCAGAGTCTGTGTCTGTCCTGCAAGCTGAACAGTTTGTCTGGCAGCTCCCTCGCTCAGTTACACAAAACAGTCTGGGTAAAAAACAAACTAGACAAGCCTTCCCTTGGGAATGCCCCGGAGAGGCTCAGCCCGGATTGTGGCTCTGGATTCTGGCTTTAGGAGGGGTAAATCAGGCACTGGTGACAGAAAGTGCTGCCTGATGCAGCTGGAAAGGGACACGTGGCTGCCACAGACCTGAGGGCAGCACCACAACATCCCTGCCAAAGGTGACAGGGAGCACATCCAAGGGAAACGCCCCTGGAAGCTGCGGGTGTGTGACAGGGATGCCAGTGCCCAGTGAATTAACACTAATGCTATTACAGCAATAAGATTTATTATGTGCAGCTTTTCAGCTCGGCTCCTCCAGCGCCGTATTCCCTCAGTAATCTCCCTTGGCTGAGGCTGCCGGGCTGGCCCCGGGCAGCTCCCGACTCCACGCCTTGCTCGCAGCAATCGGAGATCTCAAACCACACTAAACTGAAGTGACAGCTGTAGATGGATGGTTCTTCAGCCCCAAATTTAGCAGCAAAGCAGGATAAGGAGGTCTAATAATATTTGCTTTCAGATCCACACCAGTTCCGCTGAATGAGCTGTTAAATCCCCTGTAATGCCTCTGAACTACACAATTCCTGCCTTAAATACCTGTGGTGCCTTTCCTCCTTACGCTACTGCTGGCTCCTATTCCGTGTTTTATATGTGGCAAAAGGAAGGATGTGGGAGGAAAGGGGAGAAAAGAATAGATTTGCAGCAAATTCTTTACTATTTAGAGGAAAGAAATTTATGTATTTGTTTGTGCCGGGGAGTAAATCTGGTGGGGAAGTGAACTCAGCCATCGGGGTGGGATGTACAGCTCGGGGAGGTTTAGAAATAAATGGATTTATGGCAAGAACATGGGTGATGCCCCACAGACACCACAGGGAAGGGTGGAATCCGTGGGAAGTTATTCAGCTGTGCCAGAGCACTGCTAGGGAATACCCAGTTCCAGCCTTTCTCCATAGATTCCAAACTGTCACTGACCTCTGCGAGCTGGAGCAGGAGGAGCAGAGGCCACTCTGCACACCTTTCTTTTCAGGGCTCTCTTTGGCAGGGGCTCTTTGGCAAAAATCAGGCGCTCCTGCTCTCGAAGTGCTGCTTGCTGCTTCCTCTTCTGCTCCTGGATCCTCTTCTTGAGTTGCTCTAACTTATTTTGGGGTGATTTTTGCCATGGCCTCTCCTGCTTCTGATCTGTGGCGTTGCTGGCTGCCGAAAGGTGGGATGTGGGGAGCAGGAGAGCCGTGGGCATGGGAGTGCTGCTGCCCCGTGGGACAGAGCAGGAGCTGCTCCCTGCATGGGAGCAAAGTGGGTGATGCAGGGAGCAGGGAGCTTTTTCCTTCTGGACTGGGAATCCTCTTGAATCTCCCTGCTGCCTGAAATTGTTTCTCCTTGGGCTGTCTAGGCTCTTTGCAGGAGCCCACGTTCCAGCTGAGCCTCCACCATCCACAGCCCAACTCCTGGCAGGGCTGCAAGGTCCTGAAGCTGCCCTGAGGGGCAGAGGGGTCATTCTGGATGGGCCAGAGGTCACAGCAGGGCTCTGGGGCAAACAGGGCTGTGGGCGAGCAGGGGAGAGAACAGCACAGCTTCCCCCCCTGAAGGAAAAGAGGAGCACGGGTCAGGATGTAGGAGGTGTTATTAAATTTGTATAAAGACACTGCCATGAGCGACTGCTGAGCTTGTGCAAGTTCTGATGGTGACCTCAGGCTCTCCACAGAATCAGCACTTTGCCAGTCACCAGCAGTCTGGCAGATGAAGATAATTTAAGGGGAGTACAGTGCAAGTTGGGATCTGATAAGAGAAATTATGAGCATGGGCAGACAACTGATAGCAGGCACTGCCTTCCTCCTCTGCCTTCTTTGTCACCACTGAGGGAGAAATTGTTTTGTGGCTCTTTTGTTCCCTTTTTTTTCTAATGAACAGTAAGGTTCTAAACTTTTCGTGGAGTCCTGCATCCCAGAATTTTAAATCCCTTTATGTGTGCCTTCATCAGCTCACCCCCCAAGTGCTGTACTCTCAGGTTATTATTTACCTGTGGCCTGGAGCAATCTCATTGCTCTTTTTCTCACTCAAAGCTGTTTCATCTTTGTTGCTCTCACCATCTACAGCACATCAAAACTATGTCAGTGTCAAAATGTCAAAAATATTCCTTAAGTATTAAATTCAAAGAGCAGCTTTTACTGGAGACTATCCCCCAAACAAACCTGTTCCACAAATATTAAATAAATATTAAATATATATTACATAAATACTAAATAAATATTAAATAAATATCAAATAAATATGAAAGGCTGGCAGCTGAAACTGTTCCCAGCCAATAAACCACCTCAAAACCAAATACCCAACAGATGTAAAAATAATAAGTGAAATCTGTTCTTGTCATTAGTTTTTAAGAATATTCTGGAATTGGGTTAAATTTCCTGCTTTTTTCTTCTCCCACTTTATCTTTTAGAAACGATTTGAAACACATCATGTATTTCCTGCCCAAGTTAGCAAACAAAATGCAGCATTTACATCACTTCAGTTGTCTCTAGGGAAGGAACCCTCAGAGGAGAAGCACAGGGAGCTTTTACTGAGCTGTAGCTGGTGGGTGTTAATGCTGCAGCTTTTGCTTGAGTTCTCTCTGGCAAGGTGTGACTTCCTGTGCATTGTGATATTTCACTGGGAACGCTACAGAAAGCTGATGAAAATACCCACTTGCCTCAATAAAGAGGATTTCTCAGTATCTCCTGTCACCTTCCCTTCCCTCCAGCACCAAAGCAATCCCATCTCAGCGCTCTCCCAGTAACTCAGAACTCACCAAAGCTCTTTTCGTGCCAAAGCTTTCTTCTGGCTGCCTGTGATTTGGCACAGCTCCACGTCTGATGATAAAATTTGTTTTCAATCCTTTGTAGCTGTGAAAAGGCAGATTTTTCTTTTGAAGGGAGACATATGTTTTGGGTTATTTCTGGAGCAGCTTTTTGCTGGCATCCGCTGCTTCTCCTATTAATTTTGCAGCTCCTAGTTACTGTGTCAATACTGGCCTGTCTGAGCATGTCCTTGTGGTATTTCCTACAGTTGGAAAGAATGCAATTGACTGGGAAGATAAGAGGTGAAACCACCTCTCTCTTTTATTGACAATTTTCAAGTATGTGTGCCTCAGATTTTTACTTATGTATTTAAAAACAGCTTAAGCTGGAAGTGACCCCAGCCAAGAGCAACTCCAGCAGTGGGAATGCTGCTGTCAGGCCTTTGCTGTGCAAGCAGCACCCTGTGGATTTGGACAATATCCTGCATTTATCCAAGGAATGTCAGTTATGATGGCAGCTGCTGTGCTCACAACTCCATCACGTTCCCTACGAAGGGGATGATAAGACAGGGAGAATGCAGAGGATGTCCCAGATGTTGTTCTGCTCAGGGCTTCAAACATGAATAAGGCAAAGCTTAGTCTGTTCTTGTCATTGATCTTGTGAGTGATGTGAAATTGGGTAAAATTCCTTGCTTTTCCCCTTATCCTCTCTTTGTTATTTAGCAAATAAAGAGGCCATGTGTTCATTGGGAAAGAACAAACAAAGGTTTACATGGCTTTCCATGACAATATTTCCATGGAGTTAAGCCATGGAGGTGATGCACAGGCAGCTGACAGAAAGAGATAAAGGTGTGTGAGAGCAAGTGCTCCCTGAACTGCACCTACCACTGCTTTGGCTCCCTGGAGACTCTTCCAAGCCAAGGTCACAGCTGTGGCATCAAGAGATGAAAGATGTTTTAGCATCTCTTCAGTACTGAGAGTGTCCCCTCAGGCCCAAGCCAGAGCAGATCACTGAGGTGGTGGCTGGAACACAGAACTGCTCCTGGAAAATTGTGTCTGGGCTGCTTTTGTATCCCAGTGTGTGCTGAGTTCCATCAGAGATAAAGCTCTCTGGGCTACATTAGTGTTTATTCAGCAAAATCCTTGCTGATATTAGCACGCATTTGAGAAAGACTGAGCTGAATTTCCCAATTCAGTCCTATTTGTAGTAGTTGCTTACAAAAAACCCCAATCCCATACAGGATTAATCATGAAAGAATGGCTTGTGTCCTTTTATGGAAAAAAAAGAAGTGACAAATCAGAAACAGGAGAAGCTCCTGCTGTGAACTCACTGAATACACTCGACAGAAACTGAGCTGTGATGCTTTCTGGCTGAAGAAGGTTCACAGAGAAGAGTTTCTTTAGAAAGCAGCATGAAATGGGGAGGTTGGTGCTGCTCCCAGGGCTATGAACAGTTACAAAACTGCCCAGCACTCTCCAGACTTCAAAATATTTGCTCCATTGTGCCTGAAGTCACACAATCCAGATTAAACTAAGCACTAAAGTCTTTCCACAAGCAATAAATCCTGGGTTTAAAATAAATTTACCCAAGTCTCTGCTATGACTGTGCAGAGCAAAGTGGAAGCTCTTTACCCACATACCAGTCAGAGGATCCAACTCTCCAGAGGCAAAGCTGTTCTCCATTTTTCAGCTCTGCTCCAGCTCTGCTCACTTGGTTTCCATGTCTGAAACAGCCATGCAGGAGGACTGGTCATTGCTGCCCTCTCAGCACAGCCCAGGGTGTTTATATGCTGATATGAATATAAATTTTCTCATCTCTAATTGCTGACTGCCCATAAAGAGCCTCAGCATCTACATTTCTGTGGTGTTTGCAAATCTTAGGTGCTGTTATTAATTTCTCAGCCTCGTGAAGGAGTCTTAGGAGAGACAGGGATATGACAGAGCTGGTAAATGTCCTGCTCTGGGTCAGTGCACTTTGCAGAGCTGCCTGGGAGCTTAGGAATGGTCAGAGAGTCAGGAAAAACAGCTCCATCCTTCATCCATCCCTCCATCCATCCCTCCATCCATCCCCCTGTTCCTGCCAGTTCAACACTTACCTTTTGGAGCCTCAGCTATGCATGGAACAAAATCTCCACTCATGAGCTGTACAAAAGCCCTTTGGAGATGACCTGCAGCCTTCCAAGGGCGGAAAATCCCCAAGGCACTTCCAAAAGGAGCTCTGAGAGCAACCCCAGCACTGAACTTCCCATGAGCTGCTCCTTCCCTGGCTCCTTCCCTCACCCACAGGCTCCCTGCTACCCCCTGGGAATGCAGAAGAGACAGGTCCCAGGTCAGTCCCTGCCCTGCCCGTGAGTCGTGGGAGGAGTGGGAGGACCGGAAGAGTCCTAGCAGCCCCTCCAGGGCTCAGCCATCGCCACACCTTTGTTTGTGCCCCTCCGTGCAGGGCGACAGCGGCCACGGCACAGGGAGAGGCTGCCGGGAGCAGAGGAGAAAACAAACAGCAACAAGAGGAGCCTGAGTGCTGATCTCAGCTTGCAAACACGTGGCGAGATGCCAGCAGATTTCGTGACAAGCCCCCGTGTCCCTTGCAGGGCGTTTGGCATCCTGGCAGTGAGCAGTGGCAGGGCTGGGAGGCTGCAGAGGGCAGGGCAGGGTGACCAGCCTGGTGCCCAGGTGGGAACAGCTCTGCACTCCTGGGGTGCCAGAGCAGGGAGAGGGACCAGACCTCCCTGAGTCCTCATCCCAGGGCATCTTTCCTCATTGCAGAGCAGCTCTTCCCACTCCAGGGCATCTCTCCTCCTGTGGGCTCACCCAGCATTTGATCTTGCTCTCAGTCACACTTTCAAGAGAGCAGGGAGCTTAATTTTTGGTTTCTACTTAGGGGAATTTTTTTCTTTAAAGTTTCTAGTCTTTATGATTAAAAGCAAAAGCTTCATAATATAAAATAAATGTATAAATAAAAGTCTCAGGCGATTCTTTTCCCCCTTTGTGGGTATCACTTATTTTAAGTGTCACCATTTTTTAAGTGTGAGTGTTTCAAACCTGGGGGTAACCATTCAGGTTCTCCAGGGTTTGGGTTCCCCGGAGGGAACAGTGTGATGAGCCAACAGCAGAGGGCAAACGCAGCCTGCACACCAGAGCTGCAGCACTCGGTGCTGGGAGCCTCCCGGCCCCAGTTTCTGTCAGGACAACCCAGGAGAGCAGCAGGTGCCACCCTGGACTGGGAAGCAGCAGCAAAACTGTCACTACAGCAATAATTCACTTTCCTTTTCATTCTCACTCTTTTCATGGAGCATCTGCCTGACTTCAGTGGGCTGTGACATCCTGGACTGAGGCCTGACAGTGCATTTCTTACAACCCCTCAAAATCACAGCTCCAGGTAGCCATAAAACACATTTATTCTTGCCCCACTTACTGCTGTTGGGGGCTGAATTTCAGTGAGTACCCCGGGAAAGGTCTCTGTATCCTCTTCTCCCACCCCACAGCAGAGCAGAGCAAACTGAGTGCTGTTCCATCAGATTTGGTTTGTATTCTGACTCCTTTTTCTGGTTCATATCTTCAATTATTTGTTCATTCTTCGTAACTCTACAGCTTTGCTTCCAGCAGCAATGTCAGGATTGTGAGTGTTGGTTATTACTAGAGAGGGTAATGACCTCAGAGAGTGAGGCGAGACACTGGCACCACATCCTTTCATGCCCACGGATCCTTGTGGTCTCTTAGAAGTCCTCTTGAAGAAGCAGACTCAGAGCAGGGACATTCAGATATCCCCAGCAGCTCAGCTTTTCAAGTCTAACCAAACAAGGAATTCCTGAGCTGCATGCTGGAGTCACAAAATTCCCGTTTCAAGCTGCTCCAAGCCAACGTTCTGGCCTGATTAGAGGTTTCAGTGCTGGGAATGCAGAGCCTGTCCAAGAAGGGAGCCACAGCTATTCTGGGTGCACGAGTGATAAGAGCCCTAATTGCAGTCCTGGGGCTCGGGGGCAGCCACTGTGCCAAGGGAACCTCAGAGAGGGGAGAGAACACAACGTGAGGCCTCAGCAGCAGGAGGGCAACGCTCAGGGAAGATTTGGGAAGATGGGGAAGCTGTGACAGCAACTAGGAATGATGCCTTAGGTTTTAACTTTTCTATTTTTCCAATCCTGTACTGCTAGTGTGACTCCGAAGTTTTCTGTAGGTCATTAAGTGCTGTTCTCTGTGCTAAAATAAACATAGCAAAACCTCTGTAACTTGCTCTCCAAGGACACCTAGAACAAGAACTGTAAACCTTCATCTTGGAGAGAGTAGGGCAAGCTTGGGGAAATTCCATCCTTGCCTGGCTTCTGCTTGGGGAATTGATTCTGAGATCAAAGTGGGAAGAACTCGGGAGCTGTCATTGTCCATGTTGGGATGCACTGAGGCAGGAACCTCTGGAGCCCAGGGTGTACCTCTGAAGGCCTCTCAAACAAACACCACCTTTTTTCCTTTATTCCTGTCTAATCTCTGTTTCTAAGTAGCCATTTAAGGCATCAGGAAAGCCCAGAGCTGGTCCCAGCCTGCTGGGATGGTGGAAGAGCCAAGTGGAGCAGGAATGCCTGTGCTGTGACAGGCAGAGCTCTCAGCAGGCAGTGCTTCTCCGGTCCCTCAGGTCGGACTGGCATTTATTTTGGCTCCGTATTTCCTCAGCAAGCTGTTGGAGCTGACAGGAGCCAGGAGAGTGACAGATTGCCACTGTGTTATGCTGCACATCTTGGAGTGTTAGACCACAAATCTGCTGAGAGATGAAGTGAAACCTATCTCTGGGCCAAATCCCACTTCTGCAGCGTGCGAAACTCCCGAGTCAGGGAGCCAAGTGTGAGCTGAGGCAAAGAGCAGCAGATCCATTAGGATTTCTATTTTAGATCTGTATGAGTGAAATGAGCCAGTCATGTACAGTTCTGTCCTGCTGAGTGCACAGCTCCTGCCAGCACTGAACCAAGGTACAAATAGGCCCTGGGTTTTCAGTCCTATGGCATTTTTGGTGCATCAGCCCCCAAACACTGAATTTCCCCTACAGAGATACTCCAACTACCACCTACTCATTTTAGCAAATCAGACAACATGGCATGTTCAGAGGAGGTTTTACAAAGGAATTTTAAGCTTTTTCTTGAAAGGTTATTGCAGTTTCTCGTCTAAGAACCTGCCAAGGGAGGTGCAGCTGACCTCCCACACGAGGTTATCCCACAAAGAGAACATTGTCCTGGTGTGAGTCTTCTTTTTCCCAACCAGCACTTCCCACTTGCACACAGGATGGTGAATGGGGCAGGAAGTGCCCAGCTCTGCCCCACGGCAGCACTCAGTGTGGATTTCTGGTGTTTTTGCGAGGCTTTGGTGGCTTTGGTGTTTACTCAGACCTGTGAGAGGCTGTTTGCAGTCTGGAGGTTTGTTTGACACTGACTCACCTCCCAGAAGCTTCAGTTTCTGCTGCTGTGCACTGTCACAGTTTAGGAAATATTTCACCCAGTAACCCACAAGTTCTAGCAAAATTCAGGAAGTGCAGATGTATATGAACTGAACCCAGAAATTCCTCCTAAGTCTCAGCTTTGAAATTCTTGCACCCTCCAGGCATGCTCCAAGGATCTTACAAACAGCCCCCATCTCTGGCAGACACACTCCTGTGTTCTCTTGCTGGTTTGCTCCCTGTGCCTGCCTTTGTGGGAGTGTTGTGACTTCCCTCACTTCTGGGAAACACGTGCAGCTAAAAGGAAAGAAAATGCTATTTCTTTGTTGATTTTTTTTGCAACGCCTGACTAAGCAATTTTCATTGTAAACCATCTTCACAGAAATTCTCAGTTAGCAAACAAAGCCCAAATCTAGACTTCGATTGCAAGCTGGGTGTGACATGAATTTTGTGGTGAGCACATGGAGGGGAGAGGGAAGGTGAAAAAACCAAGTTCACTGCTCTGAAGTCTGACAGCCAAGGCCCCAATCCTGCACCTGCTGCAATCTGACAAAACACCACCTGAAGTTAAAAGGGACAAAGATAAAGACATTTAATAAGTTGGGATTTGATTTGAACCTTCAAGGAGTTTATGGGACCACTGCACTTTGAAGTAATTCTTAAAAGTACTTATCATCTCTCCAATCAGCAGCATAATAAGACTGAGACAAATGGGCTGCCCCATTAATGGTGCCATGTCACCTTCCTGAGATAAAACACAAATTTCTTCCTCCACAGATGGTGTTGTGAGATATCAGTGCTCCTGTAAAACACCAGAAACAGGATTTTTGCTGGTGCCACTGACAACATTTCCTCTTTTTCATTTTCAGTCCCAGCAGATGAAATTCCTAATTGCTTCCCACGTTGTTGGGAAGCAGCAGATCCTTTTCCCATGGGCTGTGCCATCCTCTCAGTGACTTGATGCCAGCATGATTTTTTGCCTTTTCTTTTATACTCCTTTTATATACCCTTTTATGTACTGTGCATGTGTTCTTAGTGCTTTTATCCCACATACTTGTAATTTTTTAAGTTTGATGACTTAGCTAAGACTCACCATTCTATGAGGCCAGGAGACCAAACATCCTGGAAACCTCACAGTCAGGTCAGAAAGCCCCAGACACCAAGGTCCTTTCTAGAACACATCCTGTAAACTCAGCCAGGCCCATCCAGAGGAGAGATTCCTCAGAATGGGGGATCCATTCAAGTCTCTCATTGAGGAATCTTTGATAGAAATGTTAATTTGCAAGGCCTATAAATTGTGTGTGGGATGTATCAGGGTGTGTGCATTTCTGTGCATTTCCACCTCGACAAAGTGCTGCACCTAAGGATCCTTAAATAAATCCAGAAGTAAAAACCTCTTTTCCCCCATAACCAAGTTTTTAATTTTTTATTTTTTTTTTTTTTTAATTTAAGACCAAGGAAAGGCAGCAGACTGAGTTGCACTGAGTGCTGAGAACAGCTCAGATCAGGTGGGAGGCTGCCACGAGGCTGCCCAAGCTCAGGGAAGGATTTGCTGCAACAGAGACACGCTGCCTTTGCTTGGCTGACAGCCAGAAACACAAGGGAATATCGAGCTTGTATTTTCCTACTGATGTCCTAAAATAACAGGAGTAATGTGTGTCAGGATAGAAGCAGACCTCCAGAATATCTGGATGTTGTGCTGCCTGCCAAGTGATGTCTGGCAAAGGGCAAGTGTTCTCTTGATGTGCTAAAACACAGATCCATCATCCAGCTATTGGGGGAAAGTGTGTTAAGATAGGAAATAGCTATCCATGGCCCATTTGGGGTTTTTTTCCTATCAATAGGAGACTGTGTGAATGGAATCTGAAGTGAAAAGGGGGGGGGCTGCCTGCAGTGTGCAGTGGAATGTGGGAGAGCACAGGATTGCCATGGAAACTCGCTGTAGTAAACGGGGCTCTCCAGCTGCAGGAGAGGATTTATAGTGCCAGGCCGGGAGTGGGCAATTTAAATCACCAACCTGCAGGTAAAATGGCACATTTCCCTCCACCTTGTCTCCCTGCACTGCAAAGTGAGAAAGGAAGGGTACGTGGGTGGTGAGAATTACAGTACAGAGTGATGAGGTGTCTTAAAGCCTGACCTAAAACACTCAGGAGCTGATGCAAAGATTCTTGTGGATTTTGGTGGGAGCAGGAGCAGCTCCTGTGCTCCCTGTGCCCCAAACCAGAGCAGCAGGCACAATACCTGTGCCCAACAGCTTCGGAGGGACAAGAAGCAGAGTCAATTCCCTGCTTGCATAACCCACAAACTGGAGATACCACAGCTCAGGGATGCTCCCGATTTGTTCTTTTGGGTTGGAGCCGGGGAAGAGTTCACCTGGTAAAAGCCCCCAGACCAGCCTGTTAGCCTGAAAGTGAGACAAAATGTGCTGTGAGCCCCAGGCCCTGCTCTGTAACAAGGGATCAGAGCAGTAGGGAATGATTTACTGTGTTCAGATGTCCCCATTTATTGACACTCAAGCACAGTGATGTATGGAGTGCTAGAAGACACCAACAACATTATTTTTGCAGTGCTGCCTTCATCACCATTTATTACCAGGTCCTGAGTGCCCGAGCCCATAATTTCGTGGATCAGACACCACACATCTGTGTGATCCCATTCCCAGCTAAGGGCAGTGGTTAAATCCAACCTACATGGAACCACCACGGGGCCTGTGTGGGCTTTATCTCCACTAAGTTTAACTAATTTGCCTTGTAAACCTCAAAATCTCCTGATTTACCACGGCTTAGTGTGACTGGATTGAAATGTGCAGGTTGCCACACACCTGGGTATATTTGTGTCACTAAATATAAGAGGGAAAATTCCTTTTGAGCTGGAAAATGCAGAGTCCTTGAGCAAATCTCAAAGCTCTGTGCACTCTTTAAGCATGGTTTATTGTGCTCCACAGCTTTTTCTTCATGTGTTATTTTGTTCTGCTCCAACCTTTCAACAAGGCATCAAACAGCTACCAAGGATGGCAAGATTTAGCCTCTTCCTTCAACAAGAATGATACATTCAAAATCCAAACAGTCCAATCAAAATCTGGGAATTGGGTCCTCCTGTCTTACCTCTGCTGACTGTTTCGAGTCCTGCCCACAGAGCAGATGCTGCCAGCCAGGGTTCCACTTCCCTGCTGCATTTATTCCTCTCTGGAGTGCTTTCCTTGGGCCTTCAGCTTTGGAAATCCCTCCTTCCACCTTTCAGATTTTATATCTACTCAGCAATTTGCAGGCCATTAATCTCAGCCTTGGCATCAGATCTGCTCTGCCCAGTCCCAGCTGGGACTCCAGCACAACTACCAGAGGTTATGAGGGCAGAGGAGCTTTATAAATCCCACTTGCTAAGAACAGTCCCCGGGGTCACTGACCCTCTGCTCATAAATTCACCTGATTCCCCTCGATGGTATTTGTTTCAGCACTAAATGCCAACCCAGAGCAGTGTCAGTGGAGGAGCAGCAGGCTAAGCCAACACAACAGGACATCTCCTGCCTTGTTACACTCCATCAAGTCAGGTTGGCTTCAGATTTGCTGGAGTTTCATTCCTGCTCTCCCCTGGGATGCCAGGCAGCACAGTCATTTAAGCCAAGATCATTTATGACTGACTGGATTTTGTTTGTCTGGCATTTTGGTTTTTATTTTTTTTTTTCCTCTGTCTCATCAGATAACAAACAAACCAACAAAAATACTGCCTTATTATTGACAAAATGAATCTATATGGAGCTAAGTGCAAAGGAAAATAGATACCAGTGCCTGCCCATCTCCAATGGAAAATAAAGCTGGCATATGTTGAAGGCTCGATTCCCTGCTGATCCAAAGTGGTGCCAGCAACCAGAGCTCTCCCAGTTTATGTAAGCAGGGAAGCTGACCTGAGGAGTTTCTGTTTGCTTGCAGCAAGGGGTGGGCATGGCAGAGAAACAGCAGATCCTGGACACCTGGAAATGATGGTTATATAGGAGCTGAGCTACTGGGAGCAAGGAGTGCCCAGCACTATGCAAGCATTTGATAGGAAAATGTGGACTCAGTTAATTTTTGTGGTAGGAAGGTGTTGAGTTTGTAGAGATCAAGATCCGGGCGAGGGAAATGTGCTGTCCTGTCACATCCCGGACTGGAAGGGTTCCCACATGCCCCTTTTTGGTTTCTATGACAACATCATTTAGCTCCGGAGTGAAAGTCAAAAGCAGCAGCCAGGAGGGAGGGACTCTGCTCCGAGGAGCCACCGCCTACACTGCCTTTGCTTTCCCAAGGAAAAGAGAGGGGATGGAGATTGTAGACATAGACTTAACACTGCTTTGCCAGTCCCGAACCTCAGAACCAGGACTGTCCTTTCCCAAGGGGCCAGCGCAGCCTGCAGACAACAAAGGACACAAATGTTTGATCCCAAAGGCCACTTGGACAAAACGTCCCCCACTCATTTCCCCCCCGGGGCCACGCAGGCTGTTAATCACCCACGGGATCGATACACCACAAACACAACGAGGTCTGCCAAGGCAGGGAAAATATCAAATCTCGGTAGATAGCCCAGATCAATGGGTAAAAGGAGAGGAGTGTTTTCACAGCTAACAGGGGCGATTGTCTGATTAAAGACCTGGCACAACACAAACACTCGGTGAAAGCTGCAGAACTTGTGTTTGAATTCAACATCCTTAACCACCATTCTCGCAGACACCACCCAATGCAGGCTGCACTCTGCTCCTAACGCGGTAATTGTGCCACTCTTTAATTACCTGCATTTAAAAATCCCCTCTTATTTTCAGGGTGAATTCGCCTCCTCGCTGCAAGTTCTGGATGTGCCACTTTCTCCTAGACTAAAACACTTCCTAGTCGCAGAAAATTTATTGTCTATCAAGTTAACTCTCACCTAAGATGAGATCAGACTTTAAAATTCATTTCAGGAAGTTTCAGGACCCAATTCACCTGGGAGTTGTGCATCCCTCCTGTAGGTGACATTTACAGTCGTGGCTGCAGGGTGGCTTTGGGCTCTCACAGTTGTTTTGGCAGCTCTCCTCTCACAGCCCTACCAAATACACCAATCCCACCTCTCCCATTAATTGTTACTGTTCTAAATCCCTTTTTTTAACATAAACTTTACCACTAACGTTTTCCTACTCATTCTCTAGATTACTGATAAAAAGGGAATTGATAAAAAAAAAAAATCCTTTTGGACACGCTAGAAATTCCTTCATCAGATAATTACTTTTTGATGCATGTTACTAATTTTTCCATCCATTTAAAATAAGCTACATTGATTTTTTTTTGGGAGGTACTGTTTTTAACAGAATGTCATGCAAGATTAAGTCAACTGCTTTGCTGAAGTCTAAATCTATTATGTCAGCAGAATTATCTTTATTAACTGAAATTATATGAAAGATTGCTTGTTTGATGAACAGTTTTCTGAAGCAAGGGATTGATACTCCTCAGCCCTTTTGACTGCATCCCATATTAGCATTGCACCAATATTGGATTAATGAGGTACTTGGGTAATCCCACTTACTTTTATTCTAAAATATTTAATAACATCACAGCATCACAGATGGGTTTGAGTTGGAAGGGAACTCAAAGCTCATCTCATTCCAGCACTAGACACCTTTCACTATCTCAGGTTGCTCCAAACCCTGTCCAACCTGGCCTTGGACACTTCCAGGGATCCAGGGGCAGCCACAGCTTCTCTGGGCACCCTGGGCCAGGGCTCAAAGAGAAGAATTTCTTTGGGCCTTTGAGACTTTCCCTGTGTTCTGTTATTTGCTTAAAAATCAGTATTAAAGGTGCAATGCTGTCTGAGCTAAAATGAGAATTACTGCTTTTAGAAAATGCTGCTTAATGTTGCTACAATATTGCCTAATATTCTATTAGAATGCTAAGAACAGTCTTATCTTTGGGTGCAAAGAACATAGAAAAATTGGGATAAACTGAGCAGAGCAGAGCTGTAAGTGGTGCTGGTTTTGCCCTGGCTTTCACTGCTGATTAGGAACTCGATGGGTTCAGACCTGAGCCTGCAGTTTGACGCAGCTTTGGTGATAACCAGGACGTGCTTCCTGTCACCACGTGCTGGTTTGGGGGCTGGAGGGGCTCTGCTGCAGGAACCTCGGGGACTTTGTGGTTGCTGACAGAGTCACCTCACCAGCAACTTGTGCTCCGCCTGCCTCTGATTCACAGAATTGTTGGGAGTCAAACAGAAACAAGTTGCACCCTGAGTGTTTGGAAAGCACTTGCAGGAGCTTGACTAAATAATGCAATTACACTGCAAATATCAGCAATCTGTTTTAAAACAAATCCAAACATGCTCGTAATTAATGTCATTACCAAGAGTTACAACACAAAGAGGAAATAAAGCCCCCTTCAAAGGTAAAAATATGTATTTCCTCCCCCTGGGCTTTCACTTCTTGAGGCAAGATTACTCTTTATTTCAGCCAATGCCAACAGGAGGTTTTCCCTGACTTCCAGCAGAAGAAATTGGGGTTTTGTCTGTTGACTCTTGGAAATTGAAGTTGGTTAAACAAACCCACTGCCAACATTGTAAACAGAAGCTGATCATGACTGAGCTCTGGGATATTTGTCTGAGCAACAGAGTTTTGATGAGGTGCCTCCAAGAAAAGCTCCCAAGGATGGGAAAAGCTCTCCAAGGCCAGAAAAATCCAGGATATTTCTGATGAGCCCCAAGAGAGCTTCCCAGCACCGTGCTGGGGTCTTGGTTGAAGCTCTCTGTGAGCAGGCACCTCCAAACTGTTGAATTCTCCTGCAGGAACAGAAGAGCTGCTCCCAGGGAGTGAGGAGGGATGGGAATTTACCAAGGGATAAGAAAGAAGCAGAGGTGCTCCTCGAGCATGTCCAGCTTGCTGCAGACACCACTGGGGTGCCAGGACAAGCTGGTTCAGCATCCCTCAGGAAACTGCATCCAGAGGGGAGGTGCCAGGGCACAGAGGAGGTTGGCACAACACACATCACCTCCTGTGCTTGACCCTTGACAAGCTCAAAAGCCTTCCCAGCCACTCTGTACAGTCATTCTGCTGCGAGGTAAAGAGCAGGATTGCAGTGGAAGAGGAGCTCTAGGCTGTGGATCCAAGGGACACATGACATTAGCACAAAGGCATCAGGACAGTCCCCTCTGGCCCTGCCTAAAACATCCCCCTCTGCCCAGCAGGCCAGTGCCAGGCCACGGGGTTCCATTTCATCAAACTCTCTACGAGGTTGGGAGCAAGGGCATTTTAAGAGTCTCTTGCTATTTATTTAATGAAGCATTCTCAGTCAAGCTTGAAAGCTGAAGGAAGCGGATGAGCTCTGTCGCTTTGTTTGCGTCCTCTGAGGCCCAGAGGAGAATTAATGAAAAGGAAATTCAGGGACATCAGAGACACAGGGTGTATAAATATCGACCAAGCAACAGCCAAACCCTCAGGTGTGCCCAAACACGAGGGAATGTAAGGGGTGAGAACCATTAAGGTCTTGATGTGTGTTTTCAGTGCTGTACCAGGAAAGAGGGGTGGGAAAAGGAATGTAAGAGCCCACTGGCTGTGCTCCTGCCCAGGTTCTGAGAAGGGTTCACATCCAGCTCTAGTGCCCAACAGGAATCTTACCCACCCCCAAAGTGGGCATCTGAGCTCTCCTGAGCCCCAGAGGGTCCCTGTGCTCAGCAGCTGTTGCTGTTTCAGGAGTGCCTGCACACAGCTGAATTATTCAGAGGTGCTCATTACTCAGAGCTTTTCCTGAATGTCTGTGCTCCGAGAGGTTTTTAAAAGAGACAATCACAGTCAGCAAAACAACTCTTCACTCTCAGATGATCCTCTTTATTTCAGGTATGAATAATATTCCTGGCTGTGAGTCTCTATTACAGGTTATCTGCAGATTGTAATAACCTTTTGTGCTTCTACTTTGGAGGTAAAATAATGGTTCCTCACTGAGTCCTTCCCTCTGATCAGAGGAGTTTTGTTGCCTTAGGACCAGACTCAGTGGAAAGAAGGATTGTAAAAGCCCTTGAAAACTGTAATTTCTTTCCAGGTCCTGCAAAACCAGCTGTGTGGCACAGCAGTTTTATTTGGACCTGTTCAATCTTTCAGAAGCATGGAGGGTTCTGTTCCCCAAACACAGACACCGAACCTCATTCTTAATTTGTTGTTTTAAGCAAAGGATTAGCTAAGCTCTCCTGCTGAAACCCATCCCTGCTCCCTCCCCACTTTCCTGCCTGGCTCTGGGCTCTTCTGAGGAGGATTCTGAGTTGTTGCAACTCATGTAATTATGTTTTATGAAAATCCCAAAGCCAAGGCAAACGTTCCTGCTTCAGACAGGCCCCAATCTCCACAGCAGCCTTCAGACCCTCCAGGGGCATTTTTATTATTCCCTTTGCCTTTCACGAAGCCAACTCCTCTCTTACCCATCTTCACACCACTGTCAGGCTCATTCAAACTCCTGTGCTCGCAGCTCGGGGACACATTAAAGACCTCCAGCCATTGTTCCTTCCCCGGGAGGGAGAGGGAAAGGTTATTTTGTTATTTCCACTTTACAAACTGGCTTGAGGCAGCCCCAGCAGTGATGTTCCACAGGAAAGGGGTGCTGGCCAAGGCTGCTTATCATCCCTTCCCTTCCAGTCCTGTGTCCCTTGTCTGGTGCCTGGGGAAGAGGATCCAGCTGAAAAATACCCGCTGGGATCTCTCATCTCCTGCACACAAAGGAAGCAACATCCCCTGGGATATTTTGGTTTTTAAAAGGTGCAAACTTGCTCAAAGATAAGTTTATCTCCATCTAAATTCGTGGCTGTGAAACTGATAGAAGGCAAGACAGATTTTCTTCAGTTTTGCTGTGTGGTTCTTTTTTAGGCTGGTTTGAACCCAGAACTTCCTTGCAGGCTACGTTCAGAGGGATTTAGAGAATGGAATGCAGGACAATAGCAAGGTGCTTTTGGAACCTGCCAGCTTGAGGAAAAAAGTGCAAAGTCTGGTGATTAATCACGGCCGTTGCCAGAAAGAGAAGACAATTACAGTGCCGGTTCTGCAGTGATTTCAGCTGGGGTCTGTCAGCTTCGGAGTCTGAACTGCAGAGCTCTTTTTGCACACAAGCCCCAGCAGAGGCCCCCAGCAATCCATTCCACGAGCTGCGGGAAAGCTGCCGTGCTAATTAAGATGAATCTCCGTGTTTTGGAGGGAGTGCCTGGCTCTGGTGTGTCTGGATGATGAAGACATGGAGGCAGAGGAGGGATGTTCCTATGTCCTGGCAATACTTAAATGACTGGTGAAATTTACTGCTGACTTCTGTCTCGCTGTCTTCCCTTGAGATTTTTGTGCCTTCCTGCTCTCAAAGCTGTCTCTTCCAAGTGGAAGGAAATATGGCAATACTTGGTGCTCTTTCATCTTGTGCTGTGGTACCTTTGGGTATCAATTTATAAAATAAATGTTTAAAACCGCCCAGGAAGTCTTAAGGATCCTGCAGTCCTATTCCTTAGAGCTGTGATTCTGCCTGTGTTTGTAAGTGAAGGTGTAGAGATACTGAGGAGCTGGCAGGAACAGGATTTTGTGCTTTAAGATTGCAGAAACAAAAGATGTTGGAGGTGCAGAGGTCCATAAGGTCACAGGAAAATGGACCCTGCACTGCCTTTGATGGGTTCTGGCCTGGCTGTGTTGTACCCTGCCCTGCTCTTCAGGATCCACTCCTCCTTTTTTCCATTCTGCAGAAGCCCTTTTAACGTCTAAAGATTCCAGTTCCACTTCTTGACCTCACCTGCACCGAACAAATCAATTCTCATACCTTTCTCTCAGAGGTCACATTCGTCACATTCATCTGGAGCCTCTCTAATTGCTCCAGGTCCTTCCCAACACATGACACAGTGTGCACACACTTCACCAGAGGAATTAGTGGCATTTCTGAAGTACTGGGCTTTCTTTCTCTCTGTACTCTTATAATTTTCCTGTTTCATTGCAGCCCAGCAATGGATCTGAGTTGTGGCTGAGCTCCAAGTCCTTGCAGGGAGCTTCTTGGCATGAACACGTAGGGTTAACCAAACCCAACCCACAGCAAAGTAATTGAATTATTTCATCTAATGAATTCAAATCTATTGTGACCTATTTGCCACTGGTACAAGAAGAAAGAGAAGCTGAGTTTGTCAGATGATAAATTATCCATTGCAAATTCATGAGTTTGAAGGCCAGAGGGGGCCATTATGCCCATCTCAGCCTGACCTCCTGCACAACCCAGGCCCTGGAATCTGACCGAGCCATTGCTGTGTCATTACCGTGTGGGTGACCCGCTCGCCCAGAGCTCTGTGGAACACCATAGATCTGGCTGCAGCCCAAACTGGAAGCTGGCCTCCTCCCTCCTTTCCCTTGCTCTCCTTTCCAGCATTGTTTCTCTGAAGGGCAATTCCTCTGTCTTCCCACACTCGCTGGGTGCCAGCCCAGCTCTGGGGCCCAGCTCAGCTCGGTATCTTCAGTGCCTGGGGCTGAGGAAAGGCTGCAGCAGCAGCAGCACAAGCTGGGTTCCATCTTTTGCACCAATGTTCTTGTCTGGAAGAGGGGGCAGGCATGGACAAACACCCCCTCTGAAGCACCAACATCTCTTAGGGCCGAGCAGTCCCATGTTTCCAGGGCTTATGAAAAGCTGCTTTGCACCAGGATGTTTGCTGCTCTCTTGGAAACCCCAAACCTGGGTAAAAACTGGCTGGTGTCAGGCACAGAGTTCCAGCCTGGCTCTTCCAGTGGGGGTCCTGTGGCTGGTTACTCAGGAGTGCAGAGGGGCTCCTATTTTTTGGGATAATAAGGCACTGAGGACAGCAGCACACCTCCCTGAGTGAGGAGCCAGCTCTCAGCAGGATGGTTTCAGCTTTCTCTGCTGTGGTTTATCTACTGAATTGAAACTATTCCTAAGCTGAGACACAGACACAGGTTGGTTTATGGGTTTTTGTTTCAAATTTAAACACCCAATCAATTAGCTCTTGGGAAAGAGGCTTTTATGGTTTGCTAGTGAGGTGTTATTGATGATGTTTTTTCCTGAGCAGGGTTTACTCCTGACAGGGTTTTTGAGCAGGTCCCCAGGGTGAAACAGTCCAGTAAATAGGCATGGCTCTGGATTCCCTCCCACCATAGGGTTCTGTGTGTGCAGAGCAAGCTGCTTGGACCCGGAGAAAGCCACAGCTCATAGATGTGTTTCTTTCTGGGGGGGTTGACAATAATGAGGTTTAACTTGCTGTTGCTGGGTAAGTGGCCCTAAATTTCACACAGGTTCCTGTTGAGTGACCAACTCCCTAACTTTTCCAGGAGCATCTCAAGCCTTGGAGAACAGAGGGAGCTGGATGTAATGTTTAAGATTACCTGCGTCCTTCTCTAGGTGTCCGGGTGGAATTAAATATTTAAGGCCCCAAGGTTCAACAGGACTTAGTTAACTGAAAGAAGCTGCTGTGGGCTGGAGGGAAAATCCCTTTTCTTGATGGATTCCTCACTACCAAACAGAGCAGCCAGACTTTGCTCGGTGGCTCAGTGTGCCTGCGGCACTGCCCTGCTGACCCAGCACACCAAACCCAGCCCTGCCAGCTCCTGCCTGCTCCCTGCTGCTCGTCCTGGCTGCCTCCAGGTACAGACACTTTCGAGGACAAAAGAGCTTTGGCCAAGCCAAACCCGAGGCTCACTATGGCTCTCAACACCTCCACCTGGTCAGAAATCAGCGATGCCACTCCGCTTTCCCTGGGCGACAAGGTGCAGGTGCGGTGCCCGCGGCTCGCTGCGTGTCTGGGGCCGCTCCCGGGTGAGAGGCGAGGAGCTACCGGGGATGGCACCGGGGATGGCACCGGGGATGGCACCGGGGGGACGGGGGGGCTCCGGGGCCGCGNCCGGAGCGGGGGCAGCCCGGCCCCGGAGCAGCGCCCATGGGCGAGCCCGCGGAGCCCCGGGGACAGCGCGGTCCTTGGGGACAGCCCGGCCCCGGGAGCGCGGCGGAGGGAGGGGAGGGAGCGCTCAGCCATGGGAAGCGAGGAGCTGTTGCACGGCTCGGAGATCCGGGCGGAGAAGAGTGAGAGGAGCCGGGGAGGACGCGGTTCTCCCTCCGTGGGGCAGCTCCCGCTCGTGGGTGGTGGGAGCTGGCGATGCTCCGGTGGGAGCCTTGGCACTGGCCTGGAGCGAGAGGCTCCTCTGCTCGGGAGGGTGATGCTCAAAGCTGCTGGGCGATCGCATGGGAGGCTCCTGATCGCACTGCAGAGACTTCAAGTCTCAGCTTTAAAACTGGGCGCTACAGAAATTCACACAGGGGCTGGAAGGAAGAAAAAAAAAAATAGCTCCAGGCTGTTTGGCGTTCATGGCAATGCCGTATCTTGGCCATGCTTTTCATTTAGATCAAAAATGGAAAAGACTAAACCGAAAGAAGACTAAGTAAGTCACTTTGAGGCCTTCCAGTGTTGTTCACGCTGTTCGCTATGGTTGTGCTTTATCTCTCCTCCAGCAGTCTGAGGGGAGGTGGTGCAGGAGCTGGACTAGAAGGCTGAAAGAGCCCAAGAATGCTTGAAGTGTATGAGATTCAGTAGCTTTTCATCAGTTCTCTTTGCATGCTCTGCAATAATTAGCACAGCAGCTAGTGGGTTGTCTCATTTAATGAGTGTTGGTTCATTAGGGCAGCAGGTGTTTCTTGGTTACGTTGTATTGTAGAGAACTCCAGGGAAAAAGAAGGAAGCAGAGTTAATATCATGAGCTGTGGAGAAACCTGCTGGATTTTAACCAGACTTGGGCTTCTTCTTTCTTTCTTTTTGTTTTGTTTTTGCTTTTTTGTTGTTTGGTTTGTTGTTTTTTTTCTTGGAAACTTTTTGGGGGTGAGATTTTGGTCACTTTTGCAAAGGAAATTTTAGTGGGAAGCTGCTTATCACAAATGTGTGCCTGCACATGAACACTGCTCCCAGCCACTGGTGAAGAGAGAACAGAAGAGAAATGGGAAGCGCTTTTCCTGTGGCTTATCTGGGTGGCTCTGGCAGGGCATGTGGTTTTAAAAGTCTCTGCTGTGCCTTTTAGGCCTTGAAAGCAAGAGCTGGTGGAGCCTCTGTCCCTACTGCTCTGTGAGATAAGTGGTAACTTAGTTTCTTCCTTAATTTCACTTGAATCGCAGTGCAGAAGCAGCAGGGTGAATGCAGTGCCTCCACCTGGTGTGATGGGTGGTAAAGCCATAGTATCTGGTACCAAAATCTTAAAATGTGGGGTGTTTTTTTATGTCTGGGAGCATTTATTGAGGTGTCAATAGAACTGCAGAAGGTATCTGTGCAGGCAGGGAGTGCCAGACCCCTTCTCTGGGGAGCTGAGGGAAGGTATATTCCTTCTAGGAAATGGGGGTGGGTAGGGAGAAGTTTGCCAAAAATGAAAATGTTTATTCATTTTATTCCATCCCTTAGTGGTTCCCTAAATTCAACCCCTCCTAAACAAAGGCATGTGCTCTGCTGTGCTGGCAGCAAATAATCCGGGTGCTGACTGGGCCAAACATCTCCATTTACAGAGACTGAAGTCAAAACCTTTGCTACAGCAGTCACACACCACAAAACTGGGGTGTTTCTGCCCCTGTGCAGCTCCATTCATGTGCCCCTGCTCACCTTCCTGATGCCATTTGCTACACAGAGCTGTTAAGTCTCGAGAAGGACTCGTTGGGAGCTGTGACTCTGCAGGGCTGCTGTGTCCGGGGGTCAGCTCGTGCTGTTGGCTATGGGGTCACTGCTGGGGCTTGCTGGAATGGTCCAGTTCTGTGATTGTGTTCCCTCAAACCTCAGCTGACCGAGTTCTGTGTGAGCCTGACTTAATGCTTTACCTTCCATGAGGTTTTGGGCTGGTTGAAGTGCATTAATTCAGCTGTGTGTAACCTCTGGGGAGTTGTTGGGCTTGTAGGAGCTGTGCAATACCTGCTGGCAGCAGGTGTCCTGCTCTTCCCCACTGCTGCAGGTGCTCTAACTTGCTTTTTTTTTGTGCTGGCTGGCTGATCCTGAATGTGTAGGAAGCACCAAATCCATCAAATGGTTCCCTGGACTCTGGAGGAGTGACAAGCTCGTGCTGGGGACAAGCCCAGCAGTGTCCAGAGAGCTGCCCTGGATTCAGCCCCTTGCTTTTAAAAGGCCACTCTGGAGATTTCTGGGTCTGGGAGGGAGCTGTGAACATGTCCTGGGGAAACCATCACTGTACTGCACTGACATCATGGAGATGTTATTGATCCCACACAGAACATTAGATAAGGCTGCAATCAGTCCAGAAATGCATTCATCTGGCCAAGAGAACTCAGATGAAAGCACACCTTGTTCCTCCCCCTGCCTTCCCTCGCTCTGTTCTCCTGCAGTCTCTGTTTTCCAAAGCACTCTCGGCTTTTGTGATGTTTACAAACTTTTCTTGATTGTGTCACAAACAGTCCCCATCTCACTCATTAGTGTCACCACGGCGAGGACCTGACCTGAATGAGCATCGGGCAATTAGAGAGAGCTCTGAGCACCACGGAGCTCTGAGAGAGGAGGCAGCTTCCTCCTGTTCTGATGGGAAAACTGGGATGGAAAAATTGCTGCCCTTCTGACACAGAGGGCAGCGAGAGAGGGCACAACTCAGCCTGGTGGTTGAGGCAGAGAAAACTGGTGTTTGCAAAGCAAATTGGGGGGAAAATTCACTGTTGGGGTGAACCTTTGTCTGGAATGGTTTCTGTTTGTTTTGTTTTTATCCAAGGGGTAACAACACCATGGAATACTTTGATATTTTCCCTAGTTCTTGTAAACTTGCATGACTTTTAAATCTGGACTTTATATAAGGCTAGCAGCTATTTTCTTTCCAATGGGTGGTGTTTAATTGTATCTGCCCGAGGTGAAAATTAGCACCAGCAGCAGTGCTGAGTTTGGAAAAGTGCAATCACCTTCCTCTGTGGGGTTGGGAAAGGGCTCAGGTGCACTACCAGAAAGCTGGGAATGACCATTTGGTTTCTGTTTGCTCCACAGATTAAACTTGAAATTGCTTGATTATTACATTTTTGAATGCTGCTTCAGAGGTTTCTGAAAGATTTTGATTTTTCTTCTGTTGGCCCCTGCACTCAGTCTCCACCAGGCAGAAGGATGTGTAAAACAGGACAAGCATCCCCAAAATAGCTCTGCTGCATAATAGGTGGCCTGAGCAAAAATTACATGATAGCTTAGCAGGCAGGCTTGGCTTTGTTGACATCTGTTTTGGGATATTTTGAACAACTCACTTGTACTTTCAGCTCTGGTGAGTCATGTCGTCATCCCAACGTGGAGCCAAGCAGGACACTGAGTGTGCACCTCAGCAAGGGAGAGAGATCCTTCTGGGCAGACCTTGGATTGGGGCTTTGCAGGTTTCCCCAGGATTTTGGGCATCCTTTCTGATCCTGCTTTGCCTCTGCCCTGGAGGTGCTGCTGCAATACAAACAGTTCTTGTCCTCAGAGTGTTGACTGGAGTCTGTGCACATGGAAATGGAGCTGAGGTGATGCTCTGCCTGCTCCCTGTGCTGACTTGCACTTCACTGATTCAAACTCTGCTTGCTGTGCCTCTCCTGGGGTGAGAGCAGTGCCTCTGGATGCTTTATCCCGAAATCCTGTGCCCTGTACAGGGTGTTTGTCCAAGCAGACAAGAAAGAGAACGTTGTGCCTTGGCCACGTGCTTGTGGTTGTTCAGAGTTTGTCTCTGAGTCAACCGAAGTCAAATCAGTTTGTGACTCGTGTGTGGCCTGAGGATGCCCCTCAAAGCCAGTTCCCTGTGGGATAAATGTTAATAATCACACCAGAGCTGGGTCTGGAAGCAGCCATGCCCCTTCCCACCTGGAATGTTGGCTGTGGGGCAGGAGGGAGCTGTGCTGCCCAGAGCTCTGTGCCCAGCCACTGAGGTGCCTTTTGCTTCCTGCTGCTTTGGTCACTGGATGCTTCCCTCCTGGGAAAGTGTCTCCAAGATCTCATGGTCAGCAGGAGAGGAGGGACACTGGGAAGACTTCCTGTAACCAGGAGATTTGTGTTTGGATCATGGTGCAGGAGTTTTGTTCACTCCATGGCTCGTGGATCCTATTCTGGCTCCAGGTTCTGTCAGAGCTTTTGTTGGTGTCTGCAGCATGAGCTGCTTATGCCACAGGAAAATCTTGTGTGTGATTAATTTCTGCTTTCCTGGAGGATGTGGCCAATTAGGGATCTGCTGCCCCTTATTTTCAAAGTTAGGGGAAGTAGTGCCTGCTACACCAAAGGATGAAAATGTGTTATGAAAGCTGAGAAATTGATTTGTTATAGAAGAGTGATTTTTAAAATCCTTTTTGGCTCTTCCTCTCTTGAGCCAAATGCAGCTGGACCACGACCACTGTGGTGTTAGGAGACAGGAAGAGGCTGCACAGCTCCCTTGGCATTCCCCTCCTCCAGCTCAGTGATGAGTGTCCCAGACATTGGATTTTTTCCTGATCAATTACATAAACCACAGGGGAAAGCCTTGCCTTGGTGGTGCCTTAAGGATGAGCAAAGTCATAGCCAGGAGCAGAAAGGCTTAAAATTGGACATGCTGGTAAAAGTCTGGGGATTCAGCTTCTCTCCTCACTGATCCAGGCCTCAGGCTTAGAGGGAGCATCTGCAGGAGGCAGATAGGAAGGGACTTCTTTATGGGCTGGCAGTGATAGAATGGCTTACTTTGTTAAAGGAAGTTCATCAGGACGGAAGATCCTACCTGGATTCAAACCTTTGGAGTGTGTGTGTGTGTTCCTGTTAGAGCAGGAGGTCCCCAGGTGTGCCCTGAGGGGTGACATTCCCACCTCTGGTTCTCCGTGCTCGGAGCTGGAGCGTGGGCAGGGGGTGGCAGTGCTGGTGTGGGGCACAGGGTCCCTGCAGGACCACCCTGCTGCCACCTGCCCTGAGATGGATCTGGGGTGACCCTGATCTGTGTCCTGGATCACCTGCATAGCCAGAGACTTCTTAGATGTGGCTGCCTTCATCTGAGCTGTTCTAACACATGCCCTGACACAGCTTTGTCCCTGCTGTCTTTACTCTGAGCTCTCCCTAAAGCTCTGTCTCAAGCCTCATCTCCCTGATTCTCATGTTCCTGCCTTTCCCCCGTGCTCCCTTACCTCCTCTCCAGCAGATCAGGCTTTCTGTTACTGGAGAACATGAAGGGTAATTTTGGTTTTGATTCCTTGCTCTCTCATATTTTCACACTTGAGGTGGTGTCCAAACTTGCATTCAGACTTGCTTGAAGAACAGGTTTGAACTCTCTCAGGTCTTGGACTGCAAGAAGCCACAAGCAGCAAGTTTCTGAAAGGGGGAAAGATGGATTTTACTAAACTCTTGGTGCTGTTCTGCTTCAAGAGCAATTTTATCTCCAAACTGCTCTCAGGTGTGTGCAGTGCTTGTCCCATCCCAGTCCTGCTCTCTGTGCCCCTTTGGTCAGCCAGCCCAGCTTCCAGAATTCCACTTCCCTGTTATAAAATCCTTTGCCAACCAAAGCCATGAAACCCAAATTCCTCCTGGTCTGGGCACACAGGCTGAGTATCCCAACCACAAAGTGAATTCTGGGCCTGGGCTATTTATATTGTCAGTGGGAAAGCTTTTCATTGACTGAGATGTTCCCTCCCTAAAGATACTTTTAATTAAACGTTATTTGACAGATCTGACTTTCTAATTGGCTTAAATTTAACTGGTATAAATGGATTTTTTTTTCCCACTGAAAGCTGAAGAAAGTAGGAATAATTTTGTTGGAAGGCTATTTGCATTCAGAGTCACGTCCATCTGTTGTTTAATGTAATAAGTTGTTGGAGTGGGAAAAAAAAAAGCAAAAAAAAGCCAAAAAAAGCCCCACAACCAGAAAGTCAACATCCCTGCCAGTGCTTGGTGAGGAGAAGGGGAAAGGGACACGGCTGCCTCTGCTTTGGAGCTCTCTAAACAATGCCCAGTAATGTTATGCAACTGCCTAGGGAAGGAAGTGAAAAATTATCATTACAGTGCAGTTTCAAGGGCAATATTAAATGAGCAATTTGCAGCACAGCCCTGTACTTAAGTGACTTAACTCCCTTCTCCTGAGATAAAATTAACGGGGCTGGTTAAGGACAATAGCCATGACCTCTGTTCCCAGCAGGAGAGGGGCAAAGACAGGCTCTTTATAGAGCTGAGCCTGAGGCATTGGGCTGAGAGCCTTCAAAGTGGGCAGCCAAACCCAAACCAGTGTAATGGTCTGCTCCTGGAAATGCCTGATGGATCCCTGCCCCACCAAAGCCTGGAAAAGGGGGCACAAGCATCTACTGAAACACCTCCTTGATACCTGCCCTTCCTTATTGCAGTGGAAGGGATTAAAAACCTTCTGCAAGGCTCTGGACACTGGAGCAGCAACAAAACCCTGAATTAATTATTTGGAAAGCAGTGCTGCTGTCTGTTCAGTACCTTCAGGGTAGAAGTAAATAGGTTTAAAACCTTCAATTCCCAGTTTACTTTCAGCAAGAAGGTATTGCCCAAGGATGCCAGGCACTGGAACCACAGATGCTTCCTTTCTGACTCTGAGATTAGACAGGATCTGTCTAAAGAAGCTTCACTTTCTGCTGTGAATCAGTAACTCTGTGCAGCTGCTACCCCTGGAGGGACTTTTGAAAGAGGAATATTGGATTGTCTTGGCTCCCCTCAAGCTTTTCTGTTACCCTTTGCTCTTACAGCCCCTGGAGCAGCCAGAGGGGCTCTTCACTGGGAGTTTGGGGCTAATGCAGGAGCCAAGATCAAGAAAAAGGTTTGAAACAGGGAAAACACCAACAACATAGCACAGTGTGAGAGCTATTTCATGTTCCACCTGGGAGCAGATGTTTTGTCTTGGAAGCTGCTTTTTAAAAATGCATGGGTAGGGCTGGGAGCCATCAGTTCTGTCTGCAGCTGGCTCTGGGCTGCACAGGGCGAGCAGCTCTGAGCACACAGGGTGTGACAGGGCTCTTCTCCTGCCCTGGGGATCCCATTTCCCTCACATTCTCTGGCTGCCAGGTATTTAATTTGCCAGCTGGTGACTTCCAGGGAGCAGAGATGGCTCCTGAGAAAAGGGAGCCCTTTCCTGGGTGCTGCTGATCCACGATGGGACCTGGGACAGAGTCCTTCATTTGTAGCCTCTCCCTTCTGTGCCTGGGAGATTTGGCTTCTGCTGTAGGATTGCAGCAGGCTCAGCACAAGATCAGCTTTGCCATAGGGCAACACAGATAATTAATAGTTGTGCTGAGCTTCCCAGGGGAAGCTCCACCTCGCTGCTGGCACAGTTGTCTGTGTGTGTGGTGGAATTTCTTCGTGCCTTGATCAACTGAGCTGCACAAATGTGTATTTACAGGTAGAACAGAGAGGTTTGCTGTACCAAATGTCTTCCCAGTTGTGTTTCCAGGACTTTCTTGGCACTCCTGGGATTTTGCAGAGCGCTGGGCTGTATTTGCTCAGGGGTGGGTGTCACAGCAGGTTCCATTTGAGTGCTCACCTGTACCTGGTGGTACCTCCCTAGGCACTTTGGTGTGAATTTCCTGTGCTCTGGAGCAGCTTCAGCCCAAATTAGCTGTGGGACAAGTTTCTCCTGCCATCCATGCTGCGGGGTTGAGGTGACTCTCTGTGCACTCCATCTGGGGAATATCCATTCGTGCCTGAGGAGAGCTCAGAAGTGCTGATTAATATTTGTTAATTACTGTTATTCGTGGTTTGTATGATGGTGCTGAGTGGATCCTGGCAGGGTTGCCTGCGTTCCAGGGTTTCAGAGTGCATGGTAAACATCAGTATTTTATTGCAGCCTTGCTGGGAAACGTCGTTCCTGTTTTCAAGGGCGGGAAATTGTACAGTCTTCAGGGTGAAAGAGAATAGAGGTGGCAGAACTGGGAGCTCAGTGTCCTGACTCCCACTCCTTTCCTTCAGCACTTCCTCACCCACGTCAGAGTGAGGGTAATTGTGCCAATTGTGCACTGGAGACCTTGGCTTCGTCCTTTACTGAGGGCAGTGCAGCAGCGGTGTCACACGGAATTACAGTGGCTCTGCTGCTCCAACAAAGAGCAGAAAGTCCTTCAGGAGGAAGTTACCAGCTGCTGAATTAAATAGCAGGCCCTGCCTTTTTACCAGGTGTGCCTTGCAAATGTGGTGGGAGCACTGCAAACCACAGGGGAAGGAGCAGCCTGAAGAGCCCAGTGCCAGGCACTGGCTTGAAGAAAGCAAGAGAAGAGCCCTGAGTGCTCAGGCACCTGTGGCTCCACAAGTCTCTCAGGCTTTGAGAAGAGAGCAGGTAATTTAAAAGGGGACAGAGGGACACAGAGCAATGTTCCCTGTGAGAAAATCCTGCAAGTTAAACAGTGTGAGTGAGTGAGTGGAGCTGCCCTGCCTTGGGGGTGGTTGTATTTTGGGGTGTGGTGAGAGGTGGAGAGAGAAAAGCACACATCTGTAGTTACAGTCAGGAAGGATTTGGGATGGGCAGGAGCTGGCAGTGCTTTGAGGAGGGTCCTGTCCTTACTGTCGTTGTGCACTCACCATATCCCAGCTGGTGCTGCAGCAGCAACAGCCCCTTTTTTTAGCAGCTGTCTGCAGAGATTTGTATGGAGGAAATGCTCTGGGGATTGGATCTCGCTGCAAAACACAGAAGCCATCAGATTCAGCTTGTTTATCAGCCAAGCCTTCTGCAGCATGAAGGCAGGACTACAAACCACCAGCGACCAACAAATGAAAGCATCGAGCTTCTTGAGCCATGGGTGTTTCTCTTTCACTCCTGCCAAACAAACCCTTGTGATTTCCAGCTTGGGAAGCCCAAGGGCCAACATCTCATGGCGAGTGAGCGGGGACTTGCATCCTTAATGTCCTGGAATTGTGATACTCCATGTGTACCTCCAGGCATTTCCTGGCCTCTGAGTTCAGCTGAGTGTCTGAGCTCCTGCATGGATCTAAATTATAAAACATATGAGTTCACTGCGATGTGCCCAGAATTTTAAGGCTGCAGCCCTTGGCCAGCTCTCGTATGAATTTGCTTCCATCAGGGCAGTAATCCAGGAATCTACGAGCATGAACTTCTTGGTTGATGGAGGTCTGTGGTTTGGTGCCTTCCTGGGTAAAGTCAGGGAGAAAGGAAAGCTGCTGTTTTCTCTGTGTTCATCCCTTTCGTGTGCCCCACTGGGAGGGCAATGTTCCAGCAGGTACAGGAGATCCTGGTCCATGGGGAGCTTCCACAGTGTGCTCAGGCATGTGAGGAGCTAATAATGAAATGACTGAAAATAGCCAGGTTTTCCTCTGCTGTTCAGAAGAAAAGGAAAACTCACTCTGCAAGATGTTCTCTTCAATAAAACCATCCTTTGGCATCAGTGTTTTTGGCAGAAAGTTGTCATCAGCCGTGCCAGGGAGTGACCACTCTGCAGAGGGGACCAGCAGCAGCCCTGTCACAGAAGGATGAGGAGTGAGCAGAGAAAACTGTTCCCTGCAGTGAACAAAGTGATCCTCCTGTGGTGGAAATCCCTTCCTGAATGGCCCTGGGTGAGGTTTCCCCCAGCGTGGCTCAGGAATTCCTCTCAGGTTTGCTGGAGCAGGGTCAGGCTCTGCTTTGTGGAGCTCCAAGCCCATGTGCTGAGGGCAGAGCTCACCAGGGCAGAGCTCACCTGGCCAGGGCAGCTGTGTGAGCAGCAGCTTGGGAAGGGAAGGCAGGAGATGCTTTGCAAACCTGGCTCCAGACAGAACTGAGTCATTTGTCGAGGCTGACGCTCTCGGAGCTGCTTGCCTGAGGCTGGCATGGCTCAGACAGGAGAGTGAGAATGCAGCCATCCAGATACACACAGAGGAGAGAAAAGTAACAGCTCCCAACATGTGACTGCAATGGAAGTGGAAAAAAAAGCCTCCCCAATTAAAGCCGTGTGTGTTGGTGGATGTAACTGCTCCTGAAAGGTTCGTGGAGGCTGCTTGTGCAGCACAATGCAGCCGCTCCAGAATGCCCTGGATTAGAACAGGCAGGCTCCTCCAGCACACAGAATCCGTGTGGAAACAGAGCTGTTCCTGCATGGCAGCAGCTCCCCCAGCCCACCACCCTTAGGGGTTAAGGTAAGAGCTGTCTTGTCACTTGTCTCTGCTCCTGAAGCACATTTTCCATGCAGCCTGGTGCTGTGCCATGTGGTTTTTTCACTGCTGGATGATGATGATGTCTCTGTGCAGGAGCAGAGATTTTTTTTTTTTTTTATCCTGCAGACATGCATAATTCAGTTGTCAGGATAAATGGGCTCCCTGGATTTGGGCATGTGTGTAAGCCTGATGCTGGATCCTCCCTTCTCTCACCGGTGCAAGGCAGGAGGGGAGCAGGGAATCCTCCCAGTGCTCCAGAGCAGCAGCCTGTGGTCTGTAAACTCATTGCAATACCTGTGAGGTTGCAAGAAAGATCTAAACTAAACCTAAAATAGGCCTGTGGACAGGAGCATCCTTGCTGTATTTGGGAATACTTTTCAAGAAACACGATGTTCATACAAACTCCTCCTTTGGAAGAACAGGACCGGAGCCCACTTCACACATAGAGGACATGATCTACGTGAGCAACTCTTATCAAAATGTGTGTTTGCTGCTGTTTACACCAGTGATTAAACTGCACTAGTGCCCCAGTGTCAGAGCCAGACTGATGTGGTGTGTGGTGAGGAGCAGGACTTGCCTCCCCGCGCTCGGTTCGTGCAGACGTGCAAAGCGTTTCCAGGGTGGGTGTTTTCCCCAGAGCCATACCGGGACAGAAGCGCTAAAAATCTGGGGAGATGCGGTGGAGGACTCAGTCCCACGGTGCTGTGGAAGCAGCAAAAGCAGCTTGCAGGATGCTGGAGGGCTCCCTGCAGAGGCAGCAGACGCCCAGCACGGTGCCAGACGAGCGGGGCTGTTCCCCGCGGAGGAGAGAGGCTGAGCGCGATCCTCACCTTGCAGGACCCACGTGGCTTTCTGGGAGCCCTGCCACGCTCAGCTCTGGGGGCTTGCACATCCATCTCATGGCACATGTAGATTTTTTAACTGTGGAGCACCCCAAAGTGCTTTTGGTGCTGCTCTGCTGGGTCTGGGTTTGCACAGAGGAGCTGTGGGAACAGTTCTGGAGGTGCTGGCGAGGGTTGCAGTAGACGCCTGGGTGATATTTGAGCTCATGGGGAGCCTCTTTCCTTGTTTTTCAGACAGATGTGGAATGATTTTTACAAAATCCAGAGGGATGCCCTGTGGCTGTGTGACAGCCAGGGAGAAGGGCAATGTCCTGTGTGAGCTCTTGCTCTGTTGGCCAAGGGAACCTTTTAAACCCATGAGTGTCTCTGGGCTGATGCCTGATTTTTGGCACCCCTGGAATTTTCAGGGAGAGCACAACAATGCTTTTAACAGCCCTCGGAGCAGGAGACAGCTGCAGGAAAACAATGTGAAATCGGTGCAGTCTGCTGTGCTGCAGCTTTGCCAACAACAATCTGTCCTGGTGGCTGGTGAGGCTTCAGCCCTGACAGCTCTGCCCACGTGCTCTGTGTGACCCGGGAGAGCCACCTCTGTGAATCCCTCTGGTTTGGGCACACAGGGCTGTAATCATCGAGGGAGAGACTATCACAGGCTCTCAGTGGTGTGCTCTGGATTGATTTCACCCTCCTCACAGGCTTTACTAGATGGTCATTTGAAGAAGGAGTTGCTGCTTGTTTGGATTCACTGGATTTGTCTGGGTCCTGCTATTTGCTCTTCGAGCGAGTTCAAGAGCCAGGTTCATGCTGGCTCTGTCACTAAGGGCCCATCCAAACCCTTTCCAGGTACAAGTGCTGGTGCTGCTGAGCATCCTCAGCGTTCTCTTGGTGAGCTGGGATCGCTCAGCACTTCCCTGGCTCAGAGCCTGGATGGCCCAGGGTCAGGGTGTGAGTTTTCAGATGGATCCCAAAGGCCCCTCTCTCTTGGACTGAAGCACTTGGCTTAGGGCTGACGGAAGCGGATGAGACAGGAAGGGAACAGAACCAAATTGGCTCTAGGTTGTTGTGGAGTCAGTGGAAAAAACTGTGGTGTGAACTTTGTCATGGTTTCCTTTTCTGCTGCATCACGATGACAATCCCATTGCCCCTGCCCCGAGCATGGTCTGTGGTTTGCAGGGGGCTGTGGGCAGGAAAGAGGCAACACGTGGGGTGTGCGTGCAGCCTCTGACTGCTGCAGGAGGTTTGGGATGGGGTGGGACATGGGCAAGAACCTGGGACAGGCAAAGGTGGCTCCTGTGGCTGGCTGGGCTTCCCTGTGAGGCAGTCCCTGGTGCTCCTGGGCCTTGGCAGCACCTTTTCCAAACGCAGTTGTTTTCCTGCTGCAAGCCTGTGCTCTGAGGCAGGAACAACTGGCAGGCTGAGAGAGGAAGGAGAAGCAGGGGCTGCAGCTGGAGGGGTTTGAGGCAGTTTGAACGGAGAATAGACTGAGGCCTGTGGGGAAAACAAGCCTTGCTTTCACTTGAGAAGGTCGTGCAGGAAAGGAAACCTCGCACAGCCTGTGCAGCTGCCCAGAACAACTGGGACGATTGTGCTGGTGGCACTTGTGGAGCTGAGCTTGGCCCTGCCAGCAGCTGGGGGTGACAGGACCCTGGGGCAGGAATTGGGGGAGGCTGTGATGTTTTCAGTCTGAGCTGCTGCTCCCTCACCGTGTCTGGTTTGTGCTGGCACTGCTGGAGCTCCACTGGGATCCATGAGGAGTCATCCCTGGCCCCCACTGAGTGTCTGGGGGGAGCAGTTTTGGAGAGGAGGTGTCTCTACATCTCTCATTTATGGTTCTTCTGAATTTGGAAAGAATCCCCCAAACCAAGACTCGCCCATTTTCAGAATTAAGTTTGACCTGAATGTGCTCCTCTGTGCTGGTGGATGATGGAAGCTGAATGGCATAAGTAAAATGGGTAACAAATAAATTGGTTGTTTTCATTGTGTGGTTGTTGAAAAGGCAATTACTCTTTTTTTTCTAATGTATATGGTAATGGTAACCTGCTGTGTTCTGCAGTGTGTTTGTTTAAATCACAGCATATATTTTAGTGAGAGATGTGTTGACCCAATTGCCAAAGTAAGTTTGTAATGAAAAGCCTCTCAGGCTGCATGTCCTCTCCTGCTCTCCAGCTTCTGGAAGTGACTGAAGGAAATAGCACTTCACTGCTGCTGAAATCATCCCCAGAGTGCTGTTTAATGGCAGGGTGATGGATTAACCTCATTAGAGGTGCTAGTGTTGTACAAGAAAGCAAAATGCTCTTGGAAAACTCAGGAAGTCTTCACTGTGCTGACTTCATTCCAAGTCTCCTCTGTGACAGAACAGGAATGTCTGAAGCCCTGTCCTGTTGCAGGTGCTGGTTTGCCTGGTGCTCTGCAGGGCACATTTCAGGGCTCAGGTGCTGCAGGAATAAGACAAACTCCTGGGTTTTGTGTTCCTGGGAAGGAAGGAGCATCCTCAGGCATCAGCATTGTGACTCCACTTGTATTTGGCAAGCTGGTGCTCTTGTCCTCTGCATTTATTTCTCTTTTTCTCAGATGGCTGCTGGTGGTTGCTGTGAGCTCATCATGCCCTGCTGATGAGCTGTGCAAAGAGATTGTGTTCCAGGCTCAATTCGTTCTCATTCTTCTTGAAAGTGAGTTCTCCTGCACAGTTCTCCTTCAGAGAATTTGATCAGTTCATCCACTTGGTGGATTTATAATAATTTTTTTTTTCCATATGGGAGTCAGAACATGTTTTAATGAATTAATTTTCAAATTGATATCTCCTTAATCATCACATCCTCAGACCCTGCAAAGTATTTGCATCTTATAATTTAAGTGCTTTGAAACTGGGTATCAAGTGAAACTGTTAACCAGGACGAGATGAAATTCACATTTGCACCTTAATCTTGTCTGAGCATTTTCAAGTGCTGGAAGTTAATTACATCCATGGTAGTCCTTTGATACTTGAGTAATTTTGGAGCACAATGACTTAAATTTGTGCTCATTGCCTGATAGAAATTTCACTCCTCAGCTTGTGCAGAAAAATTTCCTTCTGCTCTCTGTTCTTCCTGTGGGTCCAGCTGGATTTGTGGGCAGGATTTGGGTCATGGATTCAGGATAATTGTTGCCAATGTATCATTTATTGAGAACCCAAACCTTCCAGATGTGGATGAGGTTTCTGCAGGTCAAGAATACCTTCAGCTCCTGGAGTTGGGGGCATTTCTTTAGGCATCTCCAGTGGATGTTTGGCACGAGCTGTGTGAGCATCCCTGCTGTGATGGAAGATGCTGCACCTCACTCCCAAAGGAGCAGCTGCCCTTGGCACCTGGGAGGGAGGGCCTGGCAGAGGCTCTGGGAGCCCAGGGCTCCTGGGGTCCTTTCCCTTCTCTACAGCTGACTCACAGCAAGGCATAATTTGCCCACAGAGCCTCAGCTGCCTCTTTGAAAAATGGTGTAATTGCTGCCCTCGCACTCCTGCAAAATATTGTGGAGTCCTTAGGTTGAAGTTTCTGCACTTAGCGACTCAGCACCAGAAACTGCTTCACAAAATGCTCTGAAACCAGCAAATAACTCCCATCTGTCCTCTGCTCTCCCATCCCCACGGATCAAAGCCACAGAGGTTGTGTAAGCAGGGGAATGCTGGATGACTTTTGCTTTCCAGCAGGCAGTGGGGAGTTTGAATTTGGATTTCTGACAATGACGCAGCTCGTTGGAGCCATTCTGCATTGAGATGGGGTCCTATTCAGCACTGCTAATAAGAGGGTAAAGGCAGCTAAATACAGCTGTCTTCCTCAGTGTCATTTGGGATTTATTAGCAAATATGCAGTGGAATTGAATCCCTTGTAAGTACTCTGCAGCTAATGGTAGATAGCAATTAGCTGAAATGACTACTGTGGAGCACTGATGCTGCATCAGTGAGGGGACAGGAAATCTGGAGCCAGCAGCTTCCAGAACTCCCTGTAGTTGTTCCCTCTGGATTTTCTGTTCCGTGCCCTTAGCGAAAAGCTGTGGTGGAAATCACTCAGTCTGGGTAATCCCTGGAGCTCCAGCTTGAGCAAACACTTCCCCAGCAGCAGCAAGTGCGTGTGTACATTATTATTTTCAGCTCAGGGGTCACTGAAAGGACTCACTGCAGTGTTCCTACCAGTGTGGAGTGTGTGGGGTGGGAACCTCCTCCCCTCCAGATGTGCTGGAGGCACAGAGATGTGAAGGGGTCTGGCCCAGATGTTTGGAACCAGTTCAGAAGCTGGGGGGGACTGCGTGCAGCATTCATGATTTCATCTCTCACCTTTCCCTCTCCAAACTCCACAGGAGGTTTTGTTTCCTTCCCCTCGCTGATTGTAGGTCAGGGCAGCCCAGGGGTTCTGCCTTTTGGCTGGAGGGGAACCAGCTCCTGTGTGCTGGTTTCAAGCTTCCAAAAGTGCTTTGAATCGGGCTCATTTCATGTGTATCTTGATTTGTTTGTCACCCTGCCTGCCAGCCTGTGTTCTCTACAGAAAACTGCTTGTCAGGAGGGGATTAGTGCTGGGGATGCCATGTGGGTGGGGAGTGAGGGGCTGTGCTGGCCACATTCCACCAGAACTGCTTTTGGGAGCGAGATAATTGAGTATTTTCATTATTCTCCTGCCAGGTTGCTGCTGGGTGTGTTGATACAGAGCAGTACAGATAAGAGGGACTGAATGATGGACAGATGCAGTGCCCTGGCAAGGGGATGGTGATTCAGGGGCAGGAGGTTGAAATCAGGTGTATTTAGGAGCAAGTAATGGGATTTTCTTTAAAGATTGGAGCTCATTTGGGAGCAAGTGAGGGAGAGGCAATGTGGGTGTGCTGTACCCTGCCTGGGGCAGAGTAACCAGGGAAAACTGCTCAAAACCCCTTGGGAGAGTGCTCCAGGCAGAGAAGAGCAGTGCAGGGCTGGCCTGAGGCTAAATGGGTATAAATTCACCGTGAACAAACTCGGGAGGATCTGGAGCAGCTTTCCTCAGGTAGGGAAGGACAGGAAAATATTCAGACCCTTCACTGAGGCTTTGGCACAGGGTAAAACGTGAACTGCCCTGGTGTGTCCCCATCAGCAGAGGGGACACATCCCCAAGGGCCTGGAGCCACCTGGACCTGGAGGTTCAGAGTCCTCAGCTTCTCCTCGCAGGTACAGGAGGGCTGGGAAAGGAAATTGCTCAAGGGGAATAATTCCCAGCTCGGTTGACTGGCAGCATGCCCTTGAAGAAAGTCATCATTTAAATGCATATTTAGTTCGTTAAGGCAGTGAATATGCATTTACACTGAGCACCTGGTAAATTTGATCCTTTTTTGGTTCAGAAAAAATGTTTAATTGCCTGTCGCCGGCGCTCTGGAATTAGATTTATTTTTGTACAAAACTTAATCAGATTGCAAGTAAGATGCTAAAATCTGTTGCTTCACTAACTCATATCAATAGAAATACTAAGGGGGATTTTTTTACTACTCTTGGTTGTTTTGATGGGGTTTTTTCCTGCCTTACCTTCTGTCTAAAAGCTTGGAGTTTTAAACTACACAAGGTCTGATTGGGAATGAGTTTTGCAGTCGCCCCCACTAACATGAATCAAATATCTATAAATACCTTTTCCTTTTCCCTTTTCTCCTTTTTTTTAAAGGCAGTTTCACCCTGCAGGCAGGAAGAGGTTCTCTTGCCCTGTGGTATTTGTAATATTTAAGGCAGCAGACAAGTGACCCCAGGCTCTGTCTGGTGACATGGTAATTCTCTGTGGAGCCTGATGGATTTGTTGTCAGCAGTGACAGCTTGCTGTGAGCAAGGCAGCCCTGAGCAGGGTGCTGGGAGGTCTGAGTGGGCTCCAGCGTGGTGTTCCCACTCTGGGGACCTCTATCACCCCCAATTATAATATCCTAATTATGGTGCCTGACAGCAGCCGTGGTGATCATTGATAATGGCACTGGTGACACCTTGTGCTGCTCTCTTTATTTCTCGCTTGACAATGTCCTTGGCTTCCCCAGCACTCCTGGGACTGTCCCTGCCTTCCCCAAATTGCTGAAAACATTTGATATGTAAGAATCTTTTTGTATTTTACCTTTTCCAAAGGCACATTTTTGCTGTGGAATTCTTTGAACAAGCTTGCAGCAGGCAAAAGGCAATCTGTGCTCCAGCTCCTCATTAGCTGCTGCCTGACAGTGATGGGTGACCCTGGGAATTCTTGTTCAAGGCTGCTCCTCCCGTTCTTCTCAGCTCTTTCTGCCTTCACATCAGTTATCCTTTAAAGAAAAACTTAAGGAGGAGGGAGGGAGGCCCTGCCCATGCTGGATTGGGAAGAGATTTCCTCCTGCCTGTCTCTGCACAGTGGAAGGTCACCCTTTTCTGCTTTGTGAGTGTGAGAAACAACATCCATTCCTGAGCTGGAGACTGGCAGGTGTCACATTGATGGGGACCAAGTCATCTGCCAGCACTGTGCCACCCTCTCATTCCCCTGGCAGAATTCTGGGCAGATTGCTGAGTGCATTTGTGGCCAAATACTGCATTTATATGTGGCCTTTTACTGCTTTTCCAAAAGATATTCTCTCTTGTTGTTGTGCTCTGGGAGCCTTTTCCTTTGCTGCTGTTTTATGGGACTGTGTAACCCAAGGTGTGGAGGAGCTGCAGGACTTGCCCAGCTCCAGCTGGGAAGTGATGCTGAGCCCTGCTGCTGGACACACCAGCCCTGCTCTGATTTCTAAATTACAACTTCGAAACATGGTTCTTGTCTGGCCACCCTTGGCACAGCCTCTTTTGAATGAAGTGTTTTGATCTGGGACTGGATCTGGGGAGGTTGTTGGACCTTTCTGGCTGGAGTCTGGGGTAATTAAATTGCATGATCATCAAGCTCCCTTCCAACCCAAACAGTTCTGTGACTCTGGGACTGTTTGGAAACCACACCTGTCTGGAGGAACACACAAATCTGAGTGGTTTGCACTGATTTAGGACAAAGCTTATGAACAGGAACCACTTGAAGTGGACCTTCCCCCTCTCCCCTGGTGTGACCACGATGTGGGACATGCTGGTGGAGAGAAGTTGTGTTAAGCAGTCCCAGCTGTGGAAAAGCAGCTCCTGTTGTGCAGAGTCTCTTCTGAGCTGCCCCAGATGGCCCAGCCCAGCTCCTCCAGCCTGTCCCAGTAATCTGCTGACTCTGGATGATGGGAATCTTCTTTCCTGGCATTAAGGCTTGAGCAGCAGGTGTTTGCTGAGGTGATGCAGGCTCAGGCTTGTTCCCTCTGTGTCAGCAGAGCAGAAACATCACACCTGAGGGCTGGGAGGGGGCAGGATGTGCCTCCCAGGGCTGGTTTGGAGCCCATTTAAATGGGCAGGGATGTGCTCTGTGGGATCTGCCTTCTGCTTTTCCCAGGTCTGAGAACTGCTGGGATCATTTCTGGAACTTGCAAAGCTTCCTCTTCAGAGCCTGGCAGGAGTGCTCTGCCCAAAGGTGACCTTTCGGAGGAACCCTGAGCTCCTCACCTGACAAGGGCAGGTTTGAAGCTCTTCTGCTCTTGGAGCAAAGAGGCAGCATCAGGAAAAGCTGATGGACCTGAAGGCAAAGTGCTTTGGGAAAAGACCAGAAGGGAGGGAGCTGCTTGCCTTTGACCATCTCACAGGCTCTCCTAGGGCTCATTTTCTTGTGCATGCTGAAAAATATGTGAGTGAACCAAGACACTCCTGTTCCTGGAATTCGTCTGTGAGCTCTCTTCTCTGCTACCTGAAACAACAGTGGATGGAGGATATTGGATTTCCTAGAGGAAAGAAGACATTACTCTCTGTAGGCCTCTGGAAACAAAAGAAACAAAAGCCATGCTCCTTAATTAATGGTTGTGCTGCCTGTGCAGATGAAGTGGAAACTGGAGACCAGCTGAAAACTGGGGAGCAGAGGGTGCTCTATGGGTGGGAAGATGCCATCAGCACCTGTGGAAGCCTGGATTGTGCCTGCCTGCAAGATTGTTCCCAGTAGACCTCAGCCCCACTGCTTCCTTCTGCCAGTGCCTTTGGAGCTCTGGGTGCACGTTCAGAAAATGCACAGACAGCAGAAGAGGTAGGGGAGGGCTTGGACCTTGTTATCATTGACTGTTCTCCCTTTTCTGGTCTGTCAGAGCAGTTCAGGTTTGTCCTTTCAGTTGTATTTTATGGGTGGTTGAGGTTTGGGAGCTTTTTAAGTGGAGTTTTAGTGTGCTCGAGTTTGTTGCTTGACCTTTAGTTGATTCCTCTGCCCTCAGCGTTGTGTTCCTGAGTGCTCTTGAGCCTGAAGTGATTGAACTCTGTGCAGAGGTGCTTCCCAAAAGTAGCTCTGGAGGGCAGGTGGGTTTTACAAGCTGTGTTTCTATTAACAATTGCAGTCCTTGTTCGCTGTCCGAGGCAGTGAAGCCATGGCAGAGAGGGATGCAAGGGAAAAAAACCTCCCATGCCTTCCCCTTGTTTGCTCAGGTCCCAGTCTGAGCAGTGATGTTAATTAGATAAGTCAGATAACTCTGCAGAGCAGCCTGTTCAAGGACAAACAGATTTTAATTAAGGGCTGTGTGCACTGGAAGGTCATGTCAGTGCCTTGTGCCTGGGCAGTTACTATGGGAACACCAGGGAAGCACCCAGAGAGTGTGAGTGTGTCACAGAGTGGGCTCTGGGGCACAAAATTCGCTTTGGGGTGAATATGGGGGCAGATATGGTCCCACCCTTGCAGAGTGTACCTGGGTCTTGTCACTGTGGGAATGGGAACCTTCACTTCAAGCTCTTAAAGCAACCCAGGGAGTTCCCTGCAAGCTGTCCAGCAATGCCATGAGTTTGGGAAATCTGTCTCCAGCTCAGTTTTTTTGGACTGTTTACAGCTGGTGAACTCAATTCCTCAAAGAGAAGCTGGATATTGGGAAGAGTTTTGTTTGGGTTGAAAATTGAGCTCAAATTGGGTTGAAATTCGAGCTCAAGTTAGTTTGCTTCTGTCCCTGCCACCTTCTAACTGGAATCCAACTTTAACTCCAGTGGTAGTGGCTCGTTCCTGCATTTCAGGTCCTCTCAAGGCTCATCCCCACTAAGCTGCCTGAAGTTAATCCTGCTGATTTGAGTACAGGGTGTTTCTTGTCTTCCTTCAGTCCCAAAGCTCCTTTCAGCTCTTTGGAACATAATTGTCAATTCCTGATGATGATGCAGGAGCTACAAACCGTGGATGTACCTTGGGACTGCTGAAATTCTGGGGAGATCCCCAGGCAGAAGCTCATTCTTATTAATTTTTGGGTGGTCTGGCAAGAGGATCAGCAGAGAGAAGTTAAATGTTTTCAGTCTTATTTTTATTCCTGCTATCAGGCAGAAGCTGAGGCACTGGCACTGCAAGAAGCTTTCTTGTATAAATTAAATAGCCACTCAAATGTGGGCTTTGCTTTGGAATCAAGTGTTTGTGTGGGAGTTTGGGGTGGGAGCTCACAGGAGCTGCTCCACAACCTCCTTCTCCCTCTTGTTGCCTGATGGCTTTGGGGACAAACGAACAGGGAGGCAGGAGAGGTCACAGTTGTGCTTTGGGGGAGAGTTTAAAACCAGGTCTTTTGCTATTTTTCTTTTGTTTGGTCAGCCCAGCTTGTCCTGCTTTGGAGGATTCCGAAGCGTTGGGTTTTTGGAACCACACGGAGCCGACTCAGCAGGGAGACTGCCAGGGAAATGGGCTTGGATTTCAGAGGGTTTGTGAACTGCTCATGGAAGAACTGGCTTTGTTCCCTGGCAGCTGAGGCAGCAGTGTTCTGCCTGTTTGTAGGGAAAATGTGTCAGGGTTGGTGCTTCCTACGTGCATCTCCCTGTGCCCCTTGGTGGCAAGGGGAGGTGAGTGCTGGTGTGGGGTGGCAGGAGATGTGGGAGCACAGGGCAGGAGGTAATGCCTTAGGTTTTAACTTTTATATCTTTTCAAATCCTGTACTGCTAGTATAACTGTGCAGTTCCCTGGAGCTCGTTCAGTGCTGTTCTCTCATGCTCACACACACACAACAAAGCCTCTCCAGCTCTCCAAGGACACCCAGACCCTCCTAGGCCCAACAAGAACTGCAAACCACAATCTTGGGGACAGGGGGGCAAGCTTGGGCAAATTCCATCCTTGCCTGCCTTCTGCTTGGGGAATTGATGCTGAGATCCAAGAAATTCCATCCTTGCCTGCCTTCTGCTTGGGGAATTGATGCTGAGATCCAAGTGGGAAGAACTCGGGAGCTGTCCTTGTCCATGTTGGGATGCACTGAGGCAGGAGCCTCTGGAGCCCAGAGTGTACCTCTGAAGGCCTTTCCAACCAATCCCTCCTTGATTCCTTTATTCCTGTCTGCTCTCTGTTTCTAGGTAGCCATTTAAGGCATCAGAGGAGCTGTGTCCCAGAGCTGCTGTGTGCAGGGCAGGCTGTCCTTGCTCTGCAGAGCCCCTGATTGCAGGCCTGGGTGGTTCCTGGGTGGCTTTGGGGAAGCATCTTCCAGGACTCAGCAGGAAACTGCACCAGGAGGAGTCAGCTGGGCAAGTTGTTCACTTGGGCTGGGTGCCATTCTCCAAGTGCTGAGAACAGACTAGAAACCACCTGTGGACATTGATTATCCCCTGGCAGACCCTTGCTCTTCTGCTTCTGGACAAGGGAGCTGTGGTTTTTTCTTGGCAGATGTCCACCTTTGACCTAGATAGTTTTGACTTTTAAAAAGAAATTGAGCAGAAAAAGAGCAAAGAGAAGCATCTGAATAGAGGAGCAGGAACATGCTGTGTCCATGCCCCTCGGGAAGGCTTTGCAGCAGGCAAGACATTTCCAATGAAAGCTTGGGAGTCCCTCTGGAGAACTTGGGATAGGTGTGGTCTAACAGGGACAGCTGTGACTTAGAGAGGACTTGGTGGAGCTCTCAGAAGGGAGTGTTTTCTTTCTCCTGAAGCAGTGTCAGTGCTCACAGCACTCTCTCTGACAGCGTGGAGTGTGCCAGTGCCAAAGGTGTCAGAGAATGCATGGGGGGAAAGCTGGCCTGGAGGGCAGTGTGCTGAGTGCCTGTGGAAAAAGTGACAGCAGGAGAGTTAATGAAAAGCAGACACCGAGCGCTGGGAGCTGCTCAGCCAAGAAAATCTGCACAGTGCAGGGTTTTCTCTGGTATCCAGTAAAAACCTGTTACAGCTTGGCTTCCCTCTCTGTTACCCCAGGGAAAATGGTTCAGGTATAAAATTTGTGGATATGTGGCTTCTGCAGCACCTGGGAGGAGAGCAGGTGTTACTCCTGTGATGGTTCCCTGTCTTGGAGCCAGGAGCCCTGAGTTTCTTGTCCAGATTCATGCTGGGAACCCAGGGGCTGCCTTGGGCTGCTTGCAGATGTAGTGTGTAAGTCAGAGAATCTTAGAATGGTTTGGGTGGAAAAGGACCTTAAAGACCATCTCATTCCAGCCCCTGCCACGGGCAGGGGTACCTTCCACTCAAAGGTGGAATCTGGATGCTCCTGTGCTTTGAGACCAGGGAAAAATTAAAAGGTGTGAATGAAGCAAACTCCGTAACCACTGCAGAGCAGAGTGGGAGCACTGCAGCCAAACTCCTCTAGAAACAATTCTCTCCTTTTTGGCAGAATGGAGGCATCCTGCCTGGAACTGGCCCTGGAAGGAGAGCGCCTGTGCAAGGCTGGGGACTTCAAAGCTGGGGCAGCCTTCTTCGAAGCAGCAGTGCAGGTGGGGACAGAGGACCTGAAGACTCTCAGTGCCATCTACAGCCAGCTGGGCAATGCCTACTTCTACCTAAAGGAGTATTCCAAGGCCCTGCTGTACCACAAACATGATCTGACCCTGGCCAGGTGAGTGTGGCAGCACTGCTTCGTCCTCATCAGACACAGGCTTGAGTGAGGGCAGGTTCTGTGGGGTTTGAACCCAGAAATACACCTCCCAAACTGGCCCTGGGGGTGATGGTCCTGTGGAGAACTTGAGACACCATGAGAATGGGTCAGCTGCCCTCAGAGCAGGGAGATGGAGAAAGGGATGTGGATGTGAGGAGGGTGAGCAGGGCAGTGTCCACTTCTGTCCCCAGGTTCTCCCTGTAGTGCCCTGCAGCCATTTAGAGTTCTGAGACAGCAAACAGGGAACAAGGCTCTGCCTTCAGAATTGTTGGAGCCTGTGGGAAGCTCTCCAGGCAGGTGTGTGTGCTGGGAAGCTGCAGCTTGAATCTGCCTCCACCAGCTGGTGAATAAAAGTCTCTGAGCTCTTTAACACCTTCTTCTTGCAGAACCATTGGGGACCAGATTGGAGAGGCCAAGGCAAGTGGCAACCTCGGGAATACACTGAAAATCCTGGGGCAGTTTGATGAAGCTGTCGTTTGCTGCCAGAGGCACTTGGACATTTCTCGGGAGCAGGGAGACAAGGTAATGCTTCCAACAGGAAATATTTCCTGCCTTTAAAAATCATCTGTCTGCGAGTCAGTGAAGGTGATCTGGTGAAGGTGGGCTTTGGAAGGAGCTGCAGGGTGGAGCCCTCCCCTCTGGCTGCCATCACATATCTCGTGCTGCTGTGAGGGTGAAGATGGGAAAGGAGAATGTGGACTTGTGCTTCTGCCCAGCAATGGAGATGCTCTCTCTTCCCACTCTGGGATGGGAAGTTAATACCTTGCTGTTCTTCCTCCCTTTAGGTAGGTGAAGCCAGAGCACTCTACAACATAGGGAATGTTTACCACGCAAAGGGAAAGCACTTATCCTGGAACACAGCCCAGGACCCAGGCTACCTGCCTCAGGAGGTCAAGGACACGCTGCAGAAAGCTTCAGAATATTATGAGTAAGTATCCATGCTTGGGCAGCTCCTTCTGCAGGGAACAGGGCCACTGAATGAGAATTTGCAGGTTGGAATAGATTAGGAGTATTCCCCCGAGATGCCAAGCCATGTTGGCAAATTAATCTCAGAGAAGGTGAGAAAATGTATTTTATAAAATTCCTGCTAAAATTCATCCTGGCTTTGTAAAACTCTTTGTGGTTTGGATTGTGATCGTGCAATGATGTGCAACAGTCAGCAACAGTCTGCTGCTTCCCTGAGCTGTGTTGGGAGGCTGAACTCTCAGCTCCTGTAGCCCCTGCTGCTCTCTGCTGGCCTCCGTGAGGATGGATCCCTGTGTGTCCCCGTCCCTGTCACCCCAGGGAAGAGTCACTTCTCAAGGATCTGCACTTCATCTTGCTTGTAGCATCCTTCCTTTTCCTAAATCATTTCAAAGATTGTGATGTGCCACACGGGAAGGTTGTCACCAGAATTTTGGGCTCGTGTTTTTTTCCTCCTACTTCAGAGTTTTGCAGTTTTTTCAATAGGCTGTTTAAGTGGAGAGAGTGATAAGATCTTATATCCCTCCCCTCATATCTGAGGATGTGGTAGTGCCTATAAATAGCTCATCACCCTTTTTCAAAGGAATGCTGCACGTAGCATAGCCAGGGGGTGACTTTGTGCCAGTGGTGAGTGCTCCACCATTCTCTGTGTATGTGAAGGGAGGAAAAAAAGGTCAAGAAATGCCAGCAAGCTCCCAGAGCAGAGCCATGGCCTGGGACTGTGGCTCTTGTCTCTCTCCTTGGAGCAGGACAGGGAAATCTTGCTGAGCCCCTGGTTCTGCAGTGGGGTGGCATTTCTGATTTCATGTGGGGTGTGAGCACAGCTGTGATTCCTGCACGGAGCCTCCCTCTGCCCGAGGGCACAGAGCAGCAGGACCTGCACTCCTGGCCTGGCATGAGCTCCCAGAGGTGTCCCCAACCTGTCACCTGTGCCCAGGTGCTTGGGAGGGAAATGCCTTCCCCAGGGCTGGCCCTCCTTCCTTTCTGTGCAGGTTTCCTCGCCGTGTCCCCTGCAGGGCTGTGCCCCATGGATGTTCTCCCCTGCTTTCTTTCAGGAGGAACCTGTCCCTGGTGAAGGAGCTGGGGGACAGAGCTGCTCAGGGCCGTGCTTATGGCAACCTTGGCAACACCCAGTACTTACTGGGCAACTTCAGTGAGGCCATAGCCTTCCACAAGGAGGTAGGAGACACCTCTGCTCCCTTCCTGGGCCTTGGAGCAGCTTGCCTCCTCACCACAGCCCAAGCAAGCACAGGGAGATGTTTCCCCCCAGCTGTTTTCCTCCCTCCCATGTGAGCTCCAAGGGCTCCCATGTTGTACCAGCTCAGGCTGAGCAAATTTTACTCCAGTCCCCATCAGCACCTCATGAGCAGCTTGAGGGAAGGGCTCTGTTGGCTTGGAAACCAAAGGAGGTATCCAAGGGCAAATTGCAGCTGGGTCTAGCAAGGGGTTTTTTTTCTGCTCTTAATTTGTCTCAGTCTAGATTTTAATAAATGCAAGCCATGAATTTAATTAAGCTGCTGAAAGAGCTGTTGATCAAGAATAAATGCTGCTTGTAGAACACGATAACTTCCTGCAAAGCTTTCCAGGGAGGTGAGGTGACAAAGTCCCTGCCCCAATTCAAAGGCAATTTAGCTTCTGTTGCAGTGTATGTAGCAATTCCCTTGCAGTGGATGGGGAATTCACTGCTCCTCTGCTTTTTAAATGCTGGGGGGACAGCCCTGGGGTGCAACATCACTTCCCCTCTTCCAAGGGCCTTTCCTGATGCCGAATTGCAGAATAGGGAGAGGTTTCCTGCTGCTCCCAGCCCTGCCAGGCAGGTGTTGCTGGCTGGGAGCTTTGCAGCCCTACCAGCTGATCCCCAGGGGAGCTGCTGTGGCACACAGAGGTGTCCCCTGTGCTGACTGAGCCTGTCTGCTGCAGCGCCTGGCCATTGCCAAGGAGTTTGGGGACAAGGCAGCCGAGCGCCGAGCCTACAGCAACCTGGGCAACGCCCACATCTTCCTGGGCAGGTTCGACATCTCCGCCGAGTACTACAAGTGAGTGCCAGGGGATGTTCCCTGGGGGGATCCCTGAGCTGTCCCAGCCAATCCCTCAGCCCCAGGGGTGTGACAAGGGACCCCCAAGCAGGGCTGGTGTGGTGGAGGGTGCAGGGGGTTAGGGGGTCAGCACCAGGCAGTGAGCTCCAAGGGGTCACCTCCCTGTGGCCTGGCAGTGACCAGGGCTCTTCTCTCCCACCTGTTCCCTGCAGGAAAACGCTCCAGCTCTCCAGGCAGCTCAAAGACCAAGCAGTAGAAGCCCAGGCTTGCTACAGTCTGGGGAACACGTGCACACTGCTTCAAGACTATGAGAAAGCCATCGAGTACCACCTAAGGCACCTGGTGATACTGGAGGAGCTGGGAGACAGGTAAGGGAGTGCCTCAGGTGAGGGTGCAGAGCACTGAGCCTTCCTGTTCTCCCTTGCTGGGATTAAACACCTGTGATGTGTATTCTTGCCATCTCTGGGCAGCCCATCCTCAGTCCAGTTGTGTCAAAAATGTGACAGGATTCACCTTTCTCGTGTCATTCAAACCTGGAGGTTGTGCCCTCAGTGCTGTGTCTGTGTGGGCTCAGTGAGATTTCTAACGAGGGGTGCTTCAAGAAAATGTGTTCAGTGTTTCTCCAGGGGCTGCTCTGTTATCCCAGGAGGGCCTCTTGAGAGCTCCCTTACGTTCACAGAAGTTGTATTGTCCTTAAAAGCTGTGTGCTTAAGGCACACAAGGTGTGCTGGGTTAATGCTGGAAACTTCCATGTGCAAACAAATGATGTTGCATAGAGGGTGTGGAGATGATGTATTTTGTTTCTTGGTCTTGGTCCTCATTATTTAGGAGGCTTGGCCTTTTAATTTTTTTTTTTTTTTTTTTTGAGAGAGAGAGGTTGGTTCCCTTTTCCTGGATATTCTGATCCTGACCTTTTTTGCAGCTGACTTGGCAGCCAGCTCGCTCAGCTTCGCGCTGAATTCCCTTGGAAGGAAGCTGGGTGTCCTCCACTAGATGGAGCAGGGACATCAGGCTGGGAGAGCTGTGCCACCACCCGGGCAGTCTCTGCTCGGAGCAGGCACAATCCCACCCAAGGGTGAATCATGCTGTGGGGGTGCAGTTCTGTGGGCTCCTGCATTCCTGGGAACACACCCCATGAGCAGAAGGTATTGAACAGGGTGACAAGAAAAACGTTGAAATGCTGATCAACCCGCCCAAACCTCTGAAAAGGGAGTTGCAGTCATGCTGAACCTCCCCCCGCGCCCCCAGGTGCTTTTTTTATCCCTTCTCCCCCCACATCTGCTCGTTTGCAGAGCTGAGCAGGCTCTGGGGAGCAGGAGGCTCTGCCTGCTCCTGCAAACAGCTGCTCCAGGGACACGGGAGCCAGGCTGGGGGTCTGGGCTGCACAGGGCAGGCTCCACATTCCCCTGCTTTCCCTGGCTCCTGGAGACCTCGTGGAAATGTGTCCCTGTCCTCTGTTGGGTGCAGTTCCAGGTTGTGTGTTCACCCTGGTGATGCAGTGCTGGGGCTCAGCTGGAGCTGCTGCCTGCCTGCAATGTTCTCTCCTTGCCATTTTCCCACTGGTTTAGCTCTGGGCTCTTGGATGTTGCATTCCCTGTGTGCAGCTCTGGAGAGGAACCCTGGTTGTGTGAGGTGGAACCTGGGCAGGAGCTTTGGCTTCTCTTCTCTGGAGCCAAACCATCCTGAACCTTTGCTCCACTGCTTAAATTGTGTCCCTGTGGGTGCAGTCCTGCTTCCCAGGCTGTTGTTCATCCCCAGCTCTCAGTGAGCTCAGTGTAAGAAGAGTTTAAGATGTCCAGCACACATCATTTTCCAGTGTAGAACCTTTGTGGAGGTGGAAGCAGAGCAAGGAGCCTGGCTGGCAGTGCTCTCCAGAAGGCCCTGCTGGGCTTTGCCCAGCATTTCTGTGGTTTGAGAGTTTCCTGTTCTGCAGGGTGGGAGAAGGAAGAGCCTGCTGGAGTCTTGGAAATGCCTACGTCTCCCTGGGGAGCCATGAACAGGCTTTGCACTTTGCAAGGAAACATCTTGAAATCTCCCAAGAGGTAAGAGAAGCTGGTGCAAATCAGAGGGAACCTGTGACCCCTGGTGAGAGCAAGACTATTTCGTGCCAATAAGTTGTATTAATGCAGTTATCTCACTCTCACTGCTCTGGAAAGCCCTTCTCTGTGTGCTGTTTCAGTGGCGTCCTTAGGAACTGCAGAGCTTGGCTGGAAAACACTCTTTTGATGGGAGACTCCCAGCCTTTCCCTTAATTACAGCAAATGTGTGAGCTGTTCTTTGCTCTTGACCAATATTCTTTGATGAGAAAGGACATGGGGACTTGTCCACTGGCTGGCCAAGGTGTTGTTCACCCAGCAGGTGTGAAGGCACTCAGGGACCTCTTGGTTTCCAGTCTCCCATCCCATTTCCCTGAGCACAAGGAGGTTCCAGCTGAGCTGGAGCTGCAGTGTCCTGAGGGAATGGATGCTGTCCCTGGATGCACACAGCCTGCAGCCAGCCCAGTGCCACTGCCACCCCCTTTGGGGTTTCACAGCTGGCCTTGCCCAGCTCTCTGCAGCTTTCCTGCAGCTTTCAGGTGGCTCACAAGTGCAGAAAGCCAGAATTCCATTGTTTGCTCTTTTCAGTGTGTTGAGGAAATCGGCCGTGGCCTCTTTAGTCTTCCCCAGATGAAGAAATTGCCCTCTTGAAGCACTAATTGAAATCACCATCTGTAAGTGTGCTGGGTGTTCTCCTGCCTGTCTATTAGGCTGGCTAAATCTCCGTGTAGGGCTGACACAGCAACCTAATTACAGATTTAATTATACTGATCAGACACACAGAAGAAATACTGTTCTTTGGCCCTGTACATTTTAGGACAGACTAACTTTCCCAGCTCTGCTCAGGCTGTGGCTAAATCCTCAGAGCCAGATGTTGGCTGAGGGGCCATGAGAGGATGAGCACTGATGGTCCTGGGGTCTCTGGAAGCCCCAGCAGGGTGGGGGTTCCCAGAGTTGTCACTCCATGGTGCTGGCTGTGGCTCCAGCTGTGTCAGCAGCTGTGTCATCACCTCATGGCAGGTGATGGATGAAGTCCCCCCCATCCTTAATTATGGAGCAGTGCAGAGATTGTCCCTTTGACAAGCACCAGGATTTTGCCCAGGAGAAACCTTGTGGAATTCGACCTTTTCATGCTGATGTTCACAATTCACTTCCCATCACCTTCTTCTCAACAAAAATCTGATGGTGACCTTTGAATCCAAATTAAACCTGCTCAGGTTAACCACACTGGAAACTGCTGCAGGGTAATCAGAGGTTGCTCACAAAATTCTGCTGGAATAAAGGATTCCAAAAACCTTGGGAGCTGCCCCAGCTTTAGGGCACTGCTCTGGAGTGCTTTTGTCATCTCAGAGTGCAGCTCCTGGGAGGCTGAGGGCAGAAAGCAGGGCTCTGCTGTGGGGTGTGTGGCAGGCCCTGCCCAGGATCCTTGTCCTGCCTCGGTTGTTAATAGGGCTTTGGAGATCATCTGAAGTGAGTGGAAGTCAGAAAAGCACTTAATAGAGCATCAAGGACTGTAAGACCTAACCAGGACATAGTCATTTCTCTGGAGATGATGTCAACAGCAAATCTCCTGTAATTGGCAGGGGGATTTATGCCTGGTGATAAGCCCTTTGATCTGCCTCCCTTTACTGGCGCTTGGGGCTTTGTCATAAATAATGTGGGGATTTACGGTTTTGTTCCAGCACTGCTCATGCTGCTGTCTGTGGCAGGGGCACAAAAGAGCTGTTGCCAGGCATTTAACAGGAATCAGGCCTCTCCAGGGGAACAGCCAAGGTCTTCCTCTGTCACACAGGCTGCTCTTCCTCTGAAGATTGGAGGCTGTTTCTGGGTGACCTCCCTGTGTCCGCTGGTGATGTGCAGCACAGCCCTTCTCTGGTTTGGTTAAACTTTGAGGAGGATCCAGCGCTGTGTCCTACAACTCCTCGTGTTATGTAGCAGGAGCTGTTGGGCAGATCTCTTCCCAAACGTGTAACATCAGCTTCCTTGGCCCCAGGCCAGCGAGAGGTGGGAATTGGGTAAAACGCAAAACTTTTAAAAGATTTTTTGGAGTGTTGCGTGGGTAGATCATTAGGAACAACTTGAAGTTGTATGGCTGCGAGCCAGGAGAGAAGGGCTTTGGGAGCCCTGGTGTGACACTGCCCACGTGGCGGATGGCAGCGTGGCTGTCTGGTGCTCAGTAACTATGGCAATACTTGAGGAAGGGGGCTGGGAGCTCCAGGGCTCTCTGCCAAGCCGTGTGTGGCTACAGGACAGCCCAGACGTGCACGTTCAGGCTCCGTTCTGTGCCCGTGGGCGAGCTGAGCCCTCTCAGTTCCTTGCACCTCTCAGTTCCTTGCACCTGAGTCGCGAGGAACACAATTTTTGTGAGGACCCTCTCCCAAATTCTCACTGGGGAGTAGTTCTGGAGAGCTGAGCCGCGTGGCCTTTCAGGTGTCTCCGAGCTCTCTTTTGGCTGTCTCTGTGTTTGATTTTGGGGTGGGACTGGCAAAGCCTTGTCTGGGGGCTGTGTGCTTGGAGCACCCCGTGCCTTGACCCAGTGTCCTGTTGGTTTTCCCGCTGCAGATCGGGGACAGGAGCGGGGAGCTGACGGCCCAGGTGAACATGGCCCAGCTCAGGGCAGCCCTCGGCCTGGGCCCCGGCGATGAGGACGGGGGTGCAGCTCACCCCTACTCAGGCTACGAGGCACAAGGTGAGTTTCTGGGATTTTGGGGGCACTGGGAGGTCTCAGGGATTATGTGGTTTGGGGAGGGGGAGGCGTTTGCAAGCAGGCAGGAAATACAAATGCCAGAGCAAGATGAGGCTGTCGAGTGCCTTCACCACAAAGGGGACTGGGATGTGTTTGCTCTGTGCTTTCCATCAAAGGCAGGGAAAGATCCCCAAAAAAGGGCACAGAATGAGTTAATGGAATTAATCTGCTTTGGGAATAAAATTCCACGTGCCATGCAGCAAACTGGCTTTTGTGTCTTTTAAAGCTCCACAGGGCCCTTTTCACTGATTTGACTGATTTGGCTTTCAGAAGTGACTGGCAGGGATTTTTGGCTGCTCTTGTTCTGATTAGCACCCAGGAACAAGCTCAGGGCATGGGCTGAAGGCAGGCTGGGGCCATCAGCACACACTGGGTGACATCTCACCCTTGGAGCACCTGCAGCCATGCTGAACACGGGAACAAGATGTGGCAAGACTTGGGTTTTACTGAGCCCTGGGTCATTCTGCCTGGGCTGCCAGGGAGCAGGGGAGCACAGAGGGGTCACCACAGCGTGTACCCACCTCAGGGGTCTGCCTGTCCTGGAACTGCCCACTGCAGGCACAGGTGGGTGCCTGGCATGGGCACTTCCAGCTGGCAGCTCCGTGCTGGGGCAGAATTATTAATTCACACAAAGTGCATCCCAGGAGGTGTCCACTGATTAAATATGACCTTGTTGGTGCAGGCACGTTCCCCAGGCAGTGTTCCCTTTGCTGCTGGCAGCACTGACGTGGAGGGGATGATGTGGGGCTGAGGCACCATGCCCTGGGAGGGGAAGGAGAGGCTGGCTGTGCGTGTGTGCTCTCGTATTGATCTCCCAGGCACAACCTGCTACGTCAGTGCCGGAGCTTTTCCTGGGAGATGGAATTGTGGTGAGGGAGCCAGCGTGTCCTGCCGTGCCCCACTGGAGCTGAGCTGTTACCTCAAAGGCCGTGGGGGCCACAGGAGCTTCCCCAGGCTCCCTTTGCTCGTCACCTCCCCTCTGTAACTCCTGCGAAACTCATTCCTGGCATTTCCTCAGGGGCTTCCTTTCGGCAAGTGACTTGGCTGTGAAAGGGGAAGAGGAAATGAACCTCAACGTTGGTGCTGTTTCTGGGTCAGAGGGAAGGGTGGATGTGGCCCATGGGCTGCTCGCTGCCCTCGGGAGATCCAGATGTGCGGTGGTAACATCTGGAGCCAATGGTGATGTTTGTGTCATCTGAGAGAGGCAGAGCCGTGCAGCTCCGTGTGTGTGTGTGATCACTGGAAGGTGGGGAAGGGCTTGTGCAGGTCTGTGTGTGTGTGTGATCACTGGAGGATAGGGAAGGGCTCATGCAGGTCTCTGTGTATGTGTGTGTGTGATCACTGGAGGATGGGGAAGGGCTCAGCAGCTGCCGCCAGAGTTCTGGAGGTTGCAGTGACCTCGTTAATCCGTGGTGCCCTTGCTCGCATTCCCAAGGCTGGGGCTGTTTGTCCAAGGAAGGACAAAGTGTTCTTGGGAGGAACACCAGCAAACAACTGGGATTTGCTGTGCAGAGAGCAGGATTTCCCCTCTCCAGGTCCTGGGAATCTCCTGCTGGGGAGGTAAAAATCAGCTCTGTGGTGGTGGGCTGGGGCCACAGGAAGGGAGTGTGGGATCTCAGCTGGGGAAGGTGCTGGCCCTGGCACAGGTAGAGGTGCAGAGGGCACAGCCTGTGGAGAGGAGCCTGACTCCTTGATTTCTCCTCAGCCTTTATCCCACCTCCAGGTCTCTTATTCCGAACTTCAGTGGAGGATGAGAGGCCACCAACGTGTCTCTGAGCCCTTGAGGGAAGGGAAATGTATTTAATGACTGCCAGAAATTTTGGTACCCTCCTGTGCACCTATTAAATGATTAGAAGAGCATAATTATTTATATTATTAATAGCAGCAATTTACAGCCAGAGGAACATCTGTCTCTGTAATAGGAAGCAGGTGAGAGAGTTGAGATTCAAGTTGGCTCCTGAACCAGCCGTGCCTTTTGATGTTGACAAATCTCGAGGTGAGGAGAGCTTTCCATTTCTTGTTTTTCCATTCAGATTCTTTTTCCTGCTTAAGGTTACAAAATGGCTGCATATTCCTAAGGATGCTAAAATCCTCTGATAAGGCAGGCATGTGATAAAACACATCAGTTTCATCCAGCAGGTACAATAAAGCTTCAGAGCAAAGGCTGAGCCACATTTTCACTATGATGTCCTTCACAGGTTACTTCTGCTTGTAGGGCTTGGGCAATGCCCTTCCCTGGGGTCTGGGGGTGGAAGGAGTGCCTGATGTTTTCCTCTGCTGTTCTGGCTCCCCTTGCTGAGCTCTTTGTGATTTTAATTAATATTCTGAGAGTATTTGGATGTCAGAAGACAAAGCTGGAGGCCAGGGAAGCAGGGCAGTGCTGCAGAAGTCTTGTGAAAGCAGCGACCTTGTTGAGAAAGGCAAACACAGAGAGCTTAAAGCAACAAACTGAAGGAAGCTGGAGAGTAGCTGGAACATGAAGTAAATAAACAGGGGCTGGGTTTGTTTCTCCAAACAACCAAAAATGTGTCCCTGAATAAATCTCATTCTCTTTCACACACTGCAAGCTAAGAGTTGAGTGCTGGTAGCTTTGCCTGTGGAGAGAAGTGAGAGACTTCTCTGTGGCTCCACAGGGTTGTTTTTAGGGGTGAAGGTGACCAGGGCAAGAAGCAGCACCGGGAGATGTCCTGGGGTGCAGACAGACAGCACTGGGAGATGTTTGGTGAAGTGTTTGCAACAACCATTGTCAGTTTTTCTGCTCATGCATTTCTTTCTGCCAGAAATCTCAGAAGTGAGGAATGAGCCCTAATACGAGAGACAAAATATTGGTTAGTTCTGTGTTGCAGAATTGTGCACTGGTGCTCCCCTCCCTGGCTGCCCTTTTCCTGAGGAGCTGCTGTGGGCTGAGGCTGCAGCATCTGCTCAGTGAGGAGGAGCAGGAGTGGATTGGGAGCACCGAGCTGAGCCCGTCCTGGTCCCAGCCTGGAGGCAGTGCCTGCTGCCTGCCCCCGGGGGGGTCCATCAGCTCTCTGGGGGTGCTGCTGTCATCCTCTGGGGGATCCTGCCAGCTGGGAGGGGAGCACAGAGCCAGGGATCACCCAGCACCCCCGGGATGGAGGCGCTGGGCAGGAGGCAGAGAGCAGCTTGGCCACCCTCTGTACCTCTCCGGAGTGAGAACTGACTCCAGGCTGCTTCTCTCCTGCTTCCAGCAGCTCGTCAGCCTCAGCCATCACCCACTGGCAGCAGCAGTGTCAGGAGACAAGAAGCAACCTCTGCTGGCAGCTGGGAGTGGGTGGGGAGGGCTGCAGGTGCTCCAGGAGGCGTTGGCATGGGGATGCTGCCAGAGCTGGTTCCTGGCACGGTTTCTGTGCTGTTTGCAGAACACAGACACTGCTGCCCTGCCGTGCTCAGCTCTGAGGGCAGGGAGGGACTCGGCCCTGAGCCTGACTGACAGCAAACCCAGTGTAGGAAGCTGCAATCCTGGAGTACAAGGTGATCTTAGAACTCTGAGTAATTGCCATGGTGTTGGGCATGTCTTTGACTACAGTTTTCCCCCACACATTAGCCTTTCTCTAACCAAGGCTGGAATAAGGCTTATTTACAAATACAGCATTGTCAGTTTGGGTCACAGAACGAGCCTGACTTCCCCCCTCTGCTCATCTCCTGCTGAGAAATGGTAGACACGAGGCTGCTCTGCTTGTGTGGTGTTCCAGAGGCTCCGTGCTGGGAATGCTCATCCCTGTGTGTGGCAGCCCAGCTTCAGGTTGTGTTCTGCAGCAGGCACAAAATCTGCTCCTTCCTGAGCCCTGCTCAGCTCTGTGGGGCTTTGATTGTGGGGCTTTGCATCCTTGATGCAGTTTGGAGCTCATCTCTTCACAGGAATTTTTGAACCCTTGGATCAATGAGACTGGAATAGAAGAAATCTGCTTTTATGTTTCCCAGCCTGTTTGTTTTTGTTTGCTTGCTTGCTTTAAATACCTTTTGAAGTACCTAAAAAGTGTTTAGGGCTGATAAAAGAGGCAGGATTGACCATCCCTGTGCTGATGCAAGCGGGGAGGTGGGGATGCTGCACCCCCTGTGCCTGGGATGCTGCCCGAGGACAGGGCATGTTCCTTGCCTGCAGTTTGCTCAATCCTCCTGCAGAAAACTGTCAGCTGGGAGATGTGGCTGTGTGAGAGCAGCATCTTGCTGACAGTGGGCCAGCCCTGCTCCCTCAGGCTGCGATTTCACTGTCTGGGGAGCATTTGCCTTCGAGCCGGGGTCACATCCCCAGCATGGAACCTGCCCCGTCCTTACCAGTCCCGCTGAGTAAGTGCAGCAATTGAAAGTGCTTAATATTAAATATCCTCAGCTCTATTTGATTTTTCCCAGGAGCTGATGGGCTGCAGCTCAGCTTTTTTTTTTTCCATTCTGGAAATGAAAGCCCGAGGCCGTGCTGGTTAATTGTACCTGCTGACGCAGGGGGGTGATGGATGAGGTGCTGCAGGAGCTTTTGGCCAAGTGGGAGGGTAGGATTGGTGCTCTGGTGGCTTTGTTGTGCTCCAGCAGGAGCTCAGAGGGAGAGCTGGAGCAAATATTCCCATGTTCCTGCAAGGAGGTGTCCAAAAGATCTGCCTGTGGTGGTGCTTCAGGGGGCAGGGCAGGAAGGACAGGAGGGCTGCTGCCACAGGGGGATTCTGGAGTGAAGATTTAGGACTTCTGAAAGATACCTCTTCTTTGTAATGAGTTTTTCCTAAATCTGAGTAACCTCTGCTCTTCCAGCTGTTAAATCATTCTGGCACTGATCGGGGGGGGATGAACCTCTGAGTCATTTGGATTTTAAACTCGGTAATTTAGCACTCACTTCAGACTGCCCCAGTATTGGCTTTAGGAAGTTTTAAAATACTCTTCCCAAGTATTTCATGTTCCTCTCTCATCTTGCTGTGTATGTGAGCCTCCTTCCCAGCATCTGTGTAAAATCCAGCAGGAGTTTTTGGCTCACAGCAGAGGAAATGCTCCAGGACTGGAGAAGATGATGTTGTGCTACTGAAATTTGTTTTATCTTGATGCCAGGGGAGAAGGCAAGTGCTGGAAAAGAGGATGGGGAAGAGGCCAATTCTTGAAAGCAGAGAGGGCACAACGTGGCTTGTGGCAAAGCCATCCATTCAATCAAGATTCAATCTCTTGTTGTGGGGAGGGAGAACTTTTTGGAAATGGTTGGTTCTGGGAAGCTTGAAGTTCCCTTTGGCTGCAGTTCCAGACTCCAGCAGTGCTCCCAGCTCTGCTGTGCTGTCTGGTTCCTGAGTGCACTGCCCCCAGACAGTTTTATTGGTAGCTGCTGTGTAGGAAATGCCATGGCCATGGTGCTGCTCTGTCCAACAGCACAGCATTGCCTCGGGGAACAGGATTCCTCTGCTCTCTGTGCTTTTTATGCAGCACAGAGCAAGAAAAGAGAAGAAGGAAGTTCTCTTCCTTGCCCAGCTAGAATTACTTTTCTCTCTTAAAAGTTTCTGTATGGATATATGTATGGTCTGCTTTGGCACTTCTCTGAGCAGGACAAGGCCAGACCCTCAGCAGAGTCTCTGTAATCTCTTGAGTGACCTCAGGACCATCCTCCTTCCCTGGCAGGGACGAGCCCATGGACAGCCAACCCTGGCTTAGCAAAACCACCCAGGAGAGCTCAGGATCCCAGTCCAGCGTGGGCAGCTTATTCCAGGAGCTGCTGTGAGCTGGTGGCTGATCACAGCAGCATCCAGGAGGAGGGATCGAGTACATCCCCCCTCTTTTTTTAGAGGATTTTGCTGTGGGTGTTTGATGGCTGCTAAGCTGACGTGTGGTTGCTCCTTCTCTGCCCTCGCCCAGTCAGTCTGGAGGACAAAATCGTGTCCTTGGCTTTGTGTGGCTGCTGGAGATGTGGCCCCCGTTAATTACTGTGTGTCACTTTGTAGCTAAACTCTGGGTTTGAGCTCTGCTTGTTCAACACGAGCTGATGTTGGGGGGGGGCTCACGAGACTCTGCTGTGTCCTGGCAGAGAAAATCCTGCCCTTGGACTCAGTCCGGGCGTTGCTGCCAAGTCCATCACCCTGCTCTTGAATCAGCCCCGAGGCTGTGAGCCTCCTCCCAGCCTGCTCCACCCAGTTCGGTTTATCTCCCAAAAGATCCTTCTGTCCCCACAACTGTTCCTCTCCGGAGCAGATGATTGCCTGGGGGGGTTATGGTTGGAGGAGGCTGTGCCTGACATGGCCCAGCCTTCCCACAATCTGCAAGGCTTCTGTTGGTGAAGTGTTCCGTGGTTGGGTGCTCCGTGTTTTCTGCAAATACTCCCCCTAAATATTTTGTTCTTTGGCCCAAATTGCCTGTGTTTTATTTGCAAATAAGGCTTGGTTAGAAGAAAAGCTGATGCATATTGCACATCTGAGGGAGAACTGAAATCAAAGATGTGCCCGACACCACAGCAATTACTCAGAGTTGTAAGGCTACAAATAAGATCACCTTGTACTCCAAGACTGCAGCTTTCCTATGTTGAGATTACTCCCACTGGGGGAAATAAATAAGAAATCAGAAAAAAAAGTAGCTGCCTCAGGACATTTGTGTCTCCAAGGAGGACTATTTTTCTAGGTTTTACCTCTTCCATGTGAATGTGTGAGGGCTCTTTGGTCCAGAGTGTCTCCTCATTCCCTCTCCCCATCCGAGGAGCCTCTGTGCCAGCTGCTCCCCCTGAGTGCAGCCAGCGAAGGCCCCAGGGCTCTGGGTGCTGTGGAGATGTGCAGCATTGCTGTTATTTCTGTTCTTTTCAGCCCCGTTGCTCAGCTGTCAGACCAGATTGTGGAGATGCAGGACTGGGGCGACACAGAGCCTGAACACAGAGCATCTTCTGCCAAATCAGCCATCTCCATGCTGAAGGGGAGATTTATTTATTTATTATAATATACATGTATTGTGTGCAGCTTTTTTAAAGGAACAGTTTTGCCAGGGAGGAGAAGACTGCAGGGTTCTTGTTCTGGAGCAGGGTTTTGTTGTGCTCGGGGTTTGTTGGGAGGCTGAGATTTGCTTGTGCTCTGTGTGCCAGTGGATGCAGCTCAGTGCTGGAGCCCAGTCCTCCCAGCAGAGCGGGGATGGTTCTGTCAGGAAAATTAATCCACAAACACCAGGGGTTTATGTCCAAAAAGGAGGCAGAGGAGTGCCTTTATTCCAATAAAGGGAGAGGCCATGGGGCATTCCCCTGGCGTCTCTCAAAGTTTTGGAGGGCACAGCCTCCATTTTATCCCAATTTCCTCATTTCCCTCTCTCTTTCCCCATTGCCTGAGGTACTTGAGAGGTACAGACTTCCCAGAACACTTAATATCTAAGATTCCCCTCTAATGTATAATCCCCCCCTTTAATTCTTAATTCTTTATGGAATTCATGGTTTTTCCCCATTGTTTCTTTCATCTTTCAATACCCAATTCCATTTATCAGCAGACTTGCAGTCTGTTTGTAAAGGCAAACATCTTTTTCTATTCATCCATCAGTGGAATCCTTCTCATTGCTTCTTTTATCTCTCAGTGCTGATTTTGTCTACCAGCAGACCCATGGTTTGTTTGTAAAGACAAATCCTGGCATTTCTCTCAATTCCTTGTCCTTGTGGCTCCCAGTTCTGCATCCTCTGACAGAGAAGCTGTTGGGATTCCCTGGTCCTTTCCTGCCTGCAGGACCAGGGTAAGCAGATGGTCCTTCCCATGGATGGGCACACAACAGCTTGGCACCAGCATTTTATGGCCCAGTCATTGTAAATAACTGATATTATTTGCTTTCTCTGTTTAAAGTGTTGTTCCACCCCAGTAGCAACTGGGAAAACAAATGCCATCATTTATCAGGCGAGTGCTGACAATAATAGAGGTCAAGTGGATTTATAGTGCCAGAACCCATTATGTGTTTGAAGACTAATTAAAGCCTTAAATGAGATGCTTGTCCTACTGGAGGCTGCTTTTTTTTTTTTTTTTTTCCTTCTTTCTTTTCCTGCTGCTGTTCTTGTTTTCCCCCTCCCCCTTTCCTCTTTAAGAGCTTTGCTGTAATAATGGAGCACGAGCCTGACAGAGCTTTCCCTGATTAGATGTCAGCAGCGTATGATTTGAGATGCTCCAGGAGCACTGGTCCGTATCTCCACTGTCACTTCGGAGCTGGGAAGGGTTTCCAGACCAGCATCCCACCCCAAACAACTGGCTGGCTGCTCTGATTTAATTACACTGAGCAATCTTTAGAGTTGTCTGCCAGAATCAAGGTTTGGATCTGTTCAGATGGGGGGAGATGCTGTCCAGGGCTGCGAGAACTCACCCAAAGCCAAGTCAATACCTTGGTTAATGCAGGTACAGGGGGAAATGACCCTTTCAGGGGAATCCAGCACATCCTGATGGTGGATTTGTTGTGTTGTTTGGGATGCCCAGCCTGTGCTCTGTGGGGAGCTGTGTGTGCAGCTCGCCCTGGAGCGCTGCGGGGGCTGATGTTGGCTCCACAACCTTTCCCTGTTGGTCTTCCATGGAGTTCCCTGTCAGGTTGGATGCTGCCTGCTCTGGCAGAGCCCCCCAGAGGGATAGAGAGTGTTCCCAGCCTGCAAATCCAGGACAGGCTGTATTTGGACCCCACTCTGTCTGGGGTGGGGGTGCCCTGCTCTGCTGCTCCAGCTCCAAGCGGGAGGGAGGCAGCAGCTCCCGGAGCTGTGGGAGAGGAGGCAGAGCTGGGAGTTATCAAAGCACATGTCAGCTTGATGAGAGCTCCTGCCAGGGCTCCCTGAGCTGCTGTTACACATGTTCAGCTCGATCTTGTCATCTGCTGTCTCTTAGAGATGGAGCCTGTCCGTGGAGGAGCAAAGCTCTGCTGCACTGTCTGCCCAGCTTGCCCTGGTGCTCCTTTCCATGAGATCATCCCCTCCCCAACCTTGATAAAACTTCCTTGTGCTCTCCGTGGCTGCAGAATAAATACAACAGCATGAAAACCGTTAAACTCGCCTCAGCAACCAAACTGCAAAAGCAAGAAGTTGAAAAAAAAATTTAAAAAATCCCCTTGGTTCATGGTGCTGTTGAGATCCTAAGCTGGGGGGAAGGAGGAAGAGATTTTGAAAAAAAATATTTAAAAAAGGAACAACACCCCTGAGCTGTGAAAAGAGCAACATCCCAGGAGCTCCAGGAAAACAGGGCATGAATGCAGGCAGTCAGGAGCGTTGCTCAGCTGATGTTCACAAGAACATCAACTTGCTCTCTTCGAGACCTCAGTAAACCTCCAGGACAGAGAGAGCATTTAGAAAGGCCCCTGAGGTTTTCCGTTACTCTGCAGCAGGCTTGGTGAACATGCCAATAAATGCTGGAGAGAGAGAGGAGGAAAAAATCCTTCCAGAGGAACAGACTTGGGTTTTCAGCTGCTCAATCCTTCCCATCCCCGGCTGCTGCTGCTGTGGATCAGCACTGGGGAGAAGGAGGCAGAGCTCAACTCTGGCTGAGTATTAAATGGTGCTGCAGGTATTTCTGGGGAAAAATAAGTTGGAAGAAGCTGAAAGGTAACATCTGGAGCCATCTGAGGGAATGGAGACAGAAAGTTAGCAGGACTCTTGTCGTGGGATGCTTGTGAGTATGGAAAGCTCTGCTCTCCTGGAAGGGTGGATGAGGATGTGGGATGAGAAGGGGAGAAGATCCCACATGTCTGGTGGGAGTTGCTGCTGGTGTGGATCCAGTTTCTGGTAGCCCTGAGTGATAGGGACCCTCTAAATTCTTGCTGCTTGTTTTAGTGGTGGTGAGCAGGGATGGTGTTTGGCCGCAGCACTGGCTGGGATTTCTGGAAGAAACAGCTGAGTTGGGTGAAGTTTTTTGTGATTCTGAACTTCTTTCTCTCTCAGCTCAACTGTATGTAAACCCCACAGACACCAGCATCAGAACAAGAGAAAAAAATGAGTTGTTCTGCTGGGGTAGGCTCAGCTGCCTGCATCTATTAAATTAGCACCAGGCAGGTTTTCTCAGCTCGGAGATTAATGGCTGCTGGCCAGCAGTTGAGCGCTCTGGGAACACACAAAAGCACCTGAGGATGGAGCTGTGTAATTAATGACTCTTTAGACAGCTGGAAATGGTGTGTGTTTATCTAACTGGGCACACTTTGCTGCCCTCCCCCTTTCCTGGAAGTGGCTGTTAAACGAGGCCGTGACGCACACTCGCTTCCAGGGCCTCGCCTCTGAAACCCAAATGTGCCTCTGCTCAGGTGTTTGGAGGTGACTTTTATGCCAGACTCACCTTGCTGCTGGAGGTTGTTCCAAGGGAAGCCACAGGCAGCTCTAGCAGCGTTCATAGGGTGTAACTGGGAGCCACTGGGAACAACCCAGCACTGCCTTTCCCTCTCTGAGCTCCTGCCTGAGCGATGTGGCAGCACCCAAAATCCTTCACCCATCTCACAGCCACCTCCTCCGTGCTGAGGTTGGTGGGAATGTGGTGGAGCAGTAGGAATTTTCTTCAGGAATAGAGGTGTTGGGCATTAGAACATTAGGGAGTCACCACCCCTAATGTAATGGAGGGGTTTAAGGAATGACTGGATGTGGCACTCAGTGCTCTGGTGTGGCTGACAGGGTGGGAATTGCTTGGATTTGAGATCTTGGAGGCCTTTTCCAATGTAAATGTTCTGAGCTGCTGCCAGGTGAGTCCCTGGCTTTGTGTGGAAGGGGTAGGGTTTGGTGGAAGGGCTGAGTGCTCCTCCTGACGTGTGCTCCTCGCTCTCCTGTGTGCTCACATCAGTGTCTGCTCTCCACCTCCAGCCCTGATGTCAGTCCCCTGAACTCAAAGCCTGGCGATGAATCACCCTAAAACGAAGCTGGTGCTGATGTGCTTTCTGGAGTAGAGAGGCAGAACGTGCAGAAATGTTTTGCTGATTTGAGTCTTTACAGCTGCAGGCAGTAAATCCCTTCAGGGTGGTGAGGGGAACAGACAGCAACTTTAGGTCGCTTATGAGCGAGCTGTGATGTGTGTTCATGGCCCTTGGTGAGGTCCCAGCTGATCTGAGCTCATGTCCTGTGAAGCTGAGCTTTGCAAAGCCATGCTGTCCTTGGAGCTGGTGCAGTTTGGATACAGCTGTGGTGGCATCTGGAGCCCTGGCTGAGTGCTGGTGCAGGAATCCCTGGAGCCTTTTTCCATTTAATCCCCATGCTCTGCTTTCAGCCAGCCTGGATCTATGAATTTTGTGCCTTCTCTCTGTTCAGCTTGCCCAGTGAGCAGCTCAGGGCCCCTGAGCTCAGGGTGGGTAACGAGCCCTGGTGCTGCTGGGAGCTGGGGATGGTGGGGTTGGTTTGGGGAGTTTTGGGGAGTTTGCTGCTGCAGGAACCACACAAAGCTCTGTGGTTTCTGTTCTCAGGGCTCAGTGTGGGGATCATTCCTCCCCCAGGATTTCCCCTCCAGCTTAGGAGCTGTCACAGGACCTCGAATGGAGAGGTTTGGTCTCTGCCCCGTGCAGCGTTGCTGGAGTGGGGTGTCACGTGGGGATCAGCTAAACCTTCAGGAATCATCAGGGAAGGGCAGAAGCTTTCCCAGATGTGGTGAAAGCATCCCAGGGCTGTTTTGTACATCCTGGCTCTTTGTCAGCAAGGCAAAAGCAGCTGGAGGCAGATTGAAAGGAGACTGTGGAGGTGAAGAGGGTTTGGAACCCAGGAGTCAGAGCTGAACTGTGTTTCACCCACTCTGTTGTTTTTGGAATTAAACATCAAAATCTTATGAAATCTCAAATAAGTGTCATAAATCCTGCCAAGTTTTGATTCCTCTGTCAGGTTCAAGGCAAGATTTTTTCTTCCCTTAAGGCTGGGCCTATGATAGTTAGAAAATATTTGCTCCTTCACTTAGTTTTCCAGCCTCTGTGGCTGTAGAGAAAAGCTCAAAGTTGAGTCCCAGAAACATTCTTTCAGTTAAAAACATGATGATAAAGCAACAAATTCCCAGATGTATTAAATTGTCTATTTGTTATGATTTTTCTCAATGACAGTCCCATGACTTTAGTGGTTTAGGGTGAGGATTGTAACTCCTGAATTCCAGAGACCTTGTCTGGGATCAGGGTCGTGGTGTGACCTGATAGCCACAGCCTCACACAGCCCTGTGACAGTGCTTAAAAAAAAACCCCAAACAAAAGGAAAAAACCCCAAATTTGGATCTCAAGGCCAGCACAGCTGCACCATCCCATCCCTTTGACTTTCAGTTAACCAAAACAGAGGATCTGCCGTGGTTTGAGCTCTCCTTGTGTGACATTTGTGCTGTTGTGACACCCCCTGATGTGAGTGCATTGTTTTGCAGGAGCCAGGCCAAAAAGACACCAGAGGAACAGCATGGACAGCTTAGACCTCCTCAAGTTCCCTTCTGAAAAGGTAGGCAAAGATGTCTGGCCTCAGAGATCGTCAGTGGGGATCTGTACCCAGATTCCAACTGGTTTGTTGTTGGCTGGCTTCGTTTGCAGGGAAATATGCAATTAGCAGATATCATTGGAGTCGATGGGATTAACCAAAGAGGGTTTCTAGAGAGCTTGGAGGAGAGGAACAGCTGGTCTGACTAAAGAGGCACTTAACACTCAAAGCTGAAAAGCCACTTCTGGGCTTTTTTTGAAAAAGCCTCCCTTTGCTGGAAGGATCATCGTGGAGCCCTTGAGTGGGGCTGTGGCAGGTCCCGATTCTGTCACCCCAGTGGAGTGGCAGGGAGGGCAGGCACAGGAGAAGGAGCATTGCAGGAGGCAGAAAGTTTGTTCCAAGGGCTCCAAGGATTGCTTTGCTGCTGGGGATGTTGGATCTGAGCAGATCAGTGTTTCCTCCGTGTCCCCAGGGCTGTTCCTGCAGCAGCTGGGAGGCACTGAGCCCTCCCAGCTACAGGGATCATTGCAGCCTCTCAGAAAATCCTGCTGGTGCTGCTGAGGGCTCAGCCCTGCCTGTTCCCAGAGGAGGTGGCCAGGCCTGCAGCCTTTCTGCCTTTTCGGAATGTTTTTGGCACAAATCTTTCATGTTCACTCAGTGCTTTCCAGGCACAGCTCCCCCTGAGTGTCCCAGGGAACATTTCCCCTTTACAGAGCTGTCACAGAGAAAAAGCTCACCCAGGCTGCAGGTGGGTGCAGACAGTCAGTGGGAAACAACCTCAGGCTGGAGAGACCATTTAGGTGCCTAAAAATCCCAGTAATTGCTGGGAAAAAATCCCAGTAATCTCTGGCAAAAGCTCCTCCCTGAATTAACTCTCTGGAAAGTCAATTCCCAATGTCCTGATGTGTTTTTATCAATTTTATCCCACTGCCCCTTGGCTGTTTTGGCTCTTGCCTGCTCTCACCAGCGTGGCTCCTGTCGATGGCAGGGACAGCCGTGCCCAAGGTCAGGGGACATTGGCTGATGTGTTCTCTTTGGAGCAGCACAGCCCCCAGGGCTGGCCAGGCCCTTTGCTTGCTGCTCTTTGCTGTAAAAGCTGAGCACTGCTTGATGGTTCAGGCAGGGTTCTGGGTTTCGGGGGGAGCTGCAGAGTCAGGTGTGAGCACTCCTGTTCCCCCTGCAGTGGTCCTTGGGGGGCTGTGGGTTCACCTCTCCTTCAGAGAGTGCTCTGGATGCAGTTCCTTTCCTCTGTCCCACTGTGGCTCATAGGATCTGGTGGTTCCAGCCCTGGGAGAGGCTCCTCTGCTTTGTGCTGGGGTGGGAGTGAGGAGGCTCTGAGGAGTGAATCCATGGAGTGAACTGTGATCTCTCCAGCATCCTCTTGGTGCTGTCTCTGCCAGACATGCCTTCTCTTTCTGCTCTGCCAGAAATGCCTTCACAGCCAGCAAAGCCTCCCTGTTACACACAGGAGCTCCTGCCCAGCCCCTCTGCACAGGGAATACCCACCTTGGTTCTGAACTCCAGCAGATTTCAGGAACGCTGCTCCCTGCTCATCCTGCTCTCTCCAGTCTCTTACTCCTTCATTTGAGCTCCTCTGGTTTTATCTCCCAGCCTCTTGTCTATTCCTTTGTGTACCAGACTAAAACCTCTTTCTCACGTGCTGGGTTTCACCCTGGAGGTGCTTCCATGCTGTAATTGAGCCATGTCTCCTGCTGTCATGCACTGAGCAGTGCAAGGCTCCAACCAAGCCACTGCAAGGCACTTTCTAGTTCTGATTTATGTCCCTGTGGCTTTTTAAGGTGTGGGTACTGGCCTGGCTGCCCTGGTACCATCAACAGCAGGCAGGGAAATGAATCTTTCCCTCCTTGTTCTCACTATTCCTGTTTGGAATCTCTGTCACCTCCCTTTCCCCACAGCTGGGGTGACAATCCTGTGTTTCTGTGTCTGTGGGAGCACCGAGCACAAGCCCAGCATTAACTCTGCTCCCGTGGGTAGGAGCCAACAGAGCTCCACGAAAACCTGAGACAGCCAATTGCTGCAGTGACTGTTCCTTGCTTTCCCAAGGACCAGAACGGGGACAGCCACCACGTGGGAGAGCTGAAGATCTCAGGAAAGGAGTTCCTGTCGTTACCTGCGAGAACCAAGAAATACCGGGAGCACCAATCCAGCTCGGAGAGGAAATCCCAGGGATCGAGTGCATCCCCTCTGGAGGCTGGGGAGGTCCGAGTCCAGGTGCCACAGTCGGTAGGAAGATGATTTTTATCTCCAGTGCAGATCTGGGAGTTCCTTGTGTTTGTTTTTACCTCATTTCCAGCATGGTGTGGGGGTGGCAGTGGGGCCTTTGGGCTGGAAAACAGAATCTGTTTGGGGCTCTGCTCTGTTTGTTGGCTCTGGGGGCAGCTGTGGGCAAATCCTTTTGCCTCTTTGAGCCTCAGCATCACTCTCCTTTCAGCAGGGCAGTGGTGCCAGTCTCCATCACAAACTGGTCTGTGAGGGATTGGCCCTTACTGGTGGTATTTAAAACCTTCTCTTGAGGGACAGGAGCCTGGAGCTGAACTTGGCTGAGTTTAGGATTGTCAGGACATGATGCCTTGAATTCCAGAAAAGCCCAGCAGTTTGGGTGCCTTGAGGAACTGATTTGGTCAGCTCCTGAGGCTCATGAGGAGTGGGATTGGTGCCTTCAAAACCCAGAGCCCTTCCCAGGTCTTTGGCGAGCTACCAAAGGTGCTGGTTGCCTTTGCCAAATGTACATGTTCCACCTCATGTTCTGATCACACTGATGGCCAGTGGGCAGAGTGGGGCTCTTAGAATCATCAGAGATGGTGGAAATCATCATCCAGGAGCTTTTCTTTGGAAGCAGCACAGCTGGGGCTCATTTCCAAGCAGGAGCTGGCCCTGAGGATTTCCAGGTTCCTGGTGCTGTGCTGAGGAGCTCTGATCAGTCTGTGCTTGGCTCCCTGGAGGATGCTGAGGATCCACATCCTGGGAAGCTCCCCAGGTGCCTTTTTGCTGGCTTTAACCTGACAGTTCTGCTGGCTTTGGACCGTTCCCTTCCGGCTCTGTTGATGTTTGTTGTGACACATGGCAAACACAAATACTGGGGAGCTTTCCTGCAGCTGTGCTGGGTTTGTTCCCAGCCCTGGAAACGAGGCTCACACCCACAATGATGGCACGTTTCTGGCTTGTGGGAGGGGGCTTGGAGGTGTTTGAACTCAGTGATCTCGAGTGAGAAGCCCCAGATCCTCAGCTCGTTGCCAGGAGAGACGAAGCGTAGCGGGAAAGATCAATGATCTCATGGGTGCTTGGAAGTATTTAGGATTTTGCTTTACACTGAGTCTCTAACACACTATCACAGTTCTGTGATCATGCAGTGATTCCAGATGGAATAAATCCAAGCCAGAAAAGATAGGCCTATTTTTTTTTTTCCCCCTTGGCATTTAAGAAAAGCAAAATTAAATATTTTCATGCTGGCTAGGAAAGAGTTGGAGCTGCAGAGCTTGGGATGAAGCCTGGCTGTGGAGTGGGGATGCTTGAAGGGGTTTCTAGCTCTGAGTCCTTTGTTCCTCCTCTGTGGATCATGGGGAGAACAGATCCTGCTGTACCTGTGTGCATGAGTGTGTGGACACATCCCTTTTGTACCACAGGCATTCATGATTTCAAGTTCTCTGGCCACTGGAGGCCAAATTTTTATTGGGATTTTTATTTTAGACTTCTCTGAGCTCATTCTTTGCTCCCAACAGCGCTCGTGGAAATGGTCTGCTGGGAAAAAACATTTCCTGCAGCTCACCGGTGCAAACATGATCATCGAGCAGGAAAACAAAGCTCATCTGAGCCAGAGAGGAGACAGCAGCATGGGGGCACACAAGGCGATACAAAAGCAGAAAAAAAACCCCGTGTCTGCCAGAAATAGCCTTGTATTTTTAACTCAGACATTCAGCCAGAGACCAAACAAAAGCCACGCTCCATCAAGAGCTGGGAAAAGCATTCCTTAGGAGTGTGGCTGTGGATCCATGGGCTGGGCCTGAAAAAAGGCCCCCGTGGGGCTTTGCCAACCACTGGTGAGCTCTTGGCAGTGCATGTGGGGTTTGGGGAGTGGCCAGAGGGCTCTGTGGTGGCCGTGGGGGACACAGCAGGGTCACTTGAGGGGAGTTCTGCTGTGCTGGTGCTCCCAGCTGACAGCTTTGCCAGGCCAGACCTCAGGGTGTTAAAAGTCAATGTTGTCCTGTGGGTTCTGCCAAGGGCAAAGCAGCCCCACTGTGTTCTGCTGTTGCAGGGGAGTTGAAAAGCTGCAATTCCATCAATGGAAGCCTTTGGAATCAAAGGTAGCAAACCCCACCCAAATGGAGAGAAGCTTTTCCTGGTCAGGCTGTTTGGACAACAACTCCCCCAGATTCCTCATTTTGCGAGGGGAAAAAGCAAAAATTCTCTTTATCCATTGGTAAACCACAAGTCCTTAATTAGAGGTGAGCTATAAAGGTTGATCTGAGGGGCTTTTGTGGGGTGCCACAATCTCTGCTGCCCCATGGCAGAGGAGAACTCAGGCTGTGTGCAGGGAAAAACTCATCCCAGGACTCCCAGTCCAGTGAGGTAACCTCAGGGTGAGCCCTGCTGTCAGCACAGCCCCTGACCTCCATCCCAAGGGGCTCCTGGGGAGGTCCTGGGGGTGAGGTGCCTGAGTCAGAGCTCCTGGATTTGCCACCCATCCCTTGCCTGTTGTTTACCTCCCTCTTCCCCATGGTGTGATGGGGTAATGCTGCTTGCCTGCCTCCCCCGGGGAGGTTACAGAGGCGTGATGATGGCTGTAAAGTTGTTGGAGCTGTGGATGGCAGAAGCCCGTGGTGGTTGTTATTAGCATTGGTGATGATGCTGCTAATTACCGAGCTGCTGGGAAACTCCCCATGGGAGGAGGCGGCAGAGGGGAGGGGAGGGGAGGGGAGGCAGGGAAAAACGAAGTGAGCAGGGCATGGAGAGGAGCCTGTCCCTTCTGGCAGCTCTGTCGGGCCCTGAGAGGAGGGCTCAGCCTGCGGGAAGAGCCGTGGGGATGCTGGGATGGATGGGAGAAGCCATGGCCCAGGTGCTGCGGAAGGTAGGAGAGCGTGGCAGGTCCCCCCTGTGCCTCAGACCTCCCTGCCACTGCCGTGCTAGAGGCTGCTGGTGGACGTGGTGCTCATGCAGGAGGCAGAGAAGAGCTTCCTTACCCTTCCCAGGGCCCCCTGAAGTGGGGGAATTTCCCAGCTGTGGTTGGTGGTCACTGGGAGGAGAAGGACCAGCCCCACCAGGGTCTGGGGATGAGCAAGGACAGGGTCCTGCTCACCTGTGAGCCCAGGTGTGCATTTCTTGTGGGAACACTCGGGGCTGGGAGTGCCTGGCTCTCCACAGCAGAGGTGGGTTTGGTCTGGGAGAATCTGGTGAGGTGCTTCTGGCCATGTTCCTGCTCTGTTGCAGCAGAGCCCTGAGCAAAAGTGGCTGTGTTAGAGCTCGGTCCCTGTGCCTGCAGTTGTGGGCAGCCAGACCCAGGTCCCTCCAAATCCCTCCCTGGGACTCGTGCAGTGCACACCTTCTGAGTTTCCTCTCTTTTAAAAGGAACATCAAAGCAGAGGTTTTGTACTACGTGAAACTTGCAGACATCAAAGGCTTGCTCATAAATTTAACCCCTCTCTCTGGTGTGGTGAAGGTCAGAATGCTCCAGCTCGGCACTGACTTGGCAGCAGATGTGTTTTAGGATGTTATTAGAAGGTTGCTGGAAGGATGGGATTTTTCTAACACTTCAGAAATACCAGAGATTGTGTCCCTCACCCTCCTCTGTGCAAAAAGGAGAGGGTCCATGGAAGAAAGGGGCTGTGTATTCTAGAAAAGACTTCCTGGGGACCTGCCCCAATTCTGTGTTTAAGGTCACTTCAGCACTGAGCTGAAGTCTTTGAGGTCGATGGGACTGAGCATGAGCCAGGGTTCAAGGGCTACCACCCTTTATTGTGCCAAGGTCCAACAGATGGAGCAAAACCCATGGAGCGAGGTAAGGATCAAACCTTACCCCTCTGTGTGCTCTGGAAAAGGTCTTGATCCCCTGGGCTCTCCCCTTCCCAGGGAATGATTCCTCACTCTCCAGACCTGTCCCCCACCCTGTCCTCAGCCAAGCCCATTTATAGTCACGGGAAAGAGGAGCTGTGTTTGATTGCAGTGACGACTTGCAGGGATGGGTTGCTGATGTATTTAGACACTGAACAATTTTCAAGCACTCTCCATCGCCAAACATTCCCTAGGACAAATGTTTTTATAAGGACTTTTTTATGATTGCAGTTAGGAGCAACCATAAAAAAGGGAATTTTTGGTAGGTCACATGTCCCCGCCCCGGGGGAAGGTTGCCAGAATTGTTCTAATGGTTTTGTGTCTCAGGATTTACTGGGGGATTGTTGGCTTGCAGGATGCTTGTGGTTGACCCTCTGAGGGTTAGCCCTGGGGGCAGTGGCAGGGAGCAGAGCTGGAGGATCCTGCCTGTCCCTGCTGAATCAGAAGTTGTCCAGGCAGCTCTTGGCTGTCAGGTGTCCCCATCCCTCCCCTGTGACCTCACTGGGAGCTGCAGAATGGGTTGGATGGATGCTGGGGCTCAGGCATGTGTCAGCCTTGGGGGCTTCTGGCCCCACGGCATCATTTCCTTTGTCTTGTTTGAGAGGAGATTGACACTTGCTCAGTTCCCTCAGGAGCTGGAACCTGGGGTTTACACCAGGCAGCCTTTGCTGCTCTGTGGTGCCTGTGCATCTCCCCTCTCTTTTAACATCAGGTTGGTCCCTGCTTCATCTCCCTGATGTTGTGAATCCCACAACACAAGGGCACTGCAAATCACACCCTCCTTTATCCCACAGCCTCCACGTTTGCTCAGCTGCAGGGGTGTAATTATGCCATTAGTGCTGGTCAGACTTTCTGGTGTAAACGTGCTCTGAGAGCTGGGGAGTGGAGAGGAAGGGAGAAGCTGGAGCCAGCGAGAGAGGAAAGGCAGCTGCTGCTAAATTTAAGACTGTTCCTATGACACCTGGAGGCTGCTGGGGTGGTGTCAGTCCTCTTGGAAGTGAGCAGGTAAACACGGAGCCGTGGCTTGTTCTTGGAGTGCTTTATCTTCCTGTTCAGCTCGTGGGACTTTCCAAAAGTGCTCGGGGCAGGGAGGTTGTGCTGCTTCCTAGCTGGAGGCAGGATGTGGAGGAAAACCTGGAGAGCTCCAGCCTGACAGGTATGGGGAGGCTCTTCCAGGGATTTGGGCTGTCGGGAGAAGCAGTCAGGGATCTGGTTGTCTCCCCAACGTCCTCTTAAATTGTCTGGCCTGTCTTTCTCTCTGAGTCTCTTCGTTGAGCTGTAGGGTCCTTCTTTAGCTCCTGTTCTCTGGCTCAGCTTGCACTGATGCTGCAGGGGTCAGGAGAGGTGTAAGAACTGCTCTCCCACATCTGGAGGTGCAGCAGAGCCAGAGCTGAGGCTCTCGGGAGTTCTGCAGAGCCCTGGCAGTAATTCTTCACTGGGACTTTGGTGCTGACATGGGAGGCAGGGAAATAAATGTGGGGAGAGAAAATCTCTGCAAAAAGTGGTTGCACGGAGAAGGTGGAGGGAGGCAGCAGCATTTTCTGGCTTGTGCTGCCTCTGCTGCATTCGTTGCCTCAGAGGCAAATTATCAGTTTCTTCCTTGAATATTAACAGCTGCCAGGTAATGAATTCCCCCTCTCTGTTTTATAATGGCACTAAAATTGGGATTTGCCTTGGTTTTCTCTGTAATTATCCAATGAGCCTCTGTGAGTGAGAGGGAGGCAGGGCAGAGCTGGGCAGAGCTGGCTCTGCTGCAGGCGAGTGTCGTGCTTGGGGGATTGAACTTGGGAATGACCCTTCCTTGAGGGGCAGATCCAAGGGGCTGAACCCAGGAATGACCCTTCCTGAGAAGGCAGGAAACTTCCATGAGCTCCCTGGTCCAGGGCTGGTGTTGGCAGGGCAGTGTCTGTATGGACTGCAGTGTCTGTATGGATCAGTGACCCCCATCTCCTTGTCTTTGGGATATTTCTGTTGCTGGCACAGCCTCTTTCTGTGTTTTCCCCTTGTTTTCCCTCCTCCCAGGCTGAGGTCAGGCTGTGGATCAAAGCTGTGCCGTGTGGAAGGGAGATGGGAGGCAGGATTTGTACAAGACTGTGCCTGTGCATCAGCCACGCACAGGGAGGGGAACCCACAGGCTGTGCCATGGGCAGAAGGGTGTCCCAGCCCTGACATCTGCAGGGGTGACACCAAGGACACCCCAGGGCCTGGATGTTTCTCAGATCCCTCAGCATGAGGATCAGGGGAATGTAGGAAAGGCTCCATATTCCATCCTTAGCTGGCTATGTGTGGAGGGCAGCTCTGGAGACAAAACTGTAAGAAAAAGCCTCTTACCAGAGGAATCTGCTCTAGGAAGGAGGTAAAAACTGAGCTGCTTGTCCAAGGTCACCCAGCAGACTGATGTGGGAGGTCTGAAGGTCTGTGGCCCAGGCTGGAGGTGACAAATGAAGCTCCCCAAATCCATCCTTCTCCCCTGACTCATTGTAACTGAGTTTGCAGTTATTGGCACTTCGAAGCCATAATTGAGGTCTGCTTTCCTCCTTGCACAACCTTTTCTCTCAGCAAACTGTCAGCCATCAAGTGGGATGAGACAGTAAAAGAGATGTTACACTCACCATTTCCTAGAAACTGTCACTTTAAAGAGAACAGCACTGGAAAAAAAAGGATGAATCGAAGCCAAACCCAGAGCGATAAACCTCCAAATGTCTGATTTCTCTCAAAATCTGGAACTTTTCATTCCTTTCTCGGGTCTCTGCCGTGCCTGGGGCACTTTGTACCTTCACAGTTCCAGCCTCTGGCATTTATTAAACTTCACATGGCAGAAGAGCTTAGAAAAAAATCACAGCCCAGGTTCTCTTTGGATGTAAATCAGCCTAACTGGGCTTAAATCCCTGGAGCTGGGGTGGCACCAGATGACAAGGGGAGGTCTCTGGTGACTCGGGGCTGTGTTTCATTTTCTTGCCCAACCATCCCTGAGCTCCCAGCTGTGGCTGGTGGGGTCTGCCATGGATGGATCCAGCAGGTCCCTGTGCTGGGAAGGGATCGTGGTCTGGCTGTGCTTGCTGGGCTACACAGAATCCTTTCTGTACCAATAGCTTGTGTTTCTCTTTATGTAAATTGTATTTTAAACCAGGAAATGCTAATGCTAAATGCATGCTAATATTATGTTTTCTGGGTTTTGCCGAAGGACAAAGCTGTATAACCAGAGCAGTTTTGTCTGAGCCTTATCTTCCATCATTGGCAGCTGCTGGGCAGAGCTGGAGGCTCCCCCGGAGGACACAAACACAGCACAGCCTTGGGGCAGGTTTAGGTTTTGTCTGTTATTGCCCAACTTTGGGGAGGCCAAATCACCCCCAGAGAGCAGCCACTGGGGCATCCTGCCCAGAGGCCACCCCGCTGCACCAGGCAGCTCCATCCCTGGAGGTTGTGGCTGGGGAGGAGGGTTCAAGGAGGCAGGGACCTCCTCAGGGGAGAGATTGTTCCTTAACCCACTGCTTTTGGGTAGGCACTGTCCCATCAATGCAATCCTCTCCTCTGGATTTAGGGTGGCCTTGGGGTGAGCAGAGGCTGTGGGGTCTCTCTGAGCTGTTCTTGCCTCTGTGCTCAGGGTGCAGGAAAGTGAGGCTCCCTGGGAGCTGGCTGAGGATCCTCCATGGATGCAGGAGAAGGATGGAAATCCATAAATCACAGGAAGGTTGGAGCTCTCCTGATATAACCTGCTGTGGCAACAGGAGGGTTCCCCCCGTCCCCAAATGAGTGTGAAGGCAGCTGAGGGTGGTCAGGGTTAGAGGTGCAGGCAGCAATTCCCAGCTGGGCAGGTGTCCCTGGGCAGAAGGTGTCCCTGGGCAGAAGGTGTCCCTGGGCAGAAGGTGTCCCTGGTTTTGGCAGTGGCTGCAGGCTGGGCACAGCCTGTGTCAGGTAAACGTGGCCTCTGCTCACACCTCACCTTCAGCATCCACGTTTCCCATTAGCAGTGCTATTTTTAAGCCTCCCAAGGCAGTTAACACCAATTAATCTAAAAAAGCCCAAATAATGGTTTTTCAGAGCCCCAGGCTTCTTCCCATTGCCTGTGTGGCCCCAGAAGCCCTGGCAGAGCTGAGCCCAGTGCAGTGCTCTGTGTGCAGGGACGGCTGGAGAGGCTCCCCTGGGGACATGTGCAATTAGAGCAGGGCCCCAAACCATCCCATGGATCCAACACTTTTCCATCCTGGATCATGCTGTCTGTGCCACAGGGGAAGTTCCAGTTCCCTGCAGTGCTCAATCGATGCAGCCCTGAGTGGAGAGCCAGCAGAGAGCTGGGCACTGCCTGGGTGCAGGAGGTGCCACTCCCCTGGGAACTGCAGGAAAGTCCCAGCAGGATTCTTTGCCTCTATCTAAAGCCACTTGAATCCCAGGGTTCTCTGGGCACTGTCATGTGGAGCAAACCCCAAACAGGGTGTAGTTTCATCCTGCCCTTTGCAGCAGCAGGTACCAGAGCAGGAGATGCTTTTGGCTGATAGGAGAAGCTGCTCCTGCCTTCGCATGTGATTTTTGTCTTGCCTGTTTCAACTCTTCTGAGCAGGGCTGTGTCTGACCATCGCTGCAGTGGCAAACCCACAGGTACCAGCCCCAGGAACCCTCCCTGCCCCAGCAGGGCCAGGATTTCGTGTTTTGTGGGGTGTCTTGCACAACAAGGCCTTGATCTCGAACGCGGCCTTCAGGCATTACTGGGCTGTGAGTAAATAATAATTAAGATCTGGGCGTTCTCTGAGCGAGGAGTGTTTATGTGCAGGCTGGATGTGTTATGGGTGCTGATGTGGATGGGTGTGCACAGCTCCACGACCAACCTCCCCCATCCCCAGCACCGCTGGGGAAGGTTCTGCATCTGCTCAGCTCCTTCTTAAAACATCGCTGTGCTCAGAGCAAGTAGGTGTCTAAATAAAAGTCTGATTCAAGAAAGCAGCACAATTTTGGCAATCCAGAGACGAGCAGGCTTTTTTTGCAAAGCCTTTTCAAAGCAAACTGTCAGGAGGTTCCAGTGTGAGGTGCTGGGGGGAGCAGGGCACCTCTGCAGCTGGAGTTTTGGATTGTCTCCATCACCCAAAAGGAGCTCACCTGCCCTGCTCCATGGGGCTCAGAGTGGGGAGGTGGATAGAGGAGGTGCTCTATATATTAACCTTGTGCTAATTAATCAGGAATATGGGTTATACCCTTTCAAGCACCTGAGTTATTTCAGTTTAGCAAATTAGTGCTGCTCAGCTGAGACTCCACGGATGAGCACGGTCCTGGTTCCTGGTTCCCCTCTCCAAGTGCAGAGTAAATCACTGCAATGAGTTGTAACCAAAACCCTGTGTTTGGCTGCTTGGGTGTGTGTTGGTGTGCACAGCCAGGTACCACAGCCCTGGGTGAGAGCTACACCCCAAAAACTCACTGCTTGTTGTCATCCACCTCCAACCCCAGTTGTTCCAAACAGGTTCACTCCCAGTCTTGGTATTTAAGGGAACCCCCAGGTTTTTGATGAGCCAGATTGACCTCTAGAGCCACTCATCTTCTGCACAGACTGCAGGGACTGACCTGCAGGGAGAATGCTTCCAGCTTTGTGTCCTTGCTCAATAAAACAAGCTCTGGGTGCTAAATCCAGGCTGGTGTGTTTCAGTTAAATAGTGACAGGGAAACCCAGCCTGGCATGGTAAAAGTTGTCAAAATCCATGTGGAAAAGTTGCTACATTAACTGTAGAGGACTGTTGGAATACACAGAAGAGAAATCAGAAGTAATTCCCCCCCTGGTCTCAGCAGTGAGGGCTGGACTGACCTGTGTTTTCAGGACAGGTTGTTGTATAGCTGAGGAAAAAGTGTAAATCCAATATTAATGTGGTTGTGGCACAAAGTGGCCCAATCTGGTCACGGTGGCAGTGGCTTCCAGACAGTCAGATCAGCACTGCAAGCAGCAGAGGTGTCAGTAACACTCGAGCCAGACACCCCCAAGGCTCCCTCCAAATGCAATCAGAAATGATATTGTCACCTGCTGCTGAGCCACAGGCCTGGGTTTGAGCTGTGTGTGGCAGCAGGGCATGGTCCCAACAGGTCAGCTCTGACTGTATTATGGAAGGAGGGAGTGTGGGTGAGTTATTTTGATTTTGTTTGGAACAATAAAACCCGAGTTATTTGAAATCTTAACAACAGAACCAGCTTTTAGCACCGGCGTTTATAGGGATGAGTGGGCGAGTTGTTTAAAGGGAAAAAAATCTTTGAAAACAGTCCAAGTGAGGGTGATAATTTCATGCTCCAAGGGAAGCGTGTGCACGTCCTGGGCCTGGGCAGGGTGTGGATGGGCTGTGCCAGGGGCTGGGCACAGCGCAGTGCAGGGCACACGTGTGCCCAGGGCACGCTCAGCTCCCGGAGCTCCAACCTGACGTTGTAGGTGGTGTCTCTGCGGATCACAGATGTCTCGCTCCTTCTCCTTTGCTGCATCCTAAACTCAGAGGGAAAATGTCATTTCCTCATGTTGTTCCAAGCGCCGACCTCGTGTGTGTGGGCTCTGCTCCTCTGTTATACCCATTTTCTGTTTCCCCCCATACCAGCTGCAGATTCCTCCTTTCAGAGCTCTCCCAAGGCAACTCAGCTCTTCAGATCAGGGGCAGGGTCCCAGTCCTGGTTCATTCCCCTCCTGCTCTCCTCTATCCATGGATCCCCTGATCTCAGCCCCAGTGGGAACAGGGCTGCAGCACCAGCACTGAGCTCACAGGAGCTGTGGCTGTGCCCTGCCCACCCTCAGCCCTTCTTTCAGTCAGGGCTAGGTACTGAGCCAGGAGTCCTGGTCTCAGGTCCCACACAGTTTCCATCTTTCTCTGGAAATTACTCTGTGACTCCTGGAAATTATTTTACTGATGTGGAATAGCATGGGCAGTTCCCCAAAGCTGCATTTTTGTTCAGGTTAAAGCAATTTTGTAGTGAAAAATGAGAATGAAGAACAAGTGTGGACAGAGAGTCGAGAGTGCCAGCAGGGCTCTGTCCCCATTTTGCCCCTTTGGAAAAGTACTTCTCTTCCCAGTGCCCCATTTCACTGTCAGAAATTCCCATTTCACAAACGTGAGGTAAGAACAGCTCTTTGGCTGCTGCGTGGCATTTCCATCTTTCCCTGTTTAAAACCCTGTTGCAATTAGAAATTTCCCTCTGTTGAGCAGTGTTACATTTAAATCAAGAGATGCTTATGGCTGAGCAGCCTCGGCTCTTGCAATAAGACAAAAAAAACACACGTATCTAATAATATGAGGAGCAGGAGGACTATCAGGAGCTAAAAATGGTCCTTCAGTATTTTGGTGCTTTAAATCCAAACGCTCAGACTGTGTCTGTGTGTGCACAGAGCGTTTGCTGCCGCGGTGCCTGTGCCTGCGGAGCCGAGCGTGTTTGCAGATGTAGTTTGGGAGAATCGATCCCAATCTATTTTTAAGGTAAAGTGAGTGTGGCGGGTGGGAGGTGAGGAGGTGGAAGGAAAGCTAAATATTCACGTAGCTGCACTGTGTGTTTAAGAGCATCATCTAATAACAGGAGGATCGTGGCAGCGAGGTGAGGGAGAGAGGAGCCTTCTCCGGAGCCCCCCCACGCCGTGCCAGGGCACGGAGCGGCTCCGGGAGGAGGTGGCAGCGGGGCTGTCGCTTTAAGCCTCAGCTCGCACCCAGCGGGTCACTGGAGCCGGCGACGTTCTTCACATCGCTCCGCACAAACCCCGCTCGGCGGGGCTGGGAGAGCCTCGGGCAGCCGGAGCATCCAGCGGCGGCAGCGCTGCTGCCCGCGGACATGTGAGAGCCGAGCCCGGGGAAGAGCTGGCTGCTGAGGTCAGTGAGGGAAACTCGGGGTTTGTTTGTGTTTCCGTCTTTCTCTGAAATGAGAGGCTGGATCGGGAGGAGCAGGAGGAGGAGGTGGATAAGGAGACACAGAGGATTCACTCAGGCCGGGATGTGCCGTGTGTGCTCGGAGGTTTAAAGTTTTCAGGTGGCTCCGGTGTGAACTTTTTATTATTAATATTTTTGCAGCTGCAGCGGCGCTCAGGCTGCTCCGGGTGTGCTGTGTCTCACAGCAGAGCGTGCCGAGGGTGGGCGATGGGTGCCTGAGCCCGGCCGTGCTCACAGGGGGACGCGGGGTGTCTGTCACCAGCCCTGCCTCGCGGGGGGAGCGTGCCAGCAGCGCCCGAGGAGTGGCACGGAAAGGGAAGTGGTGTCCTCGGCAAACAGCGGGCGAGTTACACACCTCTGCTGCCTCTGAAGCTGACGAGGAGTGGAGACTCCAGCCGAGGAACTGGTGGCTGGGGACAGGGACAGCCCCACTCCGGAGCGCAGGGACCATTCTCCAGGCATTTCACCTCCTGCTAAAACAGGCTGTGGATTTCAGCCAGGGATTTCCTTCCACTCCTCTCCTCCACCCCCGCTTGCCTCACTGCAAACCTCCCCCTCGGTGCCTTTCTCCAGGTGAGGTGGGGAAGTTGAGTGCCTGATGATTTTGGGGTTTGAAGTTGTGGTCGTACCAGAGGTGCAGCCCCCACGGTGAGTTCTCCAGGGGTGGTGCAGGATAAAGAAAAGCCGCGTGCAGGGAACTGACAGACACCCTGGATAAGGTGCTCCCGGCACTGGTGGTCATGAGCAGCACCAGCCCCGCTTCTGCCTGGAGATTTTGAGGTCGGCAGCCTTGAAAGAGCAGAGGTAAGGAGCGGTGACATGTCTGGTTCACAGGGGGAGAGGCAGATAGGGCAGGGCACGTGGACATGCATGTATGGGAATGGACAACTGCCAAGCCCAGGGCAGATAAGAGCCCGCTCAGACAAGGGCACAGATTTCCAAGGACTGTCCACAGGGGAGAACTTGGTCCTTGAGACTGATTGCCAGGTCCTGTCCCAGCTCTGTCACTGTGGGATGTGGTCAGGTGTCTTCATCTCCAGGTTGTATCTTTCCTGAAATAAGGTGGAATTGTGGTGGACGCATTTAAATGCCGAAGCAGCGCACTCTGAGGGGGTGACAGTGAGAGCTGCTGTGTTATCCCCGAACCTGCCACCGTCCTCGCTCATCCCTGACCTGGGCGCTCACCAGACACCTTCAGGCAGCAGCTCCTGACCTGGATCTCTGTACCAGACCTGCCAGGGTCCATCCACCACTGGGTCCTGCAGGTCCCAATTTGCTGTCCCCTGGGAGGGCTGCACAAAGCCGGAGTGAGCAGCACTTGAGCCTGACGGCTCTGTCCTGCATTGGGTCAGGTCTGCAAGAAGCTGAGCCTGGAGGAGAGGAGGGGAACCAAAGGCAGGTCAGTGCCCTGGGGACACCAGAGACAGGGTTTGGCCCTTTGGGTGTCTCATGAGTGTCTGTGGTTTGGTTTGGTTTGGTTTGGTTTGGTTTGGTTGGGTTGGTGAAGCTCCCTTTGAAGGGGATGTTTCACTCGTGTTTGGGTGACCATGGAATCGCCGAGGGATGTGCCATGACTTGGTCAGCACAGAATTACCTGCTGTGGTGCTTGGGGACCTCTGGGGCACTGTCCTAGAGTGGGTCTGACAGGCTTTGGTGGGGCTGAGCAGCAGAGTGGGAAGAGCTGCATCCCAAGCTGCTGTGGGGGCAGCAGGAAGCTGTGGGAGAAGCCACCAGCAGAGCGTTGGGTTGAGAGGATCTCTGGCAGCAGATGTTGGTGTGGTGGGGGGCACAGCTGGGGCTCTGGGTTGCTCAGGTGCCATGGAGAGCTTGGACAGGGTGCTGATGCCAGGATAGGGCAGTGGGAATGTGTCAGACAAAGGTTCTCTGCACAGTCCTGGGTGGGCAGCAGGTCTAAGGTGGAAGCCCTGCAGGGCATCTGTGGGCTGTGGCTTCAGGTGCTGGGAGCTGGAGTGGTTTAGTTCTTGTAATGAGGCTTTCTGCCTTTGTTTAATGGCTTTCCTGAATCCCAGTGAAAATGGTCAGGGGGGTTGAGGCACAGGAGTCAGTTCTGTCTTTGTTTTGCCTCGCCTAGGATCGCTTCAGCCTTGGCCTCAGCTGCATATCTGGAGCGGCCAGACTGAGGGATTTCCCCAGGAGATGCTGCTCTGTTTGCTGCACCTCTGGGGCAGAGCTGGGCAGCCCAGAACCTTCTCAGCCCAAAACTGTGACAGGTTTTGTTTGATGTGAGAGTTTGTCAGAGAGGAAAATGGGTGGATTTGTGCTCCTCCGTGGGGGGTAGTGACCTTAGCCTGGGGCTTGGGGCTCCAAGCCTGGAGGGAGAGGGGACAGTGGCAGAGCAGGCACTTGTCACTCTCTGCAGCTTTTGCTGCCTTTCCAACACTTCAGCTGCAGTTTTACACATCCTGAATCCACCCAGGCAGGTTAAACAGCCTGTTCCTCCAGCAGCAAGGGAATGTGTGCAAAAGCCTGGATGCCTTCCAGTGGTCCGTGTGGGGAGAGAGACTCCTGCTCGCAGCCACTCTCGGGAAACGTGAACAAAGCTCTGATCCCCATGTGTGGGGATCTTCCCTCCACCTGCTTGGGAGGTCAGGGAGCAGGAGCAGAGGCTCCACGTTGTCCTTATCCGTGTGTGGGCAGAGGTGGGAGTGTCTCTGTGCCTGTGCCAAGGGCGAGCATGTTTGCAGCCAAATCTGCCCCGGGGTGATCTCTGCAGTGCCAGCAGCCCCCGGGTCCCTCTGCCCCGTGCAGATGGGGTTGGTTTTACTCTTTGTGACAGCGTCTGGCTGCCACAGGAAGGTGACACTTGGCAGAATTTGGGCAGTTGCGGTGCTGGAGGCAGAGGATGGGGCATGAGGCCAGGCAGGGACACCAGCCATGGGGGAAGAAGTGGTCTTGGGGCTGGAAACCGGAGCTGGTGCCCAGGAGCCATTTAGGGATGTGGATGTGTGGCAGGGCTGTTGTTCAGCCCCATGAGGGGATGCCCTGGCTCCTGGGAAGCCTCCTGACCCTGGCTGTGCCAAGCCCTGGGCGAGCGCAGCTCGGGAGCAGATGGCGAGCCCCAGGGTGTGATCACACCTCCATCTGCCCTCGAAGCTCCTGCCTCGGGGCTGGGAGCAGCCGGGCAGGGAAGGAGCCGAGCACTCTGTGCCTTGTCATATTTGGGCATTTTAATTAGAGAAGTTCAGGCCTGGGGCAGGGTTTGGCTGGAGGGAGCCTGGTGCCCACAGGTGCTGCCCATGGGCCATCCCAGGCTGGCACAGCCCTGTCAGCCCTAACATGGCCCACGGGCACCGACCTCCTGCACGTCGGGTGCCACTGGGAGGTAGCCAGGCACACGGCCAGCCCTGTCCCTCACCTCCATGCTCTGGCTGCTCTTCCTTCTGGTTCAGAGCATCCTTTCCTCTGCCAGGCATGTTGGGAGCAGGATCCTGACACCCCAAATTGCAGGGTCTCTGCAGGATGTGCCCCCCCTGAGCTGGGGGCTCTGGCCATGCACTGCCAGGCTGCTCCTGCAAGCTGGAACTTCTACCGTGGATCCAGGACTGCTCTGATTTACTCCATGCAGTCGTGGAAAAGCGGGAGGGAGGCTCGGTGTGAATGAACTGCTTTCCTCCTCTACCCTGAAATTTGGGTCACACAACCCAACATAGCAGAGCGCTGAGAGATGCAGTTCACCCTCAGTTCAAGCCCAAGCCAGCTTTGATTGCTGAGGTGTAACTGTTGGTGGTTCAGAGGGTCCATTGGAGCTGTGGCTCCATCAGTGGATCAGCACGTGGCAGGCAGGAGGTGAGAGGGGTTTTTCCCCTCCCTGATCAGCTCCCACATTGCCAATGTTCCTCTCTGGCCCGCTGCTAATTTTGACGCTGCCCTAAATAGAAGCTGAGTGCATCTCATCTGCTTCGCTTAGCATACAGGAAAATTGTTTTCCTTCATTTACCCAATCCAACTTGTGGCTTTAACCCTGTCAGCACAAGTCTCTCCCCACTGCGGAGCTCCCACAAAGGGCTTTGCCTGCCCCTGCCATGGGGAAGTGCTCTGGTGGGAACGGCACCGTGTGTGGTAGGATTGGGAGGGCCCCCAGGCTGCCCTGAGTGGCCACCAGCAGAGCTGGGAGAGGAACTTTGCTTCATCAGCAGCCAAGGGAATCTCTTGCTCCGCTGGAAAGTCTGACTGGCTCTTCATGTGCCCTCTTCATCTCTCTGGTGGGATGTGCAGGCTCTCAGGAGGGACCCAGTGCCCCTTCCCGGACTGGCCTCAGCTAGAAAATAGCTCAGCACAGACAGACACAGTTCCAGGAGGTTTTGATTGCTTTCTGTTGTGGTATTTTTTCCAGCAACTGGTGGGACCAGCTTGGTGTGTAGGGAATATCCCCAAGCCTGTCAGATGCCCCTCTTATCACTGGCTAATTTTATCTCCCAGTCCAAGTGACTCCTTGGAAAGATCTGTTGTTCCTGCTGCTCTGTCTGCTCCAGATCAGGACATACAGCCCCTCTCCCTGCTGGAAGTGGCTGGGAGAGGCTGCCTCCAACGTGAGCCTCCTGCAGCACGACTTAAATATATCCTGTCCAGTGCAAGGTGCTCATTTGGGGCTTTTGTGCAAGAACAGTTGTTCTGAAAAACTGTAATTTTGTGGCATTTTCAGCTGGGTGACTGTTACAAGTGCTGTGCTGAGGACACAGGGGCACCGAGGGAAAGCGTTGGGGTGTGAGGGGCAGTGGCCTGGAAAGGTTGGATTTAGCTGGTGGAAAAAGCAAACTCTGAGCTTGGGCTGAGCCCTGGCTGGGCACACGGCAGCCCTTCAGCCAGGGTGGCTGCACAGTTTCCCTCGTCCCACTCTGAGCCCAGCCCTTTCCAGCCCAGAAGCTCCCCTCGGAGCAGTGCTGGGGTGAATGCTGTCCCCTTTTCCCCTCTTTCCCATTCAGCCTCCAGGTTGCTCTGGGTGCTCTGCAGTGACAGCAGCTGCTCTGCACGAGGCTCATCCGTGTGCCAGGCTTGGCTTTGGGCTGTGGCAGTGCCCAGAGCCTCTGGGATCAGAGGGACCAAGGAGCAGAGACCCCAGCAGGCTCCAGACTGTGGGGCTTGGCACAGCCAGGAGCCAGCCCCTGAACAGACAAGGAGAGGGCACAGCTATTCCTGAGGCTGCACCAGATGGAGGCAAATGGACTCAGAGACTTTTCGGGGTGTTCTGACTCTCCTCTCTCTTCCCAGAAAATCAACCGGACCCCTTCGGACGAGGAATGCTTCTTTGACCTGTTGAGCAAGTTCCAGAGCAACCGGATGGATGATCAGCGCTGCCCGTTGGAGGAGTGCCCAGCCGAGGCTGCGGAGGCAGCTGCCACGCGGGTCCCTGCCCTGGGAGAGCGGATATGTGAGCACCGATGCGTTCCCGAGTCCCTGTCCCTGTGGGAGGGACGCTGCTCCCGCGGCGTGCCCAGCTGTTGTGGTTTGCTGTGCATCCCGTGATGTTTTCCCTGAGCCTCAGCTCTCTGAACTTAGCAGTTCCTTGGCAATCTCCGTCATTCTTTAAGGAAGGAAAAAACATTCTTATGTAAATGGTTGCCGAGGGAAAGGCTGGAGAATGGGAGCTAAGGTTTGGGGAGTAAATTAGTGAGAGAAATGCAAAATACACTTGGATTTTTTCAGTGTGGGTCTTTAGGTCTTGGGATTCTGAACAGGGAGGTTGGCACGAGGATTTGTGCCACTTCCAGTACCTCCAGGAGGAAGATGATGATGGTCACATTGCTGAGGGAGCTTTGTGAGAACCTGGAGTCTGGGACATGCAGGGGCTGGGTCAGGCTTTCTCAGGCAAGTTAAAATATTGCCAGTTTTTGTAATAGCGTTGCTATGGAGGAAAAACTTCTGGATTTTGTACTGTTCTTGGATGCGGTGGTGATAGGTGCTGTGTGAGGACAGAGGAGCCAGAAGGATGGATAAACAGTGGGAAGCTGCTCAGGCAAACAGCTCAGCCCTAGGAAGGACAGGGATAAATTGAGGAAGGCGCCTGACAAATAGACAGGGCAGGAAAGGCAGGGCTGTGTTTGCACTTGGGTTTTGTGGCTTTTTCAGTGTTCAGGGCCTTTGTTTAACCCAAGCTGGGGAGAAGCTCTAAAATGCGCAGACCACCTTCACACTCTTAATCACCAGTACAAAGGGCTCAGACTAGTTATTTAAACTGATAGGTTTGTTGATTATCAGTTTCCAAATGAATACAAAGTGCAAATGGGTGAGGAGGAGACCCCTGATACAGCTCCCAGAGCCATAGCACAAGGAGCAGGTGCCAGGGCAGGGGCTGAAGCAGAGGTCAGGCTGTGGCAGGAAGTCAGGTTGGCTGTGAGGTGAGAGGGTTTTTATTGTCTAAAAATAAGGTGGAAATGAGCATTGCTTTGTCAAGAGATGCATTTCTGACACACAAGTGCATTTGGCTGTAACAGCTGTGTAATTTAGGAGACGGGGTTGAAAATGCAGAGCTTTATAAAGAATGCACGAGCAGCCCCACGTTCTGTTCGGCTCATTTGGGCTCTGAGCCTTTTGGACGTGTTATTTTCAAGGATTCTTTGTGAGCTGAAGGGGAGGAAACTCATCTCTGCGTCAGCACTGAGATTTTCTTGTGTTTCTGCAGCTCCATGAGCTAGGGCTCTAAGAACTTGTGTCGGGAGGCTCGGAGCAGGCTCTGCTCCAGGGCTTTGTGCTCAGGGAAATTAACACCACTTGGGCTGGATTTCTCAGTTTTCCTTTGCTTGTCCCTGTCCGAGTGCATTGTCTCTTGTTTGGGAGCCTTTCCCTACCCAGCAGCTGCAGGAGCCAACAGGATCTTTCCAGGGAGTGCTACCCAGAGGTGTTTCCAAAGGGTGGATAGATGATGTGCACTGGTTCTGGACTGGGGACCCCCCAGCACCAGCACAGCCCAGGCTGGCTCTGCTCCGTGGGATGAAGGAGCAGAGGCCAGGAGTGTTTTGCTGGTGCTGACACAGGTCCTGCAGCCCATGCCAGCCAGACTCACCTCAGCAGTGCCTCTCCTTGAGCAAACAGCCTGGATTTCTGGGGGGCCTGGGAAGGTGGTGCCACGTGAGAGGCTCAGCCAGGCCAGGGCTTTGCTGAGGGCCTGTCTGGAATTATTCCTGGCCGTCGGGGCCGTGTGGGTGCCTGTCAGAGGCACAGGAGCCCTCAGGAACTCTGTGATTGCCCAGCTCAGCCTGTGCCTCATGGCTCCAGGTGGAATCCCAGAGTGGAAGTGGCAGAGGAAGCTGCCTGTAGTGCTGGAACAGCAGAGATTGCACCCAGGCAGTGGTTCAGCTCCGGATACTGCATCTCCTGGGCTGAGGTGGCACATTTGGTGGCCTCCAGGAGCTGGCCAAGAACAGGCAGGAGCGGGGAGCCCTTCAGGGGCACCAGCAATGGGAGGTGGGTGTGGGTGAGGTTCTGCTTTATCAAGGCACCTGATTCCCCCTCTGCTGCCTGCTGGCTTTGTGTGGGTTGGAGAGGAGTTTGGGGAGGGGGATTTGGGCTCTGCAGCTCAGGCACAGCGGTGACCCTGCGTGTGCTCCTCTCCCTCCAGCACAGTCCACCATGATGGCATCTCCACAAACAGAGGAGTTCTTCGACCTCATTGCCAGCTCCCAGAGCAGGCGCCTGGATGACCAACGTGCCAACGTGGGCAACCTGCCCGGCCTGCGGATAACACACAACAACCTGGGCCACCTGCGTGTGGAGGGGGATGCCCAGGAGCCTGGGGACGAGTTCTTCAACATGCTCATGAAGTGTCAGGTATGAGCACAGGGCCGGGGAGCTCTGACACATCTGCTCCACCCCCTTCCTCCATGGCAGGGCTGTCCCGGCCCTGCCCTGTCCTGCTAATGTCCCTCTCTCCCCTGCAGTCCTCCAGGATCGATGACCAGCGCTGTGCCCCTCCAGACTCCATCCCCCGTGGCCCCACCATGCCTGATGAAGACTTTTTCAGCCTCATCCAGCGTGTCCAGGCCAAACGCATGGACGAGCAGCGCGTGGATCTGGCCTCAGCCCAGGAGGCCGAAGAGGAGCAGCAGAGGCCTGGTTCCAGCTAAGAACTGGGCTTTGGTCTGGGGGGGTTATTTCAGCTTTATTTTGTTTTTTAAAAAGGAAAAAAAGAGTAGGTGGTTTCAAGCCCGAGCGCTCCTGTGCTCCCAGTCTTGGCCCGGGAGTTGCACCTCCATCGTGTTCCTATGGGAAAGCCCAAAGGATGGGGGACAGTTTTTAAACAAGGGGTTTTTTTAGGACACTCAGCCACTGTAACACTGGGCACAGCACCTGGAAAACTTTAGCAGCCCCTCTGCTGATCACCTAAAATCCCAGGAACTTGGAGGAACCCACAGGGGGTAGTTAACTCCAGCCTCAATGTCTTTTATTTCCACAACACTTTTCATTATACAGGGAAAGGGAAGAACACCTTTTCCATTTTGAAGTCCTCCTGTCTTCCCTGACACAAATGGCTCTGGATCTTTTCCTGGAACATCTTGTTCAGCTTTGTTCATTCTACAGGAGAAAAAGAGCCCAAGTCCTTTAAACCTGACTCCATCCCAGCTGCTTTGTGGTCCCACACACCTGAGTGTATTTTAGGTTTGCTGAGGACTCTCCGGTGAGCCCTGGACATTCTCTGCTTCCAGCTCCAGCCCTGCAGGACCTCCTGAGCAGGGGAAAAGCCTTGCTCACCCTGAGTTTTAGTGGGATTTTTTACCACTGGATGGGTGAGAGCTGTGCAGCCCCAAGTGCAGCCCCATGGCAGGGGCTGTTCCTGGGCAGGGGGCAGGAGGTCTCTGCCCAAGTGTTCAGCCCACAGTAAAGAGGGACTACTCCTGGTGCCACTGAGCCGAGGTGGGGGCATCCAAGACAGAAACTGCGTGTGACAGGGCCCTGCTTCAACAGCCAGCAAAGCTTTCTGCCCATGGCTCATCCCTCCTCCCTTCTGTGCCAATGGCCCTCCTCTTGCTTCTCCCCAAACCAGCACCGAGCTGCTCCCAGTGAGGCACTCGGGTTCTGTCCAACTGTCTCCAGTCACTGGAGCCTCAGGAGAGCCCCAGCCTGGGGCGCTGGCTGGGAAGTCACATTTACTGTCATTCCTTCCCCTTTTGGACCAGCTTGAAAAGCTGGAGGAGGGGAGCAGGGACCTGACTTGAGGAGGTGCAGTATTTTTCCTTTGTTTGACTAGAGACTATGCTGGACTTCAGAAACTCCAGCACCGAGTTGTGCCGAAGCAGCGCCGCTCCTGCAGAGAATAAATCAGCACTTTTGATTTGAAATGTGTTGGATGGAAACATTCCCAACCAGCAGGGAGATATTTTTAGACCAGTGATGCTGCTCATGGGGCATTTACCCTGCCTGCACTGACCATGTGGAGTGGTAGCTGCAGTTTACCTGCTACCTGGGAGCACTCACCTGCTGCTTGGCTGAGGCTGGGCCTCTCTCCTGGGGCTGGGCAGAGCTCTGGAGAGAGGAGAGGAGGACCTGCCCATCCCCTTCCTACCAGCCACGATGGCATTTGTAAAAATCTGATGATGAGGACCTGACCAGCTGCAGGCTCAGGCCTGTGCAGCTCTCAGCCAGGTGATGAACTGGAATCTGACCATTAAGCTTTCAGAGGTATTATTGAGGTATTATTTGCCATATACTTGAATGTATGAGCTTATTTATTTTTTACATGTGCATTTGCTAATGTCATTTTAATGGGGAATTTCCAACCCACAGGTACTTGTTTTTTTTTCTAAAAAATAATCTGCCAAATGGATTAATATATTAGAAATGAATACAGCTCAAGGGAAAGGGGTGGGGGGAATCGTGCTTAATAAATATTTGTGTCTAAGCTTCAGTGCAAATACTCATTTCCATTATTTCCTGGCTGACAGCAGGGCTAATCCTGGCCCTTTGGAATATAGGGATGGGGGTGGATGGGGGTCTCTGGTGACAGACATCACCACATGTGTTAAGAAAAGCGATGTACACCCACCTTCATGTTGCTTTACACTACAAGGTAGTGCCAGGTGGCTCCTGGCAGCCACCACCATCCCAGCTCTGCCTGCCTGCCAGCATGGATGTGGCTGTGGAGGAAAGGCACAATGCCCTGAGAATTCCCTGCCCAGAAGTTTCCAGGACGACAGGGCAGACAGAGCAGCCCTGCATGGCTGAAAAAAGGCCACTGCAAAAGGCCGAGGAGAGGCTGAGCTGTTCCTTTCAGGCCCTGCCCAGCTCTGCCCCGTCTCGGTGCCCCAACGGCGCCTGGCCCAAAGCTGGGTCCTTCCCCAGAGCCAAGGGCAGGGAGTGCTGGGCACAGCCCTGGCACCAGCCCTCAGAGAAGACACTCAAAAAGCAGCAGGCATGGGGAGGCTGCTGGACTGGGCTAGAGGGTGGCCTGGGAGCAGCAGAATTTGGATCCTGAACCCTGTGAGGATAAAGCCAAGTCACAGCTGGGCTTCCCACGCCTGGCTAATTTGTGCTGGCCCCTGCCAGCCCTGATCAAAGATTAATAAAGAGCCACCAGCTTGTTCTCGTTAGGTGTTCTCACACCTCTGCATGCCTGGGCACAGCAGCTGTGCTAGAAAGCTCTGTGTGTGAGCTGGAGACAGAACCATGCCCTCAGGTGGGCACTTACATTCCCAGGAGCAGGTGATCCCTGGGAGTGAGTGATGGGGGCCTCACCTCCTGTCTCCCCATCCTGAGCAGCTGGGGAAGGCAGCACAGGCTCATTCTGAGTTCCTGTGAGCAGAAGGCACTGGCTATCATTGATTCTCCAGAGGAGCCTGCAGTGGTGGCTGCTGTGCTGAATTCTCCTCCCTCCCACGCTGCCGGGCTCGATCCCGCGGCGTGAAGAGCTCTCCGATGCTGACATCCGCTGGAGAGCCGCGGGACTGCCGGCCCGTGAAGTGCTGCTGCTGCAGCTGTGGAGTGCGAGTTACTGAGGGCAGGGCTGTCCCCAGTGCAGGGCAGGTCCTCTTCATGAAGAATCCTAAAAATCCAGCAGAAGCACTCGCAAGACAGGGCTGATGTCAGACCTGGAGAAAGGCCTCCAGGAAAAAAGCTCCTTCTCCTCACTCCCCGCTTTTGGCTAAAGCAAGCCTGTGGACTCACCCCTGTGCCCTTTCCAGATACAACAGTTTTCACAAAAACACGATTCAAAAGGGAATGCAAAATTCCTTTTTTACCTGCAATCTTTTTGTTTTATATGCAAATTTCCTTCCATTATGTTGGCCTGAAAGAACTGCCACCCTCCATGCTCAGAGCTGCAGAGGCAGCCCCAGGGCACAGGGACCTGTCTCTGTCCTGCCTCCAAAGAGCACCTGGTTCCAGAGGGCACTGGGACAAGGAAACACTAAAATCTAGGAACAGCCATCATAAATTTTGCTACATTTTTTACTGTAACACAGCAAAAACTGGCCCCACCTTCCTGTAGCTGGGACCCAGTAACAGGTAAGAAAGGTAAGGCAAACAGTACAAAAAAGCCAGGTTGCAAATTAGTTGTTTCCAAGGCAACACAGATCCTGCAACAGCTGTTCTGTTCCACCCCATCAAAGGCATCAGCACCATGGAAGCAGAATGCTGATTTTCAGATTAAAGGTAATAAAAGAAGCACTTTTCCAGCAGTGCTAATAAGTGCCAGCAGCCCAGCTCAGGGGGAGAACACAGCAGTGCATTGAGATGCAAGATCCTGTTTCTCAGTCCTGGGTCACTCCAGCAGCTGGCTGAGCTGGCTGTTTCAGGGAGAGCTGTCTCTCACTGGGATATGAGCACACAGGAGCTGGCTGATGGAAGTTCCTGCCCCTGTTTCATCACTCTGCACTGACACACCCACGGGAACATGACAACTTCCCTGGTGGTCTGACCCAACACTTAAAATGCAACACATGTGTTAGGAAACTCATTAATGCCTGCAATGCCCTCTAAATCTTTAGCTGATGAAGCACCACAAGCACCTAAAGATGCCTGGCTGAGAGGATTGGATTTGGTCAGCCCAAGACACAAAGGCCAAGAGGGGTTTTACTGCTTTCTATGGCTCTCTAATGAGGAAGATCCATAGAGGCTGTGGGACCTCCACCCTTAGTGATAGTCACAAGCTCCTGAATATCCTCCTCTGACAAGCAGATTCGACTGGAATCCTCCAGAAGGCCCTTTCAAACTCAAATAGTCTTTGATTTAAAGTTCAAAACCCTAAGAAAGCACCTACAGAGGAAACAAGCCCTAACAAAGCGCATCACATCAGTGCCTGATCCACCACTACCCGAGAGCTGCGTGCTGACAAACTCCTACATCTGTCATTTATTACTTTTTAAATTTCTAACTAATCTTAACATACTGCAGTAGCACTAATCAGCCCCTCATGTCTGCCAAGACAACTTTCTAGGTGCTCTACTTCTCTCCACCATGCTCCACAACTATTAATTTTGTCTTCACACCCACACTCCCCCTCACCAACAAGGAGTTGTAAAACCCCCATGCTAGAGCTCGAGTGGGATCAAAATACAGAACTTTCAGCCCTGACAAGAGTAGCACAGAAACAAAACTCTGAAAGATGTCAAAGAAGCAGCATTTGACTTCATTAAGAGCAGGTGATCTCACTCTCCTGCAAGGGTCATTTTGGCTTCAAAAACCACCCTGTTTCCTCAGGTGGTATCAATTGCCCACTCTCCTCAGTTGCCACACCTGGGCATCCCTAAAACCTCCAGCTCCAGCTCCACCTCGCTAGGTCAAACACACATGGACAAAGAATTTCTGGCTGCCTTCTCAGCGGGGAATGAAGCCAGGCACAGGACACTGCTGGGACACTGAAAATTGCCTCAAAGTCAGCAAAACGAGTAGCAGGAAAAATATCTGCACCATCTCTGACGACATTAGCTTGATCAAAGGCATAACTACACAAGGCAAAGACACACAACAGAGAAAACCCAACACCCGAGTTTATTTTAAACACAGACAGTTGAAATCAGGGAATGAAGGTGAAGAGTTTTTTGTCACGAGCAGAATGACCCAAACCCCATGTGTCAGGTGTGTCCCACAGGCCACAATCCCTCATGTCAGGTGTGTCCCTTGCTGCCAGGCTCCGGGGGGGTTTTTTCCTCACCATCCCCCTCCGCCAGCTGACCTTGGGGCCCGGGCTCTGCAGAGCTTTCCAGCAGCAGTTCCAGGGCTTCCTCACCAGCCACACGTCTCACCTTCTCCCCTTTGGCTGCCAGGATCTCCTCGATATTCCTGGACAGCGATTTGAGACCAACAGTGACACCACAGCAAAGGCCCAACACAGTCACGCACAGGCCCACTGCACTCTGTCCTTAAGATCGACACTACACAGTGAAACACATGAGCAACACCATGAAAACCACACAAATTCACCACAGAAAACCACCCAAACATTCTAGAACTATTTTCATGCACTAGGATCAATGATTTAGCAATTACAGCTCAACAGAAGCCTTAAAACATATCTCGGGGAGTTAGAAATCCCTGGAATTCCACAGCAGAGCAATCTACACACTTGAAACACTTATCCAAGGAAACCCAGCAGTGATGTGATAAAGCCTGAGGGGAACAGCAGATCGCCTGCTGGCACCACTAAGGATCCCTCTGTACCCCACAGCTTCTGCTGCAGCTTCACACCAATTTATTTGGATCCTAGACTGTGACAGTCATACTACAGCGACAGAAAACCCAGTCAGTGTGTTTTAATGAACTGGATGAAACTTTGTTTTTAGTATGAGCCACATTTTAAAACCATCACTGAAAGGAGGTATCAGCTCAGGAAGCTGCACCGGGGAGCAAGGTGTGAGGAGGATCCTGCTGGCACACTCACCTCTTTCCCTCCAAGTCGGAGAACCAGCCCAGGTTATCGGCGATGACATGGTGATTCCCGCAGCCGGGACATGTCACGATCACCACCCCTCGGTGGTAGGCAGCCTTAGAGATGGATTTGGCCGAGCGGGTCTGGCACACCTGAAAAACAAAGTGGATGTTATGAGCACTGTAATTGCAGCTCCAAGGGTTTTTAAGAACAAAAATACTTTTGCCATTAAAAGCTTCTTCCCTCCCATGTTACGATGTCATGAGTTCAGCCCGAAACACAAAGGCTGACAGAGATTTTTCTGCTTTCTGTGGCTCCCTACCGAGGAGGATCCACAGAGGCTGCGGGATCTCCCCCCTCAGAAATACTCACAAGACCCCGAGCATCCTCTTCCAACACGGAGCTTGGACTAGAAACTTCCAGAGAGCTCTTCCACTCTGAATTAGTCTTTGCAAGTTTAAAACTAAGAAAACACCAGGAGGCCCCCGGGCACCCCAGCGCCGGTGCCCTCAGAACCCCCCGGCCCCATGCCCACCTTGCAGGTGTACACCAGGCGATAGTGCGTGGCCGCCGGCGGCCCCGGGGCGGTGCAGAGCGGGCGGGCCGGGCTNCCATCTCGGAGGCGGGCGGCGGCCATGATGGTGCCGGGCAGCGCCCGGGACCTGCCCTTCATTAATGTTTAATTAACCACAGCTTAGCCCGGCCCTGGCGCACACACAGAGCTGTTTATTAATTGGGGGACGTCAGAGCCACACAGTAGTGCCACTTGTCATAAATGGTTGTTTGGATGGTTTTAAAATCTAACCAGTCCATTGAGAGTGAAATTGAGAGGCACAGCCACCCTATACAGGCTGGGGTTTCCCTCAGAGGTTGGTTCCTCAGGAGCCCTCGGTGTTGGTTTTGTCCCTTTCCAAGAGACCTCGGTGTTGCCCCTCTCTCAGGAGCCCTCGGTGTCGGTGTTGTCGCTGCCTGAGGTGTTCTCCCAGTCGGCCTCGTGGTGCCGGTCCTTGGGCACCCTTCTCATTGCTCTTTTTCTGGAAACAAGACCACACACGCCATTTTTAGAAGGCGTTTTCTGCAAACAAGCGGCATTTAATACTGTTAGTATGTATAGATCCCTTTTGTGGATCATTTTATGCCCTCCATGAATCAATCCTGGTGTCAGGGAAGGGGAAATATAAATAAAGGATATTTCCAGGTTAGCCCTGCTTACTGCAGCCCAGACCTTCGGTAACGCTCAAAGCAGTCCTTCATCCTCCTCCTCTCCTTTTCTGCCAGCTCCTCGTTGGCCAAGCCACACTCCTTGAAATGGAAAAAAAAAGCAAAAGCAAAAACAAACAAATATGAATTTATTCCTCATCAGATCAACTCAGATCAGTATTAACACAAGGTCACTTCCTGCATCTGCAGAGCCAAGTACAGCAGGTTCTTTATTGTGTGTGCAGGATGGTAACACTTCTGTTTCACATGGGTTTACTACATTTATTCCCTCTCATTTGTAAATTTGGGAATTTTTTTTCTCCACCAAAAGTAATAGTGGAGATGATTAAACTGGAAAACATCCCCACCCACAGTGAAGGGCAGAAAGTAATTAGAGGAAGTTTTTATGCACAGATGGAGAAATGTCCACTGTAAATGTTCTTCTGTTCAGAGCTCATCCTTTTTGGAGGGTGGATTCTGCAATAGGTGCTCAGAGTTTGGAAAAGCAGGAGCTGCTGACATGCTTCTCCAAGCTGGTAAATCCACCATTAAGTGAGAACATTAAAGGTCACAAACCCCAGTCACAGTAAATAAGAGCCCACAAAGATTCTCTTACACTTGGTGATTTTGGGGGCAGATTGCTCTCTCGAGGGCTGAGTTCCTGGTTTTGTCCTTCCAGGCAATCTTCTGAAGGATGAAAAAAATCACAGCTTTAGTCAGGGTTGTCATTGCAAAGTAACTTCTCCCTCCAGCATTTCTTCCAGCAGAAGAGCTGTGATGTAACTGCACAGCAGAACTGAAACTAAGCCCAAAGCACTCAGAACTGCATCCTGTGATCAATCACAAGTCACTCCTCATTTTAACTGAGCCCTGAATCTTGCCCAGGATGGTGGATTCCCCACCACACTCAGAAAGGGACAGAGCTTTCCTACTTGAGCAGGAGCAAAACAAACCTTTGCCAAGCAGCTCCTCTGCTCAGTGCATTAAAAACAATATTCATGTCAGAGGCCACCAAGAGAAATGTATTAATCATTATTTTATCCATAATTTGTCCCTGCTCCCCAAGTTGGGAATACCACAGCACTTCACACCAGACTGTATTTTGGTCTGAAAGTCCTTCTCTAGTGACCAGCTGTCATGATATATACTTTTGAACTGAGCGAGGTGGAACAATAAAAAAAGCCTTTTTGGATCAGTGCTGTTTAGTTTTTGTGAAAAATCTCCCATTTCAATGAATGAAAAGATCATTCAGATCTTCCAGGAGAGCAAAACAGAATGGACCATCCCCTCCAGACCTCTACTCAGTGTTTTACTCTTACTTTTAGTTGTGTGTGTATCTTCCTCCAGGTGACTGTGAAGAGCAAGCTGTGGGACAGAGACAGAGCAAGAGCATCAGAACTGTCCCTCAGTCTACAGGAACAAAAAAAAGAATATAAAACCCAGGACATGCTAGAACCAAGTTCTCCCTGTTGCTGCCAGATAACAGCAGACTGAGCCAGGAGTTACAGATTTACTCATGGATTTATCCTCCATGAATAGATCCAGCTTCCTTTGGGCTCATTCATACTGCTGGCCTCCAGACAATGTGACAATCACTCCCTCATTGAAGTTATGAACTAAATGAAACTCTTTACTACAGATGGCCCCAGGGTAAGACTTATTTTTGCCTGTTCTCACACAAGAGACAATTAGAAGCAATTCAAAAGAATTAAATTCCTTGGATTTACTTAGACTCAACAAATCTTGCTGACTAATGCCGTAACTGTGTCCTACACTTAAAATTCCAAGACACAGGGAGATTCTGCCACTGTTTTGACTGGACTTTTTGATGTCACTGAAGTGAGCCTGAGTCATTGAAAACAGCTGATACCTGGGGAACTGAGCAGAGGTGAGGAACATGAAACCATCCCAGAGGAAAGTAAAAAAGGAAATAAGGCACCCTACTCACTTCCTGGGAATCTCTGGAGGAGGTGTCATCCAGGTCAGAGGTCTGAAACAAAACCAGTATAGATTAATCATTCCTCATAAGCAAGGAAGTGACAGCAAAGGAACATACAGGAAACAGAGAGCTCCAGAAAACACAGAAGTGTGGACTTGCTGCCTCCTACACTCCTGTCTGGCCACTCGAGAAAGTACACAGAATGCCATATTAATTAAAATAGATCTAATTTAGTGCCAGAAAACTTAGCTCCCTGTTTCATCCAAATGGCTCAAACCCAGAGTCACTAGAGTCACTCTTTGGTGGTTGAGGAACCCCTCATCACCTTTGAAAATGCTCCCAACACAAACCCAGGTGGCTTGAGCTTTCATCTGTCCAGCTTTTCCATGCCTGGAACCAGCGTGATTTCACAGAAACCATCCCATCTTTCATTTTCTAAACTCAGCATTTGCACGGCAATGCTTTTAATTAACTTCGATGGCTGCTCAGGCAGGTGGGCACTGCCAGCTGAGCTGGAGCTGCTCGGGTGCAAAAGCCTGAGAACAGCCACAGTCTGGCCCCATCCTCAGCTTCCCAATCCCATCCAGGGGAGGAGAGTTATACCAGTGTGGGCAGCTCCAGCTGCAACCTCTTCAGCTTGGCCTCAGTGGCCAGGAGCTGACTCTCCTTCTGGAAGAGCTGCAGCTGCATCTCGTCACATCTCTCCCCCAGCTCCCGGATCTGCTTGCGGTAGGCGTCCCTCTCCACCAGGTTCTTGGAATACTGCATGTGGAACTGCTCTCGGGTCAGGAGAGCCTGTGCAAAGGGACAACTCGAGGCATTCACACAGCAGCACGGACAGGGCTGCACTGCCTGCCCACTTCAAGCAGCAAAGCAGTGATAAGCAGTGAGGAATATGTTATCACCTGGTCTCTCTCCGAAGCCACTTCCTCCATCTGCTGCAGAACAGCTTCAATCCGTTTTTTGTACATCTGGGAGTCCTTCCTCAGAGATGTGCACTGTAGCTCCAGCACTTCTTTTTCCTCTGCAAACTGCTGAGACAAGGTCAAACGCACCTGCTTGTGGGCAGAGCCTGAGCCAGACTGTGCCCACTCCTGCTCTGTGCCACAGATTGCTCTGGCCAGAGCTCCTTGGGGTGTCTGAGCTGTCATCTGCCACACAGAGAGTGCTGAAATACAGGTACAATGATAGGAGCAGCAGGGATTGCTCCTGAGCAGCTGCTCTGCTCCACAGGTAAGACACTGCAGGGTGCTTCACCTGCCTGTCATATCCATGACCCTCAGCAGAAACTCGAACAGCAGCACCTACTTTGTCCTGGAGCACCCTGGCTCGGCGCAGCTCCTTGCGCAGGCTGTAAATGGTGTTCACCAGCTCCCGCCGCTCCTCCATGATCTGGCTGCAGTCATTCTCCAGAGTCTCCTTAGAGAGGCTCTTCTCCAAATTCTGCTCCCTGGCGACCTGCAGCACAAAGGAAAGAGTGAGACAGGGCCACCATCTAACTCTCTATCAATTGTCTCCCCTCAGGGCTCTCTCTGACTTGGGCAACAGCTGACCCCCCCAATCTTCACTGCAGCATCGCTGCCCTGGCTGCTACAAATAATCCCTTGAGTCCATACTCTACCACCTCACCAACCTGGAGGGTGTTTTCCAGCTCCTGGTTCTTGGCCAAGAGCAGCTCCTTCTCCTGCTGGATCTCCCACACCACCTCGTGGCTGGGGCGCTGCTCTATGGCGTGTTTCAGCTTCATCGTGTGCTTCCTCTCCAGCTTGCAGTCATCCTCAGCCTTCATGAGGCTGTGCCTCAGGTGATCGATCTACGAGAAGGTTCAGAGCTCAGCAGGAGCAAGGAGGAAGCTCTGGCCTGCAAAAGCAGTTCTCTCCCTGTTCCCCAGACAAACATGGGACAAGTTTCTCCCCAGCTCTTGTTTTCCACAGGAAATTTTGTGCTCTGGGGACCACAGTCCTGCTGGTGTGCTAACAAATACATCTCCCTCTGTGCTGCCTTTGTGAGAGGAGCCTTGTGTGAGGGAAAGACTGGTCGTTATTCACAGCATGACTTGCAAAACACAGCCCTACAGGGCTGAGCTAGGGACCACAAAGACACGTGCTAGAGAAGATGCTCAGTGCTTCACACAGGACCAGAGCATCCTTGGCAAAGACAAGGTGCTCAGCCCAGCTCTCCAGGGTCAGGTAAGAAGGGGGAAGCAGGGGAAACTGTGGCTGACCTCTAGTAACAGGTCCCTGTTCTTCATGAGGGCCGCGCTCTTCTCCTCGCTCTGCTTGGCGTAGCTGAGGGCCAGGCTGTAGTTCTCATCCTTGCACTTCCGCAGCTCCTTGCTCAGGCTGTCCCTCTCCTCCTTCATCCTCTGGGCCCGCTCCTGGTGCTTGCGGAGCAGGCTGTCCCTGACCCACATCTCCCTGAGCGTGTCCTCCTTGGAGTGCAGCCACACCGTCAGCTCCTGCGCCCTGCGCCGCTCCTCCTGCACCGCGCTCTGCAGCTTCATGATCTCGTTCATCAGCACCTGGCTCAGGCCAGACTCGCCAGCTGTGTCTGTTTGGGGGGCAGGGGTCACTCACTGCTGTCAGGCACACGCTGAGCTCAGTTTCCCCTCCACATCACTGCAATCAACCCAAGGTGTGATCAAATTATCCCCACTGCTCCTCTCTGCTCTGCGCCTTCCTGCACCACAGAGTCACTGACACAACAGGCAAAAGGAAGAATTCATCCTTCTGCTTCCTCCTCCTCCTCCCCAGTCCAGCCAGTGACACCAGGGCTATTCTTCCCAAAACCCTTCCAAAGCACACATGGGGCAAGGAAGGGAGTGCTCCCAACTCTGCTCAGCAACACCAAAGGAAGAGCTGTTCTTGAGAACACAAACATTACCTATAATCATAGAGAAAACCCTGCTGGGCTCTTTGCCAGTTATTTTCTTATACAGCTGGGGATAATAAAGCTCAAGACTCTCCATAAACGCCTCAAAGCCCTTGTGTCCCGTTCGCTGAAGAATGTCCAGGAGAACACCTGAAATAATGCCAACAGGATATTCTATTCAGTTACTGCTCTCTTTAATTATTTGTAACACAGCAAAAAATTACTTCACTTAAAAAAAGTCACTGGGATCCAATCACAGAATCAATTAGGTTGGAAAAGACATCTGGGATCACTGAGTCCATCCTATGACTGAACCACCTTGGGTAGACCATGGCACCACGTGCCACGTCCAGACTTTGCTTAAACACCTCCAGGCAGGGTGACACCACCACGTCCCTGGGCTGTCCTTCCAATGTCTAACTCCCCAGAAAATCCCAAACCAATGGCCTGGAAACTACACAGAAGCATTTGAAGTGCTCCCACCTGCCTTCCGTTTGCGCATGACCAGGCTGGGGTCGTTGAGAACCTGCTCCTCATCGTCGGGGCTGAGCACTTTGCACTGGCGCAGGTAAGGGGTGATCCGGGAAGGGTCAATCACAGAGATCAGCTTCACACGGAAGTTCTCCAGGTTATTCCAACAGATCTCATCGTTGTCCTCCTCCAGCATGTCAGTGGTGAGGGGAATCAGTGAGCAGCGTTGTCCTGTCTGGAAAAAAATCAACCAGAAAACAAAGGAGCAGACCCTGAGCCTCTCAGAGCAGTGTGGCAGTGGTGGTGAAACCAAGGATGTTCAGACTGAGAATGCAGAAGTATCCTAACCAGCTGTTGCCTCTGCCTCACGAGCATTTCACTCTTCCTTCTCCACCTCCCAGCATTTCAGACCCCTGTGTTCTGTCTGACCACACAGACACCAAATCTGACACCCAACAAGAGCTGACACTTTACCTCAGAGACAAAAATAAACTTTTTTCCTGTTAATATCAGCCATTCTGTATCACCAACCTGCACCTCTGCAGCCACAAAACCTTCCTTGATTCTCTTCCTTCGTTCTTATCTTGGGTGCAGCCTCCCTCTATATTTTAACTAGAGAAAAGATGATTCCAGGAACAAAACTGGTTTGCAAAAACAGGGGAAACTGCTCAACTATACCCTGAGACGGGAAAGGGAAGGAAAAGAAAAAGAGAGATAAATAAAAAAAGGGGAAGCCAGAATGGGTGACAGGGGAGGAGACTGATGGTAATGGCATTGTGCGTCAGCAGCAACACATTGACACTGATTTTAGATTAATTCTGGTTTTGTTTTCTAATCTGTCCCACTGAAGTACAAGTGGTCTTGCAGTGGTCAAGAAGATTGAAAAGAATGAAAGTCACAGCCATAGGTGTGTGCAGCTTCAGGGGACAAAACAAGCCACAAAATTAGAAGAAAGAGGTTCTTCAAAGGCTTTCCAGCTGTTAACATCTTTATCCAGGGAAACAGGCAGCAGCAACAACTCGCTCTCGGTTTAGAGTTCAGCTGAAAAGGATGATTTCTATATTGATGCCTCTAATTTTGGATGTCCTCAAGCTTCCAGCATAATTATGGAAACTCAGTATTTTGAGGGAAAGGGAGTCAAGTCCCAGCAAAGCAAGGAACACAACCCATGATTCCTAAATGACAGCCTGTGGCCCTGGCAGCAATCAAAGGAGCAGCCCAGCAAGCAGCACTGTGATGATGCTGAGCATTACCAGGAGACCTGTGCCTGCCTCCCCACCTTCCCACAGCCCTGGAGCTGAACCCAGAACTCGCTCAGAGTGTGTTTTAAAAAAGCCTGGAGAGCACACAGGCTCCGATGCCATGGCAGCATGACACATGTTCCCATCAGCTTCCCACTCCACTCTTTGTTCTGCTTTCTAAGTTTATGGAGAGTTTTTCCATGTTATCATTAGGAGTAGGGCAGAGATGCTCAGAGATTCTTTCAGCCTGTGTTTCTTGTCATTAAATCAGCTTTACACTAAAAAAAGATGCAGTACCTGTGTCAGCTGTGCCCTTGCTGAAGGTAAGTAATCAGATTGTCTGTTAACCAGTTAGGCTTGAACAGTTAGGCTTGCAAGGTTTTAATCTAGTGACAAATCAATTTAATCCTGAAAAAGGACAAAGATAGCTGCTGCTTATACAGTTTTTCCACAAACAAGGGCATCTTTTGAGCAGCATTTGTGAAGGCCAACAATCATTTAGAGCACAGCTCACCTTTCCCACCAGTGCCTCACTGTAACAGCCTGGGCACAGCACCCACAACTGTGCAGCAGCTCCTGCCACAAATGAATTTCCTGGAAAAATGGTATCTGCACTGGTTTATGGCAAACAGAGTACAGTGCAAGAGGAAAGCCATTCCACAATCATTCCTATTGCTCCCTAACGTCTTGACACCAAATTATACCAACATTGGCACCCAGTGACCTTCTGCCCCCAGCTCTGCCTGAAGAGCCCTCGTGGAAAAGCTGGAACTGCCAACACAAGTCCCCACTGCACTCGGGGAAGTTCAGTCAGTGCAGTGGAATGAAGCTTTCACAGCACTTTCCCTCTAGATTTCATCAGCTTTGCCTCAGCTAACCTTGCACCTCTCTGCGAGACAGAAATTGCTGGGTTATAAATGAAGAAACAAGTTTTTTTAAAGTGATTTGTGATGTCTGTATAGGGCAGGCTGAGGAAGAATCAAGAAAGAATCCTAATTCAATCCTGCAGTTTTAGGCTCATGAATATTCATTCCCCCCGTTCTCCCTGGTTTTCATGCAGCCTGAAAACTTCATTTTTCTCATTAGCAATCACTCTCATACACACATTATTAAAAGCACTATTTACCAGGAAAAAAACCCACACAGAATACATCAGTGATTTTTAAGTGAGAAAAATAAAACATCTGTATTTCAACAAATACTTAAGACTCATTTTGATACAAAATTAATCTGCTGCTTATTCCACAGTATTCAGTCAGTTACCAAGCAAAGCCACTGTCACAGCACTAAAAACCACCCAATTAACATATTCTGAACATGGATAAACATTCACATAAATAGGGGCTAACACAAGAAGGAAATAAATAACAACCATTGCTTGTTTCCCCAGATTTCCAGCAATGTTCCTCCCCAGCATCTACAGCAGGTGTGAGTTTGAAAGAGCTGAAGTCTGTGCCCAAAAAATTTCCCTCCAGCCAGTTTCCTTCATTTCTGCACCTTGCCTACAGATGCAGATTTTGTTGAGGGATGGGAAAATCAATCCAGCATTTTCCCCAGGTCCATCCAGTGAGCATGTTGGAAGTGATAAAAGTGAACAGTGCAAAGATTATCTCCTCCTGCCATGCAGGAAGGCAGAGCTCATCTCGGTGACCCCTGGAACAAAGCACAAGTGGCTCCTATCAGTCACAGCACTTTTATAAGGAAGTTGCCCTTTTGGAGTTCCTAAAATTAATTTTCAAGGAAAAAAAAAAAAACCTAACCAGTCTCATCTGACAACCATGTGAATCAACACTGTTGATGTTTGTTCCACCCAGTGCACCAAAAGCCTCAGCAGATATTAATTAGGACATCACTCATTAGTACCCTACAGAAGCTGGGCTGTTACAGCCATAGAGAAATGAAGCCAAATAGGGGAAATAAACCCCAAACCCCACAAAGTTGTTCAAAGATGAAGTATTAAAGAAAAACTTCACTGCCAAGCCTGTAGAGTGCTACCAACTAGGTGCATACTAAGTAGGCAGGGCATTATCTAAAAGGCTGCCAAACGTTTGAATTTCATGAGTTTTATATATAATTTTATCATAGAGACATCAACTTTCTCCCCAAAATATTATCAGCCTTGGGCTGTGATTGATGGCGAGTGTAGAACTCTGTGTCTTCAGGGAACAAGAGCAGAGATCATTTCAGTCCTTTCCTGGGGTCATGAATCATTGTCTGAGCTGAACCACACACGAATGTGGTTCAGCTTCTCAGCAAGAAGTACAAACCACTGAGTAGCTACTCACACATTTCCTTCTCATATCCTCCTTCTCCTCTTTCTCAGGCGGGCACTTCTCCTGATTTGAGGAGCTCCAGCACCAGCCCCATAAGTGAAGGAGCCCCAGGCAAACTGAGCAGTGCTCTCTTCAGCCTTCATGCCCTGCAACTGAAGCAGGACAGATGATCAACACTATGAGAATTGCAAATAAACCCCTCAGCCACCATTTTTTTTTTAGGAAGCTCAGCAAGATTTCTAAAATAATCTTTCATTTACCTTCAAAATGAAGCATGGGACAACAGTCCATTACCAATGTCAGAGAAAGCACAAAATATCACAGTTTTCAGAGTGAGAACAAAGGTCTGATTTCAAAAATGCAAGAGTCAGGGCAGCAGATTACAAACTGAAAGGGGAAGGGAGCTTTGATACCCATTTCTGGAAACTGTCATGGCAAGTTTAAGGTGCTACATAAACCATGGGCTTTTACCCTCGCAGCTGAGCTGCAGAGCTTTTCCTTCCATCAGCTGTAAAACTGTGGTTATTCAAAAGGACAAAATTTGTGCTACACTTAAGAACAGTGGGGGTTTCCCCTGGATTCCAGTGCAATATTTATCCAGCAGGAAATTTCTGCTTTTAGCCCCTGGAATCTGTTTTACCTGATTTAGTAAATCAGCATCTTTGTCTCCAGGCTCATCCCCAAGTCTCCAATCCTCCTGTACTCCTGTTAATTCATTCCCACAACTCTCTTCCTCAGACACTTCTTTCTCACTCTGCCACTCCTCGTCATCACTCTCCTCATATTGCCTCCAGCTGGCTGACAGAGTTGTTGTCACTTTGGGAGGAGGCAGAGTTGCCAGGACAGCTGGGAGTGTGAAGGCTGCCAGGAATCTGGCTTTCAGCAGGAGGTAAGCAGGGTTATCACCCAGTTTCTGCTGCACCAGTTCTCCAATAGCATGGAAAACATCCCCAGTGCCCCCATCCCCAGGGGTCTCAGAGGGCAGGAGCGAGGCTGCCTGCTCTTCCAGAGCTGCTTTCTGCAAAAGGAGCTTCGACAGCATTTTGATGTTGCAGAGAAAAGGTGGCAAATAAGGCAGCCTGGTCTGCAGTGGTGGCACCTGGACCCCGTGTTTCCCACTCAGCCACTCCTTCACCAGCTCCTCATCCTCCAGGGAGATCAGGCTCAAGTCAAGGAGATTGTTTGCTGCACTGGAAGTGCTTGGCTGGGGAGGGACATCAGCACTCGGTGGTCTGGAGGCAGTGGGTCTGTTCTTCAGTGCTGGGGCACCAGAGCAATCCTGGGAGTTCCCTGGAACATCAGCACTTGGTGGTTTGGGGGCAATGGGTCTGTTCTTCAGTGCTGGGGCACCACAGCAGTCCTGGGAGTTCCCTGGGATGTCAGCACTCGGTGGTTTGGAGGCAATGGGTCTGTTCTTCAGTGCCTGGGCACCAGAGCAATCCTGGGAGTTCCCTGGAACATCAGCACTTGGTGGTTTGGAGGCAATGGGTCTGTTCTTCAGTGCCTGGGCACCAGAGCAATCCTGGGAGTTCTCTGGGACATTGTTGTGAGGAGCTGCAGCTCGTGGCTGGAGCACAAGCCCTTTCCTGGTGCTGTCTGGATCGGAGGATGTTCCATTCGTTGTCACAGAGTCACTGCTCTTTCCCAAGCTGGTGAGACTGGGCACAGGCTGGGAATCAGAGCCCTGAGTGCTGGCAGGGGGCTGTGCTTGGGGCACCAGCACAGCACACGGGGCTGGGCTGTCAGATGGAGCTGCAGAGGAGTCTGGAGCCTTGGAGGAGCCCTCTGAACATGCAGAAACACTAGATGTGCTGCATCCAGGACTCCCTGAGCTCACAGGTAAGAGAATTGTGCACTCGTCATCCTTTCCCACAGGAACTTCTGCCAGCTGGGAACTTGGCCCTTTGGTCCCTGCACTGCTGGGCTGAGGTGGGTTTGCTCCAGCTGGTACAGGAGTCCCTCCCAAACCAGAGCCATTGCCATTGGAAGTCACAGCTGTCTGACACTGACTTTTCCCAGCAGCAGCTGGCATTCCCTGGGGAACACCCACCACAGCCTGCACAGCACTGGGGAGCAGACCCTGGGGGGTGACAACCCACCTGAAGGGCAGGATGCTGTTGGGAATCACAGGAGAACCAGCTTGTGGAGTGACAAGAGCAGGCAGCAGGCTGACTGACCTCTGCTGGAGCCCATTGCTCTTCAGCTCACAGGTGACTGGAGTGGAAAGGGACAGTTTGTTGGTGCCAGACTCCAGGCCAAGGGGCACCACTGTGATCTGGTGTGGCACAAAAGCCTGCTTCTGCAACACTACTGAAGCTGAGCTACTGGCTGCAACCTGACCATTGCACCCTCCCTGCTCTGGGGCCTTCTCTGCTGCAGCTGGATTCACACCTGGAGAACCTCCTCCTTCAGGGCTGCTTTCCAGAGCTTGCTCTTTAAGTTCCTTACTTGACTGCAGATCTCTCCCTTGAGAGCGACCAGGGCTTTCCCCAGTTTCTGGTGCTGCTGAGGAATGGTTTTCAGTAACAAGAGCAGAAGCAGAACCTGCAGCACAAGTCCTTGTGGGCACTGGTGAACCCTGTACTTGGCTATCTGTGCCAGCAGCTGCTGCAGGTTTGTTCCCTGCTGGTGCAGAGGCAACGATTTGCTGTGCTGGGTGCTGGATTATCAAAGGCCCTGAAACCAGCACCTGTGGGGTAACCAGCACTGTCCTCTGCATGGCCTCCTTGGCCTGGGACTCCCTTAAACGCTTCTCTCGCAGCAATTCCGAGACAGTTTTAGGCTTGTGCCTTTGCCCCTGGGCTGGGGGAGCTCCCTGCACGGCTGCACAGCTCTCCAAGGCACTGCTGGAAGTGCCCTGTGCTCTCAAGGCATGAGCTCTCCTGACAGCATTCCTCTGTCTGCCCCGTTGGGAATTCCTCTGAGAGCAAGGCTGCAATGAGTTGCCTGCAGAGGAGAGGAAATAAAATGACAGTGAATGAATAGTATTCTCCAAAGCCATTCCTCAGCTGTTAGGCATCAAGGGATGTGGCAAAATTCCTGTTGGTGAGAATTCCTACAACACTACAGTCCTGATTTAATCAAGCCATGTCCTGACAACTGAACAAGTGGTAACTGCCCCCAGAAATCAGAGATGGGATAGGAATGCACCTTAACACCCCACTGAACTGGTCCAGTGCCACTGGTCCCACAGCCCTCGAGTGTCTTTTCCAGTCCTTACCAAAGGGGGTCATGTTTAAAGATCCAACAGTAGCAAAAATGAGCATGACAATGAAGGTTTGTCCCCAAAGCTCTCCTTCAGTTAAACTGGTCGTTAATGTAACAGGGATGAATTATGTGAAAGTTCTTGCACATTGTAAAAATAAATGTTCTGGTGGGTACCTGAAGAAGTCTCCGTATTTTGAGAAGCCTGTAAAAAAATTATATTAAATTATACTTCTGATAAATCTAAAGATGATTAAAACAGCACAGACGTGAATCAAACCCCCCATCTGCCAACTCCCAAACAAATGGCCACACAGCCAGCATTTATTCTGCCTTTGAACCAAAACAAACTGCTAACACACACACACAAACTGTGGCCACACAATTAAAGTGCTTATTTTAGTTAAGACTTCGGTGGGAAAAGCTTAAGAACACCATACCTGCTGAGGACTCCTTGTGTTAGCCTTAAGCAGCTCTAACTCTCTCTGCTTCCTCTCCCTGATAACCTCCATGCAGCCTTTGGTATCAATCCGGAGGAGCTGCAAGGTGAGAGCTTCATTAATTTGTTTGAGAATAAAAATGTTTTGGTGGGATCAGTGACAAAACAAAGATGGATGGGACATACTTAACATGCAAGATTCTGGGGGCATTTTTACACTTACAGAAAAAGCCCTGGCAGGATCTGATTTTGGATGAAGGATTTATTTAAGAAAGTTTGTATGCAAGACACGAGGGCAGATTAACTAATCTAAGTAATTAGTTGTTTAAAAAACAAAGATAAACCATATATTTAAGCCTCAAATACTGGAAAATAAAGACCAGCACTGTTTTGAGAGCAGGTAATGCAATTAAGACAGCAAAACTTACCCGAATGAGCAGTGCAAACAGGGGAGTGCTGGTGAGACTGATTGACTTCACCTTCTCTTGAATAGCAGCAGCTAGAAAGAAATCCAACATCACAATCAGCTGAGAATTCACCTGAAGACATCAGAAAGCAGGGACAGAGGTAGGGAGGGTCCCCAGTACCTTTTGTGTGGCGGAAAGCCATCCTCCCAGCCCGCAAGGTGCGGGGCAGCAGCACATTGCCCACCCAAGGGGTCACTGCCAGCAGCAGCTTCCTGTCCAGGCTCAGCCTCTTCCAGTGCTCCTTGCTCCAGCGCTGAGCTCTCTCCAGCAGCTCCTGCAGCCCCTGCACATCCTGGCCAGCAGCTGCACCAGCTCCAGGGGCTTTGGCCAAAAGGTGCCCAGGAGGTTTTAGCATCTTCAGGTGCCGTGCGTGAAAAAAATACACAATTAAGAGTTCCCATTAGGAAGATTCTCTCAGGACAAGCCATTCACAGAGCAGTTAGGACTAAAAACTGTGAGCTTTTCCTCTTGGGATTACAGTGCAAGAATTATGATTGTATGGAAAAAAATTCCTACTAAGCACAGCCTGGCAGTGCTCACATCACAAGAGCAGACAAGACACAAGAGGCACTCACAAGTTTCCTCTGGAAGCTCGTGTTACGCTTTAATATTTTTCTCATTTCCTCCAGGCTGACCCACAGCACTTGTTTTCCACACTGGGAAGCCTGAAGATGAAAGCACATGAGAAAAGAGAGAAGAGAAAGTAACTCACAGAAAATTACTTGCACTGGATATGCACAGCAAGTACAAGTTTTCAACATTCCTGCTGTTGAAAGCATCTTATTAAACGAAATCAACCCTGAACACCTTTACTTTAATCCTTGTGCATCATCACAACACCAAATCCCTATTTCATAAAAGCTTTTGTGTGAGGAATCTACCAAAACCCAAAAATCAGAATTTACTGGGTAATTGTCTTCACATATTTTGACTTAACAGTACCAGGGAATGAACAGCAAGATTTTATCTGCTCATCCCATCCTGCCCTTACTGCAGCAGCTGCACTTCCCTTCTATCTTCTGATCCAAGCTCCCATCCCAGCTCACCTTGGCCACCACTTCTGCTGCATTCTTCACCACCACATCTGTGGCATGGGGATCTCCAAGGCCTCTCAGCAAGGTGTTCACCTCAGAGGATTTATCAGCAGCTCTGTCTCCATCACAGGCTGCCCCTGGAATGTCACTGCAGCTGCTCCCTGCACCAGCCCTCACAGCAGAGAGGAGGGATTGGATTTGGTATCTCTCACTGGTTGCCTCCTGCCTGTCTGTCCCTGTCGGGATCCACAAGTCAATGCTGGGGACTACAAACTCCTTCTTTCTTCTGGTGCTGGTCACCTCCTCCTCTGAGCTGTCTGTCAATTCCAGTTCTGTGTCCTCCTCACTGCTGCTCTCTGAAGAGCTGGGGCTCTCCTCAGTGTGGCTCCGTTTTCTCCCCTTAGATCTTTTCTTCTTGATCAAAACAAGCACAGACAAGTTTTAGTCAGTGTCCACACCCCTGGCTTGCAACTCTCTCAGATCATTAAGTTTCCTTTTTCAGTGGAAACAAGATTTTGGAAATAAGACTGTCTTCTATATGGTCTTAAGCAGCCAGAATTTCTCAAATGACAGAGACCAAAACTGGCAATTCATGAGGTACAGACATGAAAACCTACATATATCCCATCCTTACAGGCACTTCAAGGCAGTAAAGAACTCTGGATAATATACAAATATATAGCAAACTAACTTCAGCCCTTCAGAACAAAGGCTGCTTTATACATCAAAAAATTAAACCTTGATCATGTGAAATCAATGTCAATTTTTAATTGATTTCACAGGATTCCACTTTTAGGCTAGGGATACTTAAGTGAAGAGACAGGACTGTGACATGGCAGGATTTCCACAATACCTTACAGCCAATCATGAAGTTCCACTTGCTCAGGCATTGGGAGCCAGTCCGATGTGGCAACTCAGAAGCTATTTTACTCCAGTGACCTGAAAAGGATGCAGAGGATGCAGAACATTATTATTTGTGCCACAAACTGAGCATCAGGCCTTTCAGTGCATCCATCACACACATATTATGCATTTCCATGGATAAGAGACAGAGTTAGTGCATGAATGGATCTCAAATACTTAATACCCACAACACAAAGAAGTTGCAATCATCAGTACAAAGCAGAGCCTGCAGGGAGGCTCCTGAAAGAGGAGAAAACCTCAGTGACACCTCTCAACTTCTATAGATGAAGCCACAGAACCACCTACCCATTCCATGCTTTTGAACCAGCTCAATCAGCTGCTCCTCTTCCTCCAAGCTCCACTTGCCTTTCTTTACATCCCAGTGCAATGCTTTTAAGTACCTTGGAAATGAAAACATTACAGTCAGGAACATTTAATCCTGCTTATCAAAATCAGATCATCACTGCACTCCAAGGCTGAACAAAAGCAGCATTCCTAATGAGAGCTTTCCTTTTCCCAGAGGGTTGGTACCTGCCCTGAACTCACCGTTCCCGGCACTGGGCGTCGCTCCTGCCCGGCACATCCTCCCGAATTTTGTACCAGTCCTTCGCCCCATACTTGTTAACTGCTGCCATCAGCATCTGTGTGCATCAGACAAAACAATCTGACCTGAAATCCTCACCAGGATCGATCTCAGCAGGCCTGAGACAGCAGCAGTTCTATTTGTTTCCTGTGCACATCTCTGAACAAAACTGTTTCGGAGTTTCTAAGCCCTCCTGAGGTGTAAAGTGCCCACCCTGGTCTGTTTTACACTCCTCTATGCCACTGCTAAAGCTCAGGTACAGAGCTATGCCACACACCTCAGCAGCCTAACATTCCCACCCTGCAATTCCAGGTGCAGAGAATGGAGCTTACAGCATCTTCCTCTGGTGTCCAGGGTCCTTTCTTCAAGCTGGGGTCCACACTCTTCCTCCAGCGGTAAATCAGCTGAGCAGAATCTCTTCCTTCCATGAAATAAGCAACTAAAAGCAAAATAAAAAGGTTTATTTAAGTCTGTTGTAATTAATATTTCTTCCTTTATTTGGACAACAGTTGCAAGCAGTGACTGCCATAAGCAGCACTTTAATCTCTTAAACAAGGGTGCTCAGCCAGTTTCAGCCAAATTTCCAAGATGGATAAAAGTTCCAAGAGATATTAAGTTCTTGCTGGTATAATGGAACTTCCAGATAGGTACAGGAAAGGCAGAGATCACAGCTTCCACCAAGAAAAAGAGAAGGGGAGAGTGAAAAATTCCAGGTGAATTGAAGGTTTGTCACTTACTTTTTTTGTATGGGATATGGTTTCCCACTCTCATCTCCTGAACAAGCTCTAAAAGCATCTGATCCTCATTCTTGGTCCATTCTTTCCTTTTTAAATCTGTGTTATAGATTTGGTATTTCTGCAAGCACTGGAAAGGTGTCCTGTTTGTCTTAATACAAGGAAAACAGAGAGAAGCAAGTAACTGGTTATTTATGAGCACAAAAAGCAAGAGACAAACCTTTTTGGTACTTCTTGGACACTTCTAAGAAAGCATTCATTAACAGTGAATTGGCATTAACATAGTTTTTTAAACCTGACAAGAGGCAAAGTAAAGCCAGAATGAACCCACTTGTCACCTCAGACCTTACCCCCAGCTCCTGGGCAATGCTCTGCCAGTCCAGATAGTTGTGGGTGGCAGCTATCTCCTTCAGCCTCTCTATTTCCTCCTCAGTCCATTCATTTTTGTTGATACTTGGATGCTCCCAATTTTGCCAAAACTTCCTCAGTTCTTCTGAGCTACGTTGGCCATCAAACTAAAAGAAACAACAAAAATATGTTTAGCCTCAGAGCGGGGATCAAGACACCTGGACAGACAGGAAAATCAGTGTTTTGCATTCCAGATATGTCCTATTGCCAAGTTTTCCAGAATTAAATCACCAAATTTAACAAGTTGAGATGAATTAACAGCCAGCTTGGAGAAATGCAAGATGGAAACAGTGGATGCAAGCCAGGGCAGGTGATTCTCAAGAGGAAGGACACAGATATCAGAGGCAGTAGAACAGCTGATCCCCCAACTCACATGGATGTTTGAAATTTTGTCCCAGTCGTGCTCATCGAATCTGTTTCCTATTAAGTCACTTTCTGGGAGTTGGCTAAAGCAAAAGGTACAAAAGAGAAAGAAGGAATCATATTAAATGGTTAATTAAACACTTTGTCTTCTTGATCCTGCCTCATCTCATCCTCCCACCCGCTTCTGACTTCCACAAGAACTGAACACTTGGATTAGCAGGAGAAGCAATTAATGCCATACCCAGATAGGTTGCTCTAGATTTGCTCATGAGCAAAAGCTCAAAAGTATGAAAAATGTCAGAGCTCTCTGCTCCTCTGTTGCTCAAGTAAGAACCACTTAAAGCAGCACCTCTTTACTGGGTACAGACACTACACTTTGTGTATTGAGGCCCAAACATATTTCTTAGCAAAGAACTGTGGAGATGAGAGAGCTGCAGAGCCTCAACAGAACTTAATTTTTTATAAGCCAACACAAAAAAACATTTCTCCAAATGTCACACTTAGAAGTGGAAGGAAGGAACTTTTAGAGCTCAACTCTGAGACATTTTCCAGGAAGAACACAGAGAAACTTCTTACTTAATTGCCTCTATTTCCTGCTCCAATTCTTTGATTTGCTTTTCCAATATCTGTTTCTCCATTTCAGTCTTGACTTTCTCCAGCTTTTGATTCCAATAACTCATCCTGTTCAAAGACATTTTTAGCATTACTCAGTAGGACAGATGGGAACGAGGTCAATGGCATCTGAAGAGGTACAGCAGAGAGTTTCCCCATCAGTATCACTCCTCCCTTCAAGTTTATTTCCACACAAAACTGTTCTCCCAGGTTTTCCCACAAGGCACACTCACTGCCCTGTTTTTGCCCCTTCAGTGCAATCACTGACCCAGAACAGGTCTCAGAGTTGGTGTTTACAGAGAGAACCAACAGTTGCTGCAGCAGCAATAGAGACTGTGTCAGCTCCAGCACAGAAATCCCTTGCTGGACACACCATCAGGCCTCACCACACATCACAATTTCAGCTTCAAGCCCTGCAAACTATTTTAAGTTACACCACAGCACCAATGGGAAGAAACAGACGGCGATAAAACCCCACAAACACAAACAATGAACACAGGAACTTGCTGCAGGAAGGTGGAATCTCCACATCTACCTCTGCCCCTTTCCCATGCAAAGCTCTCAGCAGGAGAAAAGAGGATTTTGGGGCAGCACTCACTTGAGCAGCTTTGGCTGGAGCAGGCGCTGCAGGCGATCGCTCACCACTGATTTCTGCAGCAGTGTCTTCTCTCGAGATTTCCCTGAATGAAAGAGAGGAGCAGGCAGACATCAGAGCAAAACCACTGCCAAGAGACACCCACTGCTCCCAGCACCCCTGGGAATGTCCTCCAGCTCTCTGCAGTGAGAGTTCCCTGCATCAATCACCAACATTGTGCCAGACTTGGGCAAGGCACAGCCTCCGGCTCAGTTTTATCTCCAAAGAGATGCCAACAAAGGAATCACCTCATCAGCAACTGGAGCTGCAGGTGTGCCTTGAGCTTCTCTCATCTGGGCATGAATATATGCACTTGTTGTATGAATATATACATGTTCTAGCTCTTCTGGAACACTGAACAGCACACAGACTTACACTTGGCTGAACGCAGTTGTTCAAAGGATTTTATGCCCTGAGCTGCCTTTTCCTTGGCATCTTCATTGGAAGGAGGGCCCTGATGAGGATGAGAAGTGTTAGATACAATGTAAAGTCACACAAAATTACTGTTTCTTCTTAAAACTCCGGCATGAACTACTACGGAAATGACTGGAAACTCAAATTGGTGCAAACTGTCACACTCACAGCGTTGAGTTACCTTTGTTACCAAGAGCTCAGAGATACATTGTTTAAATAAAAATATTACCAGTCAATGCTTGAATATATTAACATATAGATGGTGATAGTTGACATCCTGGCTACCACAAAAAGATCTCCTTTTACTGACGACCTTTTAAAAATACATGAAAAAATTACTAATAATTGCCTCAGGAAAAAAAATGAAAATACAGAACATCTCAGAAACTGAGAAAACTCAGTTTCACAGACAATCAGATTTCAGTGAGTGCTTTAAACAGCAGCATGGAATTGGGTCGTGGAGATGAAGACAAAGTTAAATTAAAATCAAGAATGTTCAAGCCCCTGGGGGCTGCAATTCCACTCCTCAGAACTCACAGGGCTGAACAAACATTTCCAAAAGAGGGTGAGTGACAAGTGAGAGGAAAAAGGTTTCAGGCTGAGGGGTGACATTCAGTTACACAACTGGAATTACAACAGTTTAAACACATTACAATGTACATCCATCACTGAGTACACATCAGGTCTGGAAGCTGCTTCTATTTACTTACAATTCCTGTTATTTTATCCTTAAAGTATGGATTCATAAAATGGCCCAAAAACACATTTGCTGCTAGATTTCTGCCATCTCCTGCCTTTGCTGTTTTTGAACCATGAAGCTCACAGGTGATTTCCTTCTGCAATACAAGAATGAATTGAACAGCATCAGTGTCTCTGAATTCCACATTTCAGAGAGCAGTGGCTGAGCCACTACAAACACCTCAGGCAGGGTTCAAACCTGCAGCACCAGACTGCAAATCAGTGTGAGAGTTAAAGGCAGGATTTGGAACTTCCTGAGTACAGTACAGATGATTTAAAAGATTAATAAAACACTAACTTGCCACAGCAAGCTAAAATATAACATGTAAAATACCCATTTTTGGTTGTAAGAAAGCATCAAAATGTCAGCCAAATAAACCACATTAGTCTTGGGCTTGAGGGGGGGAAAAGACTGCAAATGGCAACCCAGAAAAGCACAGAAAGGAACATTTCACTCCTGCTTTGCTCACTTGCTGTTCTCTGTTTTGTGCAATGAGTAGCTCCACTTCCTCTATCTTTTCCCTGATAACCTCCTGGTACACATGGTTCATCTGCAGGCAGGTTTCTGGATCCTGTGGCAGGCTTTCAATATCATCATCATCATCTTCATCATCATCATCACTGCTGTCTTCTTCTATTTCCACCTCCTTGAGACAAATTGAAGGAGAGAAGAAAGAGTTGTTTTAAAAGCAGGTCTGTAACAATCAGCTCTGTAACTCAGCCCTTCCTTAGCTGAACCTGCTGTGTGAGCACAGCCTGTGGGGTTTGCAGGGACACAGAGCAGCAGCACCAGAGCAGGGAGGCCTCTGACCCTGGCACTTGGCACAGGAAGAAATCTCAGGAAGAAACTGAATAATAAAGTCGTGGGCAGAAATACCCAAACTCCAGGTCTTAGTGAGCACAGAGCCAGGGCAGCAGCCTGGACTTCCCCAGAGCAGGGAGAGGATTCCCTTACTCCTGCTCCCTTCAATAGACAGGTGGAAATATAAAGGGAAAACAGTTACCATTTCAGCATGAGCATCTTCATCATCAGCATCTTCATCATCATCATCTGTTAGACAAACAAAATACAAAAATGCTGATTGTACTGGGACAAAAAGAAAGCTTTAAAACCAAATATTTTCAATTAAAACACACAGGAAAAAGCACCAGAGAGCTCTCAGACATGACCATCAGTGGGTAAAAAGCGTATTTAGTTACGCTCCACTTAGGCACTTTTGTTGTTGTTCTGAAGAAGAAGAGCAGCTGTGGATAACTACAGCAAGAACCAAGCTGCATCCCGGCCCTGCGGCCAAGCGAACATCCCGAGCCAGGGGAAACACGAACTTTGCACCAGCAGCCCCTCGGCAACACCGGGCTGCGGCACAGACGTCTGGCATGAGTTACACAGAGTCCTACGATCCAAACACAGGCGGGTGAAGCCTCTCCGGACAGAGCTGCTCCAATTGTCACCGACTCCTCTGGGCTTTGCGAAATGAACTTTAGGAGGCGCAGGAGGGCTGCGGGGTGGTGCGGCTCACACAGCAGTGTGCGATG
>VZTN01022425.1:346961-389772 GCA_013400515.1 Erpornis zantholeuca | reverse complement strand
CGCGTACCCCAGCGTGTCGCTGACGTGCCCGCTGCCCGGCGTGCCCAAGGCCGTGTTCGCGGCGGCCGAGAGCCGGGAGCGCTGCGAGACGCGGGTGACGGTGCTGGAGAACGGGCTGCGCGTCGCCTCCCAGAACAAGTTCGGACAGTTCTGCACCGTGGGCAGTGAGTACCCGCCGGGGCAGGGCTGTGCCGGTGTCCCCTCAGCTCCTCCCCGAGCCCGGGATCTCTTTGGAAGGACCGGGGGCGTGTAAAAGTCACGCTGGTTTATTTTCTTCTTTACGCCAGTTCTGGTAAATTCGGGATCAAGACACGAAGCGAAATACCTCAGTGGTATCTCCCACTTCTTGGAAAAGCTGGCTTTCTCTGTGAGTACAGCCCTGCACTGCCCAGGGGTTCCCAAATCTGCGCGGGGCAGTGAGAGAAAGCAGCCAAGGAGGGCCTGACCCTCGGGGCTCTCTGCCCCCGAGCTGTTTAAACAGCGGTCACAGGGTTAATAGACTCACAGAATCTTAATTCCTTGTTAATTGTGACTGTAACTATACTTTGGAAGTCTTTGTGCTTTCACCTGCATGGTTGGCAATTTTTGATCAGACCATTTCACTAAAAGAATGTAGATGATACTCTGGGCTACACTGAAGGGTTATAAACAGTTATTGCTTTACTAATTAATAACACTGGTATCTTCTTCCTTAGTCCACAGCTCAGTTTAGCAGCAAAGATGAAATTCTCCTCACCTTAGAGAAGCACGGAGGCATTTGTGACTGCCAGGCATCAAGGTGGGCTGCTCCTTCTGCTGTTACCTGGGTGTTGTAGCACTGACAGCATTTGGAGTCTCTTTTTCTGGTGTGGGGCAGGAAAAGCCACTTTTTGTTCCCAAGGAGAAGAAATCCATTTGTGGTGGCTGCTGGGAAGCTACAAAAGCGAGCCTGAAAGGATTATAAAATTCAGATCTAGTACCTTTCAGAAGCATTTCATGATTAAAATTGCTTCATCTGGGATTTTTTGATACTGAGGTGATCCCAAAAGTGACTTTTCAGTGCAGAGCCTGCTTTTTGTGTTGCAGGGACACCATCATGTACGCAGTGTCTGCTGATGCCAGAGGCCTGGACACCGTGGTCAACTTGCTGGCCGATGTAACACTCCAGCCCAGGTTATCAGGTCTGGGAGCACAATTCTCTCCCTCAAAAAAAACCCATTTCCAACACATGGCTTGCTCTTAAGATCACAGAATTCTTGAAGAAGTCACCTTGCAGCTAGTTTTGTGTAAGGGTTGCCATCCCTTTGTCTCGTTGCAGATGAAGAGATTGAGATGACCCGAATGGCCATAAAGTTTGAGCTGGAGGATCTGAATATGAGACCTGACCCAGAGCCTCTCCTCACGGAAATGATCCATGCGGTAACACACTGGGAACTCCACCCTGTGTGCAGCCTCCTCCTGCATTCTCTTCCTCGTGTTTTTTTGGCAGCTTCAAGGTTTATTTTAGACTGTTCTAAACCCAGCTTTTTTTGTTGGGGGGCAGAATTTGGATGTCCCTTCATTCTGAAATCCAGCATTGCATACAGGTAGAAGATTCTAACCCAAACTAAAAAAAAAAAGAAACCTATGTAACTTCTCTTTGTTGATGTGGGTTACAAAATGTTACTGAGTTGCACTGACATTAGTAAAATAATGCTCAGCTTTTCCTCTCTTAGAGGTGGCCTTAATTCCGAGGCAAAAATAGGTTTAGAGAGGGGTTTAGAGAAAAATGAAGTGATGTTTGTGACTTTAATGTCTCTGTTCCCTTTTAGGCAGCCTTCAGAGACAACACAGTGGGGCTGAACAAGTTCTGCCCCGTGGAAAACACTGATAAAATCAACCGGGACGTGCTGCACTCGTACCTGAGCAGTTACTACACCCCAGACAGGATGGTGCTGGCCGGGGTGGGCATTGAGCACGAGCACCTGGTGGAGTGTGCCAGGAAATACCTGCTGGGGGTAGAGCCCGTGTGGGGCACGGGGAGGAGCAGGGCTGTGGACAGGTCCGTGGCTCAGTACACCGGAGGCATCGTCAAGGTAAGTGGTGGAGGTGGCATCAAGCACCTTGCTGATTTCTCCACAGGTTTTTGCTTTTCTAAAGTCACATTTCATGAGTGTGAGTGCAAATCGGCCTTGTCAGGCGTTAATTGGGTGATATGGTAACTGTTTGGAATAGCAGTGAACATTGGTGTTAATCATCTGTCTGCCCTTCCCACAGGTGGAAAAAGACATGTCAGATGTGAGTCTGGGCCCTACTCCCATCCCAGAGCTCACCCACATCATGATTGGGTTAGAAAGCTGCTCATTTTTAGTAAGTATTAACCTAAAATGCTGCATTTTGGATGCCCTGTACTTGGAGAATCCCAGCAACACTGATCCATTGCACAAACATGGACATTTTTTGCTGCTGCACCTAAAACCAAGCAGCTTTTCCCCTGACATTTTACTGAAGGCACTGACCTTCACAATCCTCTCATGCTGTGGCTTTTTCCCTCCCCTTTGCTCACCCCAGACCCTTGAGAGCTCTGCCATTACCTGACTGAGTTTCTTGTTGCAATCCAGGAGGACGATTTCATTCCTTTTGCGGTGCTGAACATGATGATGGGAGGTGGTGGCTCTTTTTCAGCTGGAGGGCCTGGCAAGGGCATGTTCACCAGGCTGTACCTCAATGTGCTCAACAGGTTGGTTTGTCCTGCTGTTCAGGGGTGGCAGAAACAGTCCTGTAGCAGGTTCACATGGAAAAAAGCAAATGAAAACCCCCCTCAGGTTTTACATCAGCTTATTCTGCTTGGAATGTGGGACTGGTGTGTCAGTTGGCATTTTGAGAGGGTGAGAGTACAGGGCAGAAGTGACCAGGAATGCTGTTTTCTTCCATTAGTCCTATCCATGCTTTAATCAGGGAATATTAACAGGACTGACAGTAGGCTGCTCTGTATTGTCCTGGGTTTGGTCTCAAGGATTTAAGTGGAGAGAGGGGAGTAGATGCCACTACTCTGCCAGAAAAATTGTCAGAGGTTTGACAACTCAGGACCCTGATAATGCACTAGGAGGGTGCTCACTGTCCACGTTTGTTTGAATTTTTACATTGTAAATTCAGGTCTTTAAATTTTAAAATGCTGTGTTTGTACTCACAGGCACCACTGGATGTACAATGCCACCTCTTACCACCACAGCTATGAGGACACAGGTCTCCTGTGTATCCACGCCAGTGCAGATCCCAAACAGGTACAACAGAGCCCTGTACTCCCAGCCAGGTGTCCTTAAACAGGGAACACATCACTCAGTACCACACAGCAATGTTGACACAAGAAGCATTGCTCTGATCTTCTTTCCATGATCTGTTTTTCCCCAGGTTCGGGAGATGGTGGAAATCATCACCAGGGAATTCATCCTCATGGCAGGAGCAGTAGGAGAGGTCAGCAGCACATTTAAACTTGCAGATGGTCTTTGAGTTCAAATAATCCTTGGAAGTGTCCGAGGCCAGGCTGGACAGGGCTTGGAGAAACCCGGGATAGTGGAAGGTGTCCTGCCCATGGCAGGGGTGGAACTGCATGGGCTTTAAGGTCCTTCCAACCCAAACCAGTCTGGGATTCTGTGAACGCATTGCACTGACTGTGCTAGAATTGATTTTTATAGATAAGTTTGTTACATTTCTGTAAAAGAACACAGCAACATTAGCATGCATCCACAAAGACAGAGGTGTCTGCAGAACCCTTCCCTGTTACCTTATACTAGAGAGCAGCAACCAGAATTTTTTTTATTTTTAAATTTCCTGCTCATTCACAGGTAGAACTTGAGAGAGCAAAGACACAGCTCAAGTCCATGCTCATGATGAACCTGGAGTCTCGGCCAGTGATCTTTGAAGATGTGGGGAGGCAGGTTTTGGCAACAAACACAAGGAAGCTACCTCATGAGCTCTGTGCCCTCATCAGTGAGTAGACAATGCTTTGCCTTGCCTTGAGGGAACCGTAGGTACACTTAGAATGTTCTTGTAGCACTGGTGAATTGCCTTTGAAAGCCTGGGGGCATAAATACTACAGAAATATATTTCAGACTCAGGTTAATTGCTTTTATCTGACACAGGGCTTATTTTAGTCAGAAGGAAGGGAAAATCAGAATCATGGTAGAGAAGGTCTGGAGTTGGTTTTCTGAGCATCAGCCTAAAGCTGCTTTATGCTGTTCACACTGGAGTTGTCACAGCTCTGCCTTTTTTCTGTTTGCAGGTCAGGTGAAACCCACGGATATCAAGAGGGTGGTGACTAAGATGCTGCATAAGAAGCCAGCAGTGGCTGCCCTGGGTGACCTGACAGATCTGCCCACGTATGAGCACATCCAGGCTGCCCTTTCCAGCAAGGACGGGCGGCTCCCGCGGCTCTACCGCCTCTTCCGATAGAGCAGCACCTCCTGCCTGGCCTCAGACTCCCTCTTTTTTAATGGTTTTTTTTTTTTGATTTTCACGTTGCTGTACCACCCTCCCTCCCCCCCCAGTGCTCCCAGGCATTCTGTGCAACCACGGAGCTGAGCAAAGCTGCTTCAGAGCACTGGACTGTGAAGAGCTCGTGTAAGGAGCCAGCCCTGGTTACAAGAGATGATGGGTGTTGACACCCTTCTCTTGGCTTTGGGGAGAACAGAGCAAGCCAAGATATTCATCACTACAATGAAAGCACATCTCTGAGCAGTTCCATCACTGCTGTGCTGCCTCTTCATCACGCCAGCAGTGGAAGTGGGGCTGTCACACGAGGCCCCAGTGTGCCCTTCCTGAGGAATGTGTGGCACCTTAAACAGCTTGGCTTACATGGCTGAATTCCAAGAATATTTATAACTGTTACCAAGGTGGACAAAGACTTGGTCAGACTGAATTAGGAAAATAATAGTTATTGTCCCCAGTGAAGTTAGGCAAAAAAAAATCCTGCAATCCAGGTTTTGTTACAAATCATGGATCCATTTCATCAGTGTAATTCACCATCTGACAAGGAGTCATCCACCTGGGAATAACTTCATCATCTTGCTAGAGCTCTGAGGGAAGCAGACCCATGACAGAACCAATTTTCTGTGGAGTTCCTCTGCAGAGGTACTGTACATAATGGACATTTACTTAAGAATGAGAACCACCCTATTCTTCAGGTTTTTCACTTGGACATGAACTGTGCTAAAGAATAAAAGTTCCTTTCCTCCAGAGCTGCTATACAAACAGTTATTAAAATATGAGTTGCTGCTGCTGCACCTTAAACTCGTGCCTCATTTTCTCAGTGTCACCCAGATGGACTTAAGGCCTTGCAAAAAGCAGACACAATCATCAGTCTCTCATCAGAGATGTGGCTCAGCTGAAAGTCAAGATAACAAAACAACAACGTTTAGAAACAGCATCTTGGCTGACACCACAGAAAGCCAAGTGCCACACGTGACATACTGAAGAAATGGAGACTCAAAAGAAGAATAAACACTGGATTTATATAATCCCCTAATATATGGGTGTAAAAATACAAGACAGCTGCATTGCAGCACTTCACTGCTAGATGTGTATGGTAAGGAGCAATCCAGCTGGGAGCAGAGCACTGTGAGGCTGCTGTTACCTGCTTTACCCAATCCTTTTCCTCGTGCAACTCCAAGAAAAGATGTTGCATTGCTTCCTGCAGAGCCCACAGTGTGGAAATCCCGTTCAGTTGTTATGTATGTTTGTGAGGAAATAAAGAGACCTCTGAACAACTGGAGAAAGCTGTAAGAGTTCTGAAATTCATCTGCCCAGAGTTTCCTGAACTGGCAGGTGGAACTTACTTTGTTCAATGCAAACAATTTCGGAGAAATCTGTCCCACTCCTCCAGCTGAAGACAAATGGCCCAGGTCACCCAAACATGCACCTTGCAAAGAACTCTGGTTCTGACAACAATAAAAGCTGGTTCTCAGTTAAGGTATTGCATTAATTTATTTTTATTCCTTTAAAAAGAAAGGAAATCCAAATACCTGATGGCTACAGACAGGTCAGTGCCATAAATGTACCGCAGAACAGGAGCCTGTCTTGGACAGGTTGCATAGTCAGCAGCACTTCCTCCAAGGTGTTTGCATGATGTTTTAGGTCCTAAGGTGATTAATGATCCCATCTGTGCCCATGAGGAGTTCTTAATTATTAGCTGTACTTAACATTTTACCAGTTCCATACTGGTCCTTGTAGTATATATAGCCTTAAGACAACACTACTTCAAAAATAGCAAGTTATTCACAGTTTACTGATTTGGAAAAATAAAACCAAAAGGAATTGACTGTGATTGGAGGTAATGGAGCTGTGTGGAGCTGAGTGGCTGCAGTTGCTGTGCAAACCTCCCCGGTGCACTCACTTGACATCACTTTGGTGAAACATCACACAGTGCCTGTTCTCACATCATGATTTCCAACTCCTGCTGCTGAAGGCAGGTAGTGTTTAATCAGCCCTGGGGGAGGACAAGTGAGTTCAGGAAGGGATTGCCTCAAGCAGTCTCAGCAGACAGATATATGGCCTGAGAGTTTGATATTTACCCCCTTAGTAACAGAAGGCCTAGAGAATGATTATTGAAAGGCAATGTTTCTACACTTCAATGTACAGGAGTACATTCACACACGATTTGCTGTAGAGGACCCAAAAAGCCCAACACAGGAGCACCATCCAGACACAGAACTGCCCAAGGCCATGAACTGGTCCCTGTTACTCATGGTACAGAACACCAACACTTGGCTACAGAGAAGGAGCAAACCCAACCCCACACTGGGTGTAAGTTAACCTGATCAAGCCAAAGAGACAAACAAAGAATTCACTTTTCTGCAGGCTTTTCTTAGGTCCCCTGCCCTGAATGATGCCAGTTCCAGCAGCTGTGCCCCTGCGTGGAGGGGAACCAAGGGTCTGCACCCGGTGGGTTCCTAAGATAGGCTAGTTAAAAAAAAATCAATTACACCAGTTGGGATGGATGTCTTAAATAACTGACTCCTTTTCTTCAGCAGAAGCACTTGAGCTACATGGATTAGCTCATGCAAATGAATCCAGGATGAGGTTTAAGACATTCTTCACAAGCCACAGCAACTGCCAGAGGTGCTTAAGCAGACAATTCCCTGCAGAGTTTGCCATGGCCTGAAATCCTCTTTCGGGGCACCTCTACCATGAGCATTGCAGAGCTCTCAGCTCAAGAAATGCTACATATGCTGCTGGATCTTTGGTCCTTTTGTTCCAGGCGTTTCTGTAGTTCCCTTGTAGTCCGCCTCCTTATTCCAATTAAATACAGATCTCTGTCAAACTGCCCTGCAGCCAGTGGGATGCTGCAACAGAAACACAAGCCAGCAGGTCAGGGCATAAATATGTTCTTGTTTGCCCAGCATTTCCCTACTGCTTCATACAACAAAGGCCACAAACCTAATTTTTACTTTCTTCCACAGCAACAAGTTAAAGTTTTTCACAATACTTTAAAATGCTGGTTGTAAAAGGGAAATGTACTTTAAATTTTACCATGAACTCGCCTGCCTTCATATATAGAGGACCTTCTTTATGACTCTAAAACCCACTCATTTGAAAAGCTAAACCAGGTTACTGCTAACTTGGTGTATTCACTGGTGTGGTTCATCTCAACAATTCTTACCTTGGTCTGCTTTAGAGAGGCCAGAGAAAACCTGAGCAGACCATCACATGCTGCTATTTAATGGGTATTTAATATCCATAAACAAAAATTCCCATTTTTAAATGCTCTGCTGATTAAATATACTTTTCTAGGTATTCGGGTCTTGAAATCCCTGACCATGTTACTCACGAAAGAGAATAATTCTAGTGATTTAACCAAATTATCTAAGGAGTTCTACTAATACAACAGCCCACAGTAGGACATTAAGAACTTGGAGGATCTCAAAATACTCCACTGACATCCATCTGTGCTAAAATGCAGCCACCACTGGGAGGGAAAACAGAACTGATCCCAAAGAGGGAAAGAAGAAGAGGAAAGCTGCCCATGCTGACAGGGAAGACAAAGAGCTGCATCTCAGATAAAACACAGATTTATATTCAATTCCAGTGGGCTCTGTTTGTCCCCCTCAGAAGGATCAAAGGACCTGGCAGCAGGGATTTCATCTGTCAGTGCAAGGTTTAAGCTCTTACTGCTCTGACCACCAGCATGTACTGGGTAAAACTCCAACAGGCTGCAGGGAGCTACGAGGGAAAGACAGGAGAATATCCTTGGGATCACTGGAGCCAGGAGCAATCATGTGGAGCTGCATGAGGAGGTACTCACTTGTCTCTGCCAGGCCTCAGCTTCACACGAAACAAGGCAAACACAGGCCGGTGGTCTGAGGTTTTGATGACAGGACAAGAGGAATACTTGACAGCCTGGATGTCATCCTTGTAGCGGCTGCGGAACACGACCCGGTCCTGGAGGCAGGGAGAGAGAGGGGGGACAGTGATGGTGGCTCCCTCTGCACATCATCCACCCTGGAAAGCAGCACTGCTTCACAAAAGATAAATCCATTCGTTTATCACACCCCACTTAATGAAATGAAAGTGTCTTGGATGGGGATCCATTCATGAAGTGTCTGATCCCAATAGCTGTTCTGTGCCAGCTCGGAGCACAGGGGTGAATCCACTTAGACAGGGAAAAGAAGGTTAACAGCCTGTGCCAAACTCTCCCTGTGCTCACAAATCGAACAATCCTTTCTTCCAGAAGTCCCAGTTGCTCTCAAGCAACAAATCTCAGCACAACTGAATCCCCTTTGACTTCTGAAATCATCCCTTACCGTGTAGGAGGGAGTCCTCTGTTTGGAAGTGGTGTCATAGCTGTCCTTTCCTATGTCAAACTTGTAGGAAGGACGGAAATGGATATCAGCCTCTTGGAATCCCTTGAAAATAGACCCTGTAAGGGAAGAGGAGAACAGCATGAACAAACTCCTCCTTGAGAACTGGGCACTGCATCTACTAACGCTGGCTAGAAACAACAGCCATGTACATCCCAGAAAAACCTGGGCTTGGGCTCCAGAAAGGGAGCAAGCTCTAGTCCTGACATAGAGAGGATAAAAAATAGCCAGTGGCTGTTTAGTCAGAGGCCAATTAAACAAAGAACAGCTGGTGCATGCACTTCCCCTTGCACTGAAAGCTCGTGCTGCTTTGCAAAAGCTGTTCAAATCTAAAATCCCTGAACACTGGGACAGAAGGATGCCCAGGGTATAGAGGAGTCAGATGAAACAGCAGCAAATGGCTTGGGAGGTTACATTAAACAGAGCAAACTGCTACAGCAAAATGTCCCTTGACACACTGCCACTGTATTTGACAACTGCTGACTCCCTTTTTTTAGGGAACTTAACCAAAGAAAGCAGGAAAGGTCTCCAGGAAATTGGGCTGACATTACTGCTGTGTGTAGGTATCTTTGTCCCTGGAGAGGAGGGAGATGAACAGCTGCCTCTTACCCCGACTCATCTCACTGGTCAGCTGGTCGTACATCAGGAGCTTGGACACATCTGTGCCTGGGTTCTGGTTCAGGATGGAATCCACAGTCTCCCGATCCTTATTCAGTCGGAAGTTGAAGTCACCAAACCAGAAAACTTCATCAAACCGAGTTGTGACATCACCTGCAAATTCAGACCACAAGTGCTCCAGGGATGCTGCTGAATGTGTTCAAAGAACAGGAAGAAATTCTTTCTTTTCACTAGCAGGAGATGTGATACTGAGTATCTTCTCTACCTGTGATCACCACTGAATGTGGGAATTAAAAACCCACGAGAAAACAGAACAGAGATGTTAAAACTTATACAAAAACCTAATGCAGATAAAGAGTATATTCAATTTTCTAGTAAAAGGACCTAATTATTTATCTGGGCATCAGGCTGTCAGCACAGTATTAGGAAACAAGAATGGAATTTAGCAAACAATGCTCTGACCTGTGTACATGCAAAGTGATATAAGGCTTCTTCTCTTAAATTTTGAAATAAAGTAATTCCTAATTGTTATAGGAAACACTTGGAAAGTGAAATACGTCTGTAATAGTCATAATAATTAAACCAAAATTATCATATTGCTAAAAAAATACATCATGTAAAAATACCCTTTTGAATTTTCTCTCTCCCAATTTTTTTCTCAAATTCCCAATTTTGAGAAAAAAATAAATCATGGGAGTAATAACCATCCTCAGACAAAAAGACTTGTAGTCTGTCTCAAATGATAACTCTTCTTGACTCTTTCTCAGGGCAGTCTGAGAGACAATGCACAGACCCTGCTGATCCCACACACTCAGGGTTTCACACTTACTAGAACTGGATCGATATGGATTTGTGTCCGGAACATTCTTGGGAAGCGTAAGGGCTTGAATGGTTTTATTGTAGTCCAGTTTCCTCTCATTCACTTTACTGTCCCCAGCTGCAAGACAGAAACCCCATTACTGCCAGGAATGAATAATTTTCATTGAGTGACCATTTTTGGTTATAGCAGGAGCTTCTGAAGGGCATCAGACATTTTCCACATGTAAAATGTGACACTCTGGGAGTGTCTGCACTGAATAATAATAACAGAAAGTATGGGAAAGGAGATACAATGGTGCAGAGTTCGCTTCTGTTTCCATAAACACAGTTCTTTTGTAAGTTTGTTACCAAACAATCCTCCCTTATCCTTCTCAGCTCAGCAATCCTGAACTTTGGCTTCAGCCTCTCCTACTTTTTCACCTCTGTACAGCTCTCCCCCCCATCCGCCCTCAGCCAGGACATTCGTAGCAAGATTGCAAATGTCTCACATGTGAAGTGGGAGGTGATGAAGAGAAAGGAAGTCCCAAAAAACGTGAAGCAGATTCCTAGAGCTCCCTTGGTTTTGATCTGAGACACGATTCGAGTTGTCACCGTGGCATACTCCACTTCTGGAAGGAGAAGAAGATGCTGCTACTGAAATGCTTCTGGCAGTGAACAGGGAGGTTAGGAGAGGGAGAAAAGGGCAGGGCACAGGCTGGCAGCAGTGCCTTCAGCTCCCCACACACCTGAGCAGAACCAGATGAGGTCCCTGCGGATGAACACGGACATGTAGAGCACTCCATGAGCGGCCGAGTGCAGCAGGACGTAGTGGGGGCCCAGCGTCTCCTGCAGGCGGATCTCCCACTCTCTTCTGCAGGAAAGAACAACAGCTGGATCACACAGACAGTACAGGAGACAACAACCAGGAGAGGAGATCAGCGTTGTGCAGACAGAGCAATCCCTCTCATACAGCAAAACCTCCACTGTGCTGAACTAAGGGGTGGCTGCTGAGGTGCCACAGAAAGCAGCACAGCTTTGCCATCAGTTGCCCTGACAACAGGATGGAATTCTGTATGCCCACAGAAGCTGTTCCATCCCTGGAAGTGTCCAAGGCCAGGTTGGACAGGGCTTGAAGCACCCTGGTCTAGTGCAAGGTGTCCCTGCCCATGGCAGGGGGTGGGACTGGATGGGCTTTACTGTCCCTTCCAACACAAACCATTCTGGGATTTTATGATTTACAGATCTCTGTGACTTTTTTCCCTAAGCCCTATTTCCTCTGGTGCTCATGCAATAGAATTCAGTCTTGTGAAATGGGTTGATTATTGCAAATATTAAGAATATAATGGAGACTATTTCTAGTCTAATTCAAAGCAAAATGATTAGTTAACAATAAAAGAAGATGGTTCATTACATTGTTTTTGCTACCTGTCTGGACAGCCTTCTTGAACCCCAATGACATACATGTCCTGGGCAAAGTCTGGATCCGTTGGCAATAAGAAGTCATCCAGATTCACTGGAAGTTCCTATTACACGAGAAATTTAAAATAAAAAGAAAGAAAAGCAGTATTAGTTATGCAAAAATTTACTAGAAAAAATACCTTGTAATTTGACAAAGATGACCACTCAGGTTGACAAGGTCATGAACAGAAAAGCATCACCCCAATCCTTGCAGTAGAGCTGGAGTAACTTTACTGCTGCCAAAAGTCCTGTGAAGACTTCTGTGCACTTACCTTCTGACCCTGCATGTTCCAGGTGGCCACAAAGATTCCGATATTCCGATCAGGGAAATATCTGCTAAGTTCTTCTGCTCCCATTAAGGCACCACTTGCCAGAAGGCTGCCTTCCAAATAGCTCCTGTGGACAGAAGACCCAAAAAACACCACCTAAGGAAAGGGCATGGCAGCTGGGATATTGATTTGTAATGTTTGAACCTTTAAGTAATTAAGAATATACCTTTAAGAAGAAGGAATTTAATATTTATATATTAAGTTCCTTCCAAAGCCAGGACACGAGGGTGGTGGTGAGGCTGATGCTGCTCAGGTTCTGGGATGAGAAGGCTGAAGCCATCCAAAGTCTTCAGCCCCAGTAATACTCAACCAGACAGAACAAAGAAATTGGTTTGATAACCTCAGGCTGCCCAGAGAAGCTGTCGCTGCCCCATCCTTGGAAGTGTTCCAGGCCAGGTTAGACGGGCCTTGGAGGAAGCTAGGATAGTGGAAGGTGTCCCTGCCCCTGGCAGGGGGTGGGGCTGGACGAGCTTTGAGGTCCCTCCCTCTCAAACCATCCTGTGATCCTCTGATTCCATTAAATTTGAGTACCTTGAAGCAGCTCAGTTTACTTCAAACATAAAACCAGCTCCACCATTCCCGGTGTTCTGGCATCAGGTTTCTCCTAACCCAAAACTCAAACCCACATCCTTCCTTCAATTCAGCTCATCAAATCAGCTTCAAGAAAATAATTTCTTGAGCCTGAGGCCTCAAAAACATCCCACTTGGGAAGGACAGATGCATCCCACAGCACGTGCCTCTCTGAAGGACACGCTTACAGAGGTGAGGGATGCTGGCACAGGGACTGCACATTGAATAAGCATTTTTAATCTTGCTTAAGCTCTGCAAATAACGATGAGAGAATTATGTCAGGGAGTTCTGGGCAACCCAACACTGCCCACCTGGCTCCAGCTGCTTTAGGGAGGAATGGGAAAGAAAACCCTAAGGCAAACCAGTAATGATCTGTCCTTGAGGCTTTTTTACTAGTTAGCAACACTTTAATATCTCAGAATTATTTCCCCTCTACTACTGACTCCCACGCTTCGGAAATGATTAGATTTTTTCCTCCTGGAGAAGCTGGGGCAGAGGAGCTCCTCTGGGATACTGGAGTAGTTCCCAGCACCTAATTTGACCCTGCCAGAAGCCAAACAAGTGCAACATCTGCTCAGCACCTCACAGAACTGTGATAATACTGTATGACAACTTCAATTTAAAATATCTGGTGTTATCTTTTTCTAAAATGTATCATTTCAATTCAGGCCAAATGTACTTTTAGATTTTTCTAAAAAATAGTTTCCCCAAATGCTGGCATGCACAGCTACTGCTTCTTGATTCTCAAAACAGATTACATAAATATTACAGGAAAACTAAACTCGTATTTATGAAAATACCCAGCTAAAAGGAGCAAATGTACCAATCTCTTCATCTTCCAACTGTTTCCAGTCTCCACAGCTGGTTAAATAATACAGAACAGCTTTTGTGCTTTACCAGGAGCTCAGAGGTTCCCTCCCTTGCCCAGTGGGATTCTCCTCCCTGCCAACACCCCAACCTCTGCCAGGAGAAGCTGGGGGGGCCCTACCTGCTGCGAACATCCTTGGCTCGAATGGGAGTGAGCACGCTGAAGGTGGATTTCATGGAGTCCGTGGAGCAATTGTCATAGAGAGTCCCATTGCCCTGCAGCTTGGAGTCGCTGAGGCTGCTGCTCACCCTCCCAAACTTGTGCTGAGAATAATGTCGGTAATCCAGACAATCTGAGTCGATCCTATTAGCTGTTCTCAGGGAGTGGGAGGCCAGGTTGAGCTCCATGGGGGGCAGGGGGCGCGCCGGCATGATTTGGGACAGGCGGGGTTTGCCCCCCGCGAACCCCTTGCCCCGCAGGAGCCCCCCAAAGGCACTGGAGATCTCGGAGGCTCGTTTGCCCAGGTCCGAGGCGCCTCCCCTGCTCTTCCCCACGGGACTGGCTTCCAAGGCGTCTGGTGAACTGTGCAAGGAATCCTGCTGGCAGCAGGGATTGCAGGGGCTGGCCCTGCCCCTGGTAGGAGGGCTGGGGGACGCTTCCTGCAGGGAACCGTTGGAGGAGCTCGTCTCGTTGGGATCAGTCAGACTCTCCTGGCTTGTTCTAAACCGTCTCCACTTCCTCCAGCTCTTCTCATCCAGGGATGCAGCACGCTCCAGCCGGGGCTTCCGAGGGGGCCTTGGAGTGATCGATTTAATTTTCATATTGGCTTTGAGTTCTTCTGGCAGAAGCTTCAAGGTCTCACTTATGGGTGTGCCTATTTTCGGAGGTGCCCCCTCGCCCCCAGCCTCCTTTTTGGCAGCTTTTCCAGCTTTTTTTGCCTGCAGGTCCTGTACTGCCCCACCCTCCATGTTCCGAGTAAGACACACCCTTGAGTGATGCGGGAATCCATTTGGAGTACTCATTGTCCCCCAGGTACCAGCTGTGGATGCTGCTCCAGATGAAAACTTCCTCAAAGCATAGTTCCCTTCCCTTTATCACCCCGTGGGTTCACAGGGCTTTACTCAGCCAGCAAGACATGGGAATTGCAGACAGCCTAGCCTTTAGCTGGGAACGAAGGGCAGGTGAATGTGCAGGCAGAGGCATCGTCTGCAAAATTCCAAGACTTGGGATACCTGGATCACCCCAAGAGAAAGATGTAAGAATGAAAAGTTATCGAGCTGCAAACTGTACTGCTTAATCATAAAGCATCTCCTTGCAGGACCTTCCTCTAGCACAACTCAAACCTTAACGTGACCTTGTTAGAAAATCCTCTTATTTCCCGTTTTTTCCCCCAAAAGCAGAGCAGAGAAGTGACCTCCTCCCTGCTGCAGACATCACGGCTGTGTACACCCTCCTTTGAGAACAGGCTGCGTGTGCTGTTAGCACGAGAGGAAATTTAAACTGCACAGAAAGCACAGCTCGTTGTCCTTGCTGTACACGGGCGTCACCACCACCCACAACCAGCCCGCAGCACCGGCTGCCCGAGGCCAGGAAATTTCCAGTGACCCCACAGCAACGGGAAAATCGCTGCCGCCTTCCCCTGCCTTGCACCAAACCCCGCTCACTGCCGCTGACACCGAGAAAACACCCCACGGGTTTAGGCTACGGAAACGGGGTTCGAGCGCATTTCTACACGGGGGAAGCACCTCGTCATTCTGCGGCTAACGCGGACCAGCCTCCCCCGGCCGCTGCGCCTGGGAGGGCAGCACCCCGCGAACGCAGCCCAGAGCCCGAGTTTGGCACCGAGGCGCCGCCGCCTGCATCCCCCGGGCCGGGCAGGAGGGACCCGGCCCCGGCCCTCACAACGGNCACGGTACGGGATAAAGGAGGCGCTTAAAAAGCAGCTTAAAAATACAAGTTTTCCACTTAAAGACATGTAAAAGTTGCCTATATAAAGCCTAATTTTAGTACAAACACTGATCACAGATTGGCAGACCGTTTGGGGTTTGTAAGGACCCTAAAGATCACCCAGTTTCGTACCTGTGCCATAGGTAGAGACACCTTCCATAGGCTCCAAGCCCTGTCCAGACTGACCTTGAACACTTCCAGGGATGGGGCAGCCACAGCTTCTCTGGGCAACATGTGCCAGGGCCACATCACCCTCCCAGGGTAGGATTTCTTCCTAATATCCCACCTAGACCTGCCCTGATGCACAAGCACCTTCCCAACACCAAACACTCGAGGCTGCCTTTCCTCACACAGATCATTCCCAGACAAACAGGAGATGTTCCTCCACCCAGCTCACTACGGCAATAACCACAAGAAGAAAGTAAAATGTGAAAGTGCTCCAGAGCGCAAAATATTTTATTTAAGAATTTACAGTGTCAAATCTTACACTTAGGAAAGACAGCTGCTCCCAGCTCAGAGGGAGCCTCCTTGAATGAAGTTGTTTGGCAGTCTCTACTGAAAGGAGAAAATAATCAGCAGCCTGGCTGGACTAGAGGAAAGCCAAGTGTCTGATTAGGTTTCAATTATAGAAAAGTAAACCACACTGACTGCTGCTGCCCACGTCTGGAATTGAGTATGGACCTGCACACAAAGGTTTCTAATCCCCCCAAATATTTACTTGGGCTGCATACAAACCTTTTGGGACATACATAAGGCTATCACGATCTTAGAAAAGTGGAGTAGTTCAGGAAAAGAAAAAAAACAAACCCAAAAAAACAACTGGGGAGAAATACTGGCAATTTCACATTCGTATTACTTCTACTCCTGGGCAGAAATTCAAGTAGAATCAAATAGTTTGGTGGCAAACTAAATAAAATATGGCCTAATGATTTAATAAATATTTAAAGTTTATTTCTCTCTTTGCAGATAATTCAGATTCTTCAGTGAATATAAATGCTGCATATCATGGTTTTCAAGATTTCCTATATTAAACCTAAGGATTTTAAAGTCCATCCGTAGAGGCCTAATCCATCTACTTTTAGTACGAAATTTAGCTGTTAGCTATTTAAGACCTTGGTTATTTTCGTAATGGAGATTCAAGAACGGATTATTACACTGATTCTGGCACTCCAAAAAGGGGAAAAAAAAGATAAAAATAAACAACTTTCAAGCTGTTACCCCCCAGCTGCTGAGTGCCAGCAGTTCGAGAGAAAGCAAAGTAACCGTATTGCACTTAAACAAACACTCGTCAAGAGAACAGCGTCGGCTATGATACAGAGCTCCTTCCCACTATACACTTGGCTTTACAGGTAGTCTAAACCACAAACTACATACAGACTAGGAAAAGATCCAAATCAAATTAAGATTAGATTACAGTCACAGTTTTCATTCAATATAGGTCGATTTATTTGGATGAGCTGTGGCCCCCTCCCCCCCTCCCAAAAAGCAAACCAGCACGAGGCCTCTCCCGGGCGAGCCTCTCCCAGGGGAACATCTCTGGTTCCACACTCTGGCTGAAAGCATCACAATTGTGCATGGTCCTCTTAAGGCCACAGTGTTATCTTACAATGTGGACATTTGAATTTGTTTTTACCCCTGCTGGGAGGGGAGCATCCTTCAGAAATTAAGGAATCCCTGAAACTAAGTCTTGGAAGGTCACGCTAGTTAAGGTTTAAGATAAACTTAAGGAATAAATTGCCTATGCAATTTAAAAACAGGTTTTGTAACAGACAGCAACTATTTCCTCTCTTGTGTCTATTCTTTATCACAGCAAAGCTATTTCTAGCCAGGTTTTGAAAAGGAAAAGTTACATATATTTCATGTTTGGTAATGGTTTGCGTAGATGAGGTGCAAGCATAAAAAAGATCACCCATCATTAGATTTCTGTCATGTCAACTGCAGCTGATACCATGTGCCATAAGGCTGAACAGTTCTTTGCATACTCAGAACATGAGTGAGGATTCCAAATACAAAGCCATTGTATTCTACTTCAATGTTGGATACTTCCTCTGTCCAATTCTTCCCATTCTTGAACTTCCAGTGGCTGCAGGAGACTGAAAACAGAACAGGAATAAACAAAATGTTCTGTAGAAGTGTCATGAGGGAGACGAAACTCAAACAATTGGGAATAAAGTTTTGAATGGAAACTTGTTAAATTGAACAGGTGCCAGACTGATCTTTGTGCACATTTAACACTCTGTGTGGAACAACCCAGATTAAGCTGGAAAAGCACAAAATCATGTTTTGATCAGTAGTTTTGTTCAAAGTATAGAATCAGGCAGGTTTGGGTCAGAATTAAAGTACATCACATTCCATCCCCTGCTATGGGCAGGGACACTTTCCACTCTCTCAGGCTGCTCCAAACCCCATCCAGCCTGGCCTTGGCTTCCAGGGATGGGGAAGCCACAGCTGCTCAGGGCAATGTTGGATGATAAAGATAAGGAAAAGAAAAGATGAGGCCTTTACTCACTTGTGCAAATTGAGAGGGGTTGTAGAACGGTACTGCTCCTGCTGAAGGTGCCCCCGAGGGTGGAACAGCAGCAGGCTGGGAAGAGAAAACACTGAAATCAGAGAAGGGCAGAGCTCCAGTGCCTCTCAAACGTGGTCTGCTAAGTTATACAGAGCAAATATTCACAGGAATAATGCCAACAACATGGAGAGCGCAACCTATTGGAACAACTGCAGAGTGCTGGTACGGTTTGCATCCAGATCCAGAACAGGACTGGCTTAATGTAAGAACTGGCCAAACAATATCACATGCATCAACTGCAAACAGCTCTGCAGATCCAAAGCATGCAAAACCAACACAAGACACCAGTGCAACTCCACTCGATTAGTACCTTCTGCCTTTGTTAGTACACCTCAGGACTTGCCCCAAAATAAACATTCTAAGTCAGGTTTTGCTTTACTAAGAAATATCAGAAAGGTTTGTGTCACCCCTTTGTGGTGACCCCACAGCTCTGGAACTTCCAGCAGAGATGAAGCATTCCTTTAATTCCTACAGGGACTTTTCCAGATGGTTTATTACCAGTTTGAGACTGGCAGCAGCAGAATGACCAAGTTTTGCTTGTATTGAGTCTTTTTAGGTTTGTTGGGTTTGGTTTGAGGAATTTTGCTTTTTTTTTTGTTTAAAATCAACTGATTTCTTCAGTATCCCAGAAAAAAGATGACAAAATTATGTGAATATCTTAGGAACATAAATAAAAAGCATGCCTGGATTACATGCACTCTCATAAATACACAAAACTGAAGACCCTGTTTGAGTGTAAAAAGGAACACTACATCATGATCTACTTATTAATGACATTTCTGTGAAATGACAGGGAAATGACTAAAAGTAGCATTAGTATTTGAGCAAATGCAAAATAAAGGAGGGAGGGGGAAGTAAATAAGTTAACATAAATGAGAATGGCCAGCCACATGTACCTGATTAAAATGCTGGCTTACTTCACGTGATAATGAACTCATTGAACTAGAGCGCGAAAGCTACAAAACAGCAAGAACACACAAATACAAAAAAACACAAATAAAAAAAGTCGTCATGCATGTCACTGCCTCAAGCTTTCAGTTGTTTTATTTCATTGTCAAAGTCTCACTGCCAAAAGTTAAACCAACTTCGAGTTAAAACAAAACAAAACAAAACAAAAAACCAAACGTAAAGCCAGAAGTTAGTTTAAATCAAAAGGACTTCTTAAAGCACGAAATTATGTAGGTATAGAAAACATTAAGTAGTAACAAAGGTAATGTTACTCTGCCTGGCACACAGCAATTTGTTCTCTTTGGGTCTTGCACTTAGTATTAGTGAAATTATATGCATGCATGGAGGCAAGAAGAGACCCTTAAACTGCTTTACTGATATTTTACCCTGAAAAAGGCTTTTAAAAAAGTACTTATATAAGAAAAGGAGATCACAGAATGTAGGACATGGAGGCTGAACTTCTCATATGGGCTGAGAGGTCTTTTCTGTACAATTCTGGAGGCAGTCAAATCCCATCTTGGCTACTCATCAGTCACTCAATCAGTTACTTGTTGTTTTAGATGGCCCATTGTAAGACCATTACAATTAACTGTAAAAGTAATTAATTAAATACTTTGCATCAAGCCTTACCTCTCCTGACTGGGAGCCATCGGGGTTAGGAACAGGAAGTCCAGATCCAGAAGGAAGGGCTGCAGGGTTTAAGTACTGAGGGAAAACAAGGCACTTCTGTTTATCATTGTTACTATGAGGCTATTTCACATTTCCCTTAGAGATCCCACTGAACAGAGCAATGTTACAACACATCAGGCAGGTGTAACATGCAGTGTAAGACTCTTCCCACATTCTCAGTCCCTTTCCTGGCACATGCTGCACCTAGGGAAGCTGCAGCTCTGCCAAATTAGGAAATGCAACTTCCCACTTCCATTTTCACTTGTATTCCCTTCTGTTCTTTAAGTAAAGTGTTAAACCATGGTCCCTACAACAGTAACATGCTTTATGTACTGTGGCTGTGAAACTGCTGCTCAGAGTCACGAGGAGGTTTGAATCAGAGGTTTCAGTTCTATCTACAAGACATTCCTTCCAACCCACCTCTGGTTCCACAGCTGCAGCAGGGTCTGTGTTGGTTTGGTTTGCAGCTGGTGTGTGCTCTGCTGCTCCACTCCCTTCCATGGGCTGGGATTCCCCTGGAACTACAGAGGAAATAGGATTAGCCAAACACAGTGTACCCATCAACAGCCATACAAGCTCCCCACAGTCGTATCCACACACCTGAGTTTGGAACAAACACGTTGGCAGGAATGGGCATTGGTGCCAAGGGGGCAAACAGGTCTGATGGTGCAGGAAGAGCACCACTTGCCTTGGTTCCTCCTGGATTCAGGACATCCACATAACGGGCTCTGCTTCCAGCTACATCAGAAGCATGAAGGAAAACAGAAATAAGCCTCGTGTTAAGCATGCCTGTGTCTACTCTGAACAGTTTGCTGGTTAAAGTATCTTTCAGGCTCAGAAAATAACACTCCAGGGACACAAACAGTAACACCCATGTCACTATTGGTTTCCCTTTTTTGAGAAAAATCCAGTCTGGGATTTCCTCCATTCCATTAAAAAAAAACCAACAAAAAACAACAACAACAACAAAAAAAAAACCACAACAAAAAACACACACAAAAAAAAAACCAAACCAAAAAACAAAAAAACAAACAAAAAAAAAACCAAACCAACCCCCCCCCCCAAAAGCTGGTTTTTAATCAAAAAATCATGTTTTCCTCCAAGTCCATTCTGTATTCTGGGAGCAATCCAGTCCGGGTTCTCCATTTTACCGAGTCCATTCCGGACTCTGGGAGTAACCCAGTCCGGGTTTTCCTTTTTACCGCGTCCATTCCGGACTCCAGAAAAATCCAATCCGGGTTTTCCGAATTACCGACACCATTCCAGACCTCGGGAAAATCCAGTCCGGGTTTTCCAAATTATCGAATCCATTCCAGACCCCTGGAAAATCCCATCCGGGTTTTCCAAATTATCGAATCCATTCCAGACCCCTGGAAAATCCCATCCGGGTTTTCCCGCCTGCCCTACCGGAGGCCAATACCGTGAGGGCAATGCGGGAGCTGGGCAGGAGCAAAGCCAGCAATAACCACAGCTCCACTGAGCTGCCAGCTGCTCCCAAACAATCCCTGGAAAAGTCAGGACTTCTGCCTTCATATTTTATGCAGGAGAAAGTCTTAAATATCTGTGCTGGCTGTTACCTGCTCTCCTGGAGAACACATTGACAGAGGCACCGGGTGGGCCTCCAGGCCCAGGGGGAGCAGCCTGAGGAGCTTTAGGAAACCCTGTTGGAGGTGGGGGAGGAGGTTTACTCTGCAGGGAAACAAAAAAAAAATCCAATCACATCACTGACTTGATTTGGTAAAAAGCAGCTCTTAAGAGCCAATAACAGATTAAAGGAAATTCTGTGCCAAGTACAGATTTTGGTTTTCCACTTAGGGAAATGATGAGGACTCAGATTTACCTCTTCTTCTGGTTCATCCAGATTAACCCAGCGTTGTTTCTGCTCATCCCAAACAATCTAAAAGAAAATCACAGTCAAAACCAAAGAGTTCAAAGCAAGCTGCTAAACAAGTTCAAAATAACAGTAAGTATTTTTTTAAAAGCCAGTCTGAATAAAAATAATCTTCAAAGTTTCACAATCATTTGTTTACTCATCAAAACAATGTTCATCTGTCATCCAGGAAAACAACAAGAACAAATTCAAGTGTAAAAAGGTTTTTGTGATTTTTGGGGCCTTACTGATTTGTTCTTGTCATCTGGCAGGTGAGCCTCATTCTTTCCTTTTCCCATCAGCCAGCGAAACCAGGTTGCACCAGTCTGAAAAAAAAAAAATTAAGTCTACTCAGTTAATTCTTTCACCACTGTCCTTACAGGCACCACTGTCCTTACACTGTCCTGTTTCCTAAAAGAAACATTCATGCAACAACAGATTTTCTGTTAGGGACTTCAACTCTGAGCCCAGAGTTGCACCTAACAAACAAAAATAAACAGTTTAATCAGGACCTCTTAAGTACCATGGACTATGGGTGACCACATTTACTAACAAATCTCCAGCTGTAGGCACCTTTCTAAGAAATGTTACCTTTTTAGGTGCTGCCTCCTTCTTTGTTTCTTTTTTAGTCTCTTTCCCTGCAGGAGCAGAGGGAGGAGGAGAAGGTTGTTTCGCTGCAGAGTTGGATCTCTCTCTTCCCACAGAATGAGCAGAGGACTCTGAGGTTGTTCGGGATCTTCGCTCATAGCCCTGTGTGACAAAAACACAGCAAAGCACCAAGTTGGCACTGCTGCAGTGATGGATCACATTTCATCTTCCTAAAAAAAATCCTTCTTTGTAAAACCCATAAACAGAAATGATCTAAAAGTTAATATACCTAAAGAGGGATCTTTGTCCTGGTACCTGGTTAGATATAAAGCCAGGACATAAATGCAGAATTAACAAGTAGCTAAATATCTGACACAGTAATTTTTTTATCAAGAATTTCCACACAATTAAAGGCATTTAATCTGGTTATTTGGGGACTTCTAAAAACCAAACTTCAATTCTTGCTGAAGAGCAATACAGAGCCTCCAAATCCTCTTGTGCAATGTGCTGCAATGCAGCTGAAGAAATGTATGAAATAACAATACCATGTTAGCCATTCTGCCATAGAAATCATCCTCTCTCTGTTCAGGGAAGGAGTTTTGTGAAAGAGACTCCGGGGCAATTGTCTGCATTCCTTAAGAAAAAAAATTGGATTATGTTAGCAGGGACAAACACCAACCAAAGAACCAACAATAAACACCAAAGCCCCCGAGCCCCACAATAGTTTTAAGGAAAAAGTTTTCACCAGTTATGAGTTTTGTGCTAAAGAGAACTTGGTTTTTCAAAGAAAGAGAGCTGCAACTGCTGGGATTTTTTCCCTCTCCTGTCTGGGTTTGTGTTTGTTCTAAACACAGGCCAGAGCAGGCTGAGGGATGCAACCATCAGGATGGGCACTTAAAGGTTCCTTACATCTCAAACTCTGCCAAAATTAGGTTTGCCTCATACCACATGTGTCAGGCTCTGCTGTCACAAAAATGAAACTTAGCAGGGTCCCAGAACCTCATGTCCAGAGACAGGAATCCCTGAGGTTCCAACTACAGACCTTGTAAACAGAGCTGCCAACCCCAGTGCACCCAGGGATTATCTGTCAGGGTCTAAATCACCATCTGCTGAGTCTGACCTCACTTTTCAAGTAAGCCAAAAAAGCAGGATGAATACTTCAACTTTCTACAGATGTTTCTGTACCATTACATGGTGGTTTTGAATTTCATTACCCACAATGTGACTATTTTTTAAAAACTGAGGTATTTTGAATTATTCCCCAAAACACTTCATCCCCATGAGAAGGAAGGAAAGCTGTTTATTAAGATCCCAGACCTGTTTCCAGGTTTGTCTGCTCTTCTGGCCGTGGTTCCATTTCTTGTGGTGGCCCTCCTGGGGGTAGTGTTGACCCTAAATACAGTGGGGATGGTTCAGTTCCATAGGGATTTGAAAATCCTTGAGGTGCAAAGCCAGGTCCAGGGCCAAGAGGCTGAGGAGCCACTGGGTAGAAGGGGACACTTCCCTGGTCACCAGGAGGAATCATGGCAGCTGAGCCATCAAGGACAGCCTGAGGTACTGCAGCATGAAAAAAACCAGAGTTAAGAGTTATAATTAAACAGAAATTGTGTGAACCTTTTACCCTATGAATGATACAAGGCACAAGTGAAATCTCCCTGTTCCAAGCAGCCTCTTAAGTGGTTTCTTCTGTCAGAAACCCAAAACCTTTGTTTTCTCTCTGTACCAAAGCACATGAAACACGAACCTGAAGGCATCAGCTGCACGCTCTGCATCTGTTGAGCCATATTGGGTAACAAGGATGCCAACAAGGCATTTTCAGCACCTGGACCCACGTCACGGCCACCTCCCCCATCACACTGACTGGCACGGTCCAGTTCAGAGCTGGGAGTGCTGCATTCATATGGAGGGGGAGTGGATCTGTCTGTGTTATAGGCTATTGCACCCTCCTGCATGGAAAAGCAAAATATTATTAACTGAACTGTACCAGACATTCAGTTCATAACCAAGGGAACACAGAGCAAAGGAAATTTTAGGTGTGAAAATAGTTTTTTAGTGTTCAGTCAAAAAAACCCGAGTTGTGAGCCATTTATAAGCCAAGATCAACCAAATAATTTAAGGGGTTTGCTTTTAAATTGAAACAGCTTATTAGCTCAGGGTTCAAATTGCTAACACATCCCTTTAAATAAATGATAATTATTTCCTCTCTGTTATAATCCAGCAATGCTAATTTACACACAATTTTATGGCAAGCAGAACCCTTAAAGCAGGAGTTACTGCAACCTAATGAGTCTTGCAATTCTCCTTGCATTATGGTATTAAGAAAATATATAACTTTATTCTGTATAACTCTCATATAACTTTATTCTGTATTGAATCTCAGGGCACTAAAGTGTGGTAAATTCACTGGGTTTACATCACAACATTTGCAATTTAGGACATGAGTATATAAGGTCACTTCCCATGTTTCTGTGATTAGCACTGGATTTCAAAACCTGGATTTACACTAATCCTTTAAAGAGAATAATTCATGCTGAAAAGCACACACACACTGTACCTTGATCTGTCCATCCACATGTCGAAGTGTTACTAACCAGGAGGGCTCAAGAAAAGATTCCTGCTCTGGTTTTTCTTTTATCTGAGGGTCAAACAGGCGCAGCTGGGATGACATCTGAGGAAAGGAAGCATTGCAAAGTGTGAGTTCATCAGCCACAGCTTCCCACCTACACTAGCCAGCCACAAAGACTTAATTCTCCCTCCTGTTACCTGGATTAGCTGGCCAATCAGCACAGGGGAATAGTAATGGGGATCCTTCAGGACAGTTCTGGAAATCACTTCACAGTAGTGGAAAGCCTGGGCAGCAAGGCCCATCTCAGCCAGCCTACAGGCATAGATGAACTTGAAAACCTGGGGGAGGCAAGCAGGACAAATCAACCAAGTGATCACAACACTCTGAGTGGGAACAAATAAAAGGCAGTCTGGCATTTCAGCTGAAAGCTTAGATACCACATCTAAAATTTAAAGAAAAAGCATTCAGTTCTCCTCTTTGACCTAATGCATCCAACGGAAGTTGTCTATTTATCTACAGCTAGTGCCAGCAAATTCTGCTGGATTTTTCCTTTGGAATATACAATTACAATTTAAAAAGTTAAAATTCAGAAGTTTGGGATGTAGAGGTGAAAAAAGTGCAAATGAAACGTGGCAACAGGAAAACAGTTATATGGCATTACTATCCATGAATATTTGATGTTATAGCAGATAAAATATTTGCCACACTGACTACAGCACATGAGAGATTAAAAGCATGAAATCTGCCAAAAGAGAAACCAAACCAACCTGGAAATTGGGCAAGCAGCCAGGCTGACTTCCTAGTGACTGAGCATATTCATAGGCTTCTGTTCTCTGAATGGCTTCGTTGGTGGCAAACTTTAGAAATGGCAAGCTGTTTCAAGTAGGAGAAGAAAAATATTATTTAGGTTTATATATGCTGACAATAAACACAGATCTGTCACTCAGACACACAAAATATCAACAACTTCTACTAGACAGGACATCAAATAGTTATTTCAAAATCAGCAGTGCCTTGTGAGGACAAAGGGAGCACAATGCAATTCAGTCTCTCAAACTTTCATTTTTGCATTGAAAAAGTTGTGTTAAAAAAAAAAAAAAGAAACAAAGAAACCCAAACCTGTGATTTGATCCAATTAGGACAAGCTTTGTTGTCTTCCTTGTGTAAACTCCAAACCCAACTTGGGCCATAAGGTAACAAAAATGAGCAGCATCCAGCAGGCCTTTAGAAGCTGAAGAGAAGTAGAGGACAGAGCTTAGGATATTTCAGTGGCACATTGTACCTTGTGTCCTGCATTCAAATGCCTTCACAATAGAGACAAGCCCAGATAAAACTGCTCCACTTTGTATTTTATAAAGAAATTGCCTGTTTTCAATAAAAAAATAAGCTGAGCAATCAAAGCTTTTCCTTCACCCTGTACATTCCCCAAGAGTTACCAAGAGTGTCTCCCATGGTAGCAATGGTCCTGGATTCCAAGTCCACATTATTGGTCAGGTTGGATAACACCATTGCTAGATGAGGCCTCCAGTCTCCCCATTTCTCATCTCCACAGCACTAAAATTAGAAGAATTACTAGGTCAAATCAGTGTCTGGAGCTCTGCATGGGTAAGTGTTTCAAACCTAAAAAGGACCAAAACAACTTCTCTGACATTCTAGAAAAGATTTCTGTTGGGAACTCCACTACTCCCTGCAGCTCCCAGTGAATCTTACCGTGGATGCAGCTGGCATCCTCCCAGACATGAGCTGGTAAACAGTCTGCAGAGGGTCATTAATTGGGAGACTGTTGGCAAATCTACAGAGACATTGCAGAGAAAAACAGAACACAAACACAGGGTAAGCACTTAAAATGTACTGCAGCTCTCAGTGGCAATTAATCTAACCTAGTTCAAGAGAAGGAAGGGCTGTGTGCAAATATTACACTGAAGAGGAAACTGTCCAGGGGATAATGTTCAAAAGTAAAACACTCCCAAGTGAACTGGGTCTGTTACTGTAACACCAGGCAGTCCAAGCTAGGAAAAAATTCTCCCCAAGCCAGGTGACTTTAACAAAACTGACAGTGGAGTTTTTGCAGTTTTTTCCAAGAAAAACCACAGATGACATTGTTCAAATACTCCTTAAATGGAACAGGTGGCAGAGAATAACTTCCCAGGTTTAAGTTTATAGCCAGAAGACCCCAGAATAAAAAGTAACAAATGACAAACAAATACACAGTAAAATTAAAGCATAACTTGCATGAACTGCTATGGATAACCCACGATTTTGACATTCTCCACCTCACTGGTAGAACAGGCAGCCAAATTTCACTGATTAAAAAGCAACCCAGTACCTGGTCATCACTCTTGCATGTGTCCTGCTGTCCATTTTGCTGGCAAGGAGCAGAGCATGACCCCACAATCCATGCTTCATGGCAGACTCCAAAGCATCCTAATCAAGACACAAATTAGCTTACAGGGAATATCTTCAGCTATTACTCACAAAACCAGCTTTACAGTAGTAATTTGCAATCAAATCAGAACATGTTTGTTTAGATAAAAGCTAACACACAACTATAATTTTGCTTTAGATTATGAACTGTAGGGCATAACAATTCTGTATCAGTGTAATACAGTGCCAAGAAATATTATATTTTGTAACAAAAGTTGCAAAAATAAGTAGCAGCACAGGCACTCACTTTCTTACGGCCATAGAGCAGCAACTCCCTGAATCTCTCAGTCTCCTTCTCAAAACTATCAACTGTGGTTAGAAGATTATCAGTGAGAAATGAGAGCTGGGCTTCACCAGATTCCTCTTCCACTTGTTCCAAAGCCTCATTAGTGAAATCAATCAAATTTGCCTCATTAGGGGACTTCCCAGGAAGCCACACTGTTTTATGATCTCGGAGCAGCAGTTCAGCCAGGTCTGTTCCCACAACAGTCTGCATGTGTAAAGGGGAAACAAAAATGGAAAAATCTGTTATTTCAACACTGCCTGCATTTTATTTGTCACTTCTACAGCAATGTGTGAACATCAGCACCTCTGAGCAGCTGAGGATGAGTGCCCAGTTTCCACATTCCTTGGGTCTGTGAAACATTCCAAGATCAGTGACTATAACACATAGTCCTGACCTTTACACAAAAATTATTTGTGTACAAAATACTTCAGGGTAGATAAAAACTCAAGCAGTGAGACATACCCCATTCTGCCTGCACAACAGTACAATAAAGTCCCAAAGAAGACTTGCAGATTCTTTGTCAATTAAATTTTCATTCTTAAAGCACTGTGCAGCTTTACTTTGTGCAAAATTAATAACATCCACTTTATGGGTCTCATCCCTGAAAAAAAAAATAAGAAAAGAAGTTTTTAATGAGACATATATAAACATTCAGGTCATTATGTGTGATTAGTCTGAGGAATAAATTTAAAGCTCTTTGTATTATTTAAGCAGGTGGAAAGCCACAAATATTTTAAGTCAGTTTAAATCTTGTAATTTACAGGCAATGAAGAAATAATTTCTGAATGCTTTAAAGTTATTTCTGGAAACTGTAAGAACATACTTAGCAAGAGGACCAGGAAAGGCTCTCATCTCTTCTTGCTCTGGAGAATGTTGTAACATAGTCTGAAAGACAAATATAATCCATAAGAAATTCTTATAACTATGGATTTTGCTTTTTAGCAATAAAACCCCCAGACATAACCCATAAACATAACCCATCATGTAATCAAGCCTCTTCAACAAAACACAAAGGGTGACTTGCAATCTGCTCAAAGATGACAAATTATGAAATCTACTTTACATGCAGGTTAGTCTGTACATCATCCTGAACAAAATTATAAAGAGCTGGATGATCTCATCATGACTAAATCATCTCTCAGAGGAAAAGAACTCTTAAATTTACTGTTTTCCTTATGATTACAGACACATGCACTGACACAAAAAAAAGGAGATATCAGGAAGTTATAGATTCCCTACTCCTCTTCCAAACAAAAAGACCTTTATTCCATTACTTCCTATTTTTCCTTTTAAACTTTACCTCCATGCTGTGGATTTCAACCAGAGCTGGCTGGCCCTCAGAAGGCAGGTTTGGCAGTGCTTTTATTAAGAAGCCCCCAGGCCCAAACCTGGCACAGATATGAGGCACTGAAAATTTCTCAGGTGTTGAGGGCCTCAAAGGTGCTGAAATGGGAAGAAAACATAAAATAAGAACAGGTAACCTGTCTTGCAACTTGTTGATGTATTTACCTAATTCTATAATCCTGCAGTATTAGTGGAAAACACTCTGTCATTTAATTTGGGTGAACTTTGTAAGAGACAATTAATCAGTTCCCTTATAGTCCTGAAGTCCCAAAGTCCCAAACCTGAAGACCTGCAATAACTATAACAAAACTAGACTACAGAACTTTAAAATCCAGTTATTTTTTTCAATGCAGGGGCTTCTATTGTTTGCATTAGACACGTTTCTCTGATCTCTGTACAAATATGTAACACATCTTCAAAGGGCTGATGACAGACATCAAGAAAAGCTTTTCCAGAGAAGTGTTCTGCATCTATAGCACAATGCCTTCCCTCCTTCCTCCCCAGTGTGTCCATACCTTGTTCCACAGTTGACCAGCCCGTTTCAGCAGGGTAGCCATAGTCTGTGAAAGGCTGCTGTCCATCAAAGCTGGGATCATACCCTCCATAGGGATAATCTGCATGGAGCGACACTGCCTGTGCAGGGGTTTCATAGGCATTACCCGTTAGATCGTGATTGCTCCTATAGAGCTGGCTCTAGACAGATCAGATTAGTGAGGGTTAGGTGGGAGCTTGGAGTTACACAAAGCAAGCAGCACTGCAAGCAGGACTGCAGATACTGAGCATTCCCTCCTAACAGCTTCCATTCTCAATGCTCCTCGTAAACCAGGCTTACTGCACCCCTGGCCTTGCAGGAAATCACCCGGTGAGACCCTTTGCTCCAGCAGGTAATTGATTTATCTTTGTCTTCTCCCACAGAGTTTTTATCATTATTTGATCTGTCCACATCCAAGCACGTTCAGTTCTCTCACTACAGAATTTCTGTGTGCTTGTGTGAAAAGCATGAGTTCTGTTACCAACTGTGGGTCAGAACGAATGTTCACCTCTGCTCTAGCAGACAGAGTCTCAATTAAATAAACCCAACAAATGCCAAATTACTTCAGGTGCCTGCAGATTAATGCCTAAATGATTTCCAACACTACTTCAAATATTACTAAATGAATTGGAATTCAGACTGGAAAAGTACCTAAACTTCCAAGGAACACGACAAAACAACACATGAACCAACTTCTGGTAAAATGACCCACTGCACAAGCAAACACTGTACCTCAAAAATTAGCCAAATATTCTCTGAGGTTTTCAGGTATCTGTAGTTGTGGTGTAAGTGGATGAGTAATCAGTTAGCTTTGGGTTTGCTTTTAAAGCCAAAATAACATCATACAAATATGGAGTTAGTCCTTTAACATAGCTCAAGTTCAGTAACACAGCCATGCTTGTGACGAGAAAAATGACATGACACAAAGCCAGGCACGCTGTCCACTACAGCCAAGCACAGGGAAGGCAAAGTTCTCACAAACAGCAAATGGATTCAGTAGAGGAAATTTTCCATTTCTGTGTGTGTAGCAACCTGCACAGCTGAGTGCTGATTTTGGTTAAAGTTCTCTTTACAACTGTGACAAACATTAAGTTCACCACTACATTACAAAACAACCTAAACTTACAAAAAGCTTTCAAAACACACATTTCCCGCGCTAACCCCCGAAATATTTTCCTATTTTCTAACGCTTCACCCACCCCCAAGAGAGAAAGCACCGGGTTGGTGTGTGCAGCTGGAACTCACCTGCTGGGAGCGGGAGCTGAAGCTGCTCTGGTGGCTGTGGACGCTGCGGGAGCTGCGCAGGCTGTGGCCGGAGTGCTCGCTGTGGACACTGCGCCGGTCAAACTCATCCCCGTAGGGATCCCTGTGGGGCTCCGAGTCATCGTCAAAGCTGCCGGTGAAACGGGGATCGTATCTCCAGTTATCCTCGTATCGCTCGTTCCTGATGGACAGGGAAAGCAGGAGTGAGCACAGCCACTCACAGCCCAGAGGGAGGTGACTGCCAGGCAAACTGGACCTCGCTCCAGAAGGGTTCTTAAATCATCACCTACACTGAGGTTGTTGTTACAGCAAACCAACTGACATTCCTTCCAGGAGTTCATACACATTATTCAAGATCAAGAATGACATCATACTCAGAGTCTGTTCTAAAAACCCACAGAATGTTTAACTGGTCTGGAAATAAGTGCTGCTACCTTCAATCTCTCTCTCAGAGTGATGTGACAGCTCATCTGGTTTCCCTCAATGACTTATATTAAAGCTACAGAAAGGACTAGCAACCCTGTGAAGTATGTGTAACACTGCATTCCAGAGGGTCTGCTGCCTCAGCTCTGGAAAGAGCACTGGGAGAACATGGATTGACTGGACAAACCTGCTGCCATACGGATAAGCTTCTCTCTTCTGGTAAGGGTTGTGTTCAGCATCATACCAGTATCTCTGGTCATAACTCCTAGGGTCTCTGTACCTGGGGTCATATGGGTATCGTTCCCAGCGACTTGGATCTTTGGAAGAGAAAAAGAAATGGTTCAGATATCAGTAGTCTTTGCCTAGAACTTTTTTCTACTCCTTTCTCTTTCATTACAAGCTGGTTCGGTCCTGAAGCACAGACCAAAACCAAATGTACTTGAAGCTACGTTAATATGTCCACTTCTTTTTAGTTTTAAAAGAAGCTTAAAAAATCACCTTTACACCTTTCAGAGGAGCATGACTGTTATTGTTAGCTACTCCTGAAGGGACAGTGCTTGCCATCAGATCTTTTCTAACATCCTTAAAACTCAATCCCAGTATTTGTTATGACATTCCCAGAATCTCTGTGATCACTCTGCAGAATGCCAAGCAAAAACATCTCAGGATGTGGACAGATGTTGCTTAAAACCCTCCCAGGCACTACACAAGGAATTACTTCCAGACTCCCAACGCCAGCATGTCTCAGTGAGCACTTAGATAACGATGGACAAAACCAAAATCCAGTCATGAGTCAACTTCTGTTTACACCCACCTAAAATCACTTTACAGGTTTGCCTGCAGGTCACATACCGAGGACACACCTCAGTGAAAGGCAGCCTTGCAACAAGTGGAACAAAACTGTTCTGTGCCCTTACAATGGAGTGTTTTCACAAAGGGAAGGCAAACTGAAGTGAGGAAAAAACTTACTTTATGTTCTATTTAGTATTTCTGCTGAATAAAAAACATGCAAGAAGGATGGAGAGGAAATAAGAACTGAAGTGGGCAAAAAATTCAATTTTCAGCAAGCATAATTTTATTCTTGCTGGTTGTTGAAAGGACACCAGTCATATTAATGTGGATTCTCTGATCTTAAAATTTCTCTTCCCCATAAATCTGCAGTTTTCTATAGAAAAAAAAAATCAGAGTTCTTTCTGCCACCTTACCTCCATAATCATAGGAGTTTGGGTAATAACCTGAATAATAATCACTCCATCCACTTTTTCCATAATAATCTTCTGTATACCCTTGCCTGAAAGAAAGCACACAAGTATAAAAAAGTTGTTATTCCACCTTTGTCTCTTCTAAAGTCAGCAGGAGGTAAGAAAAACTATGCCATAACTGATTAGACTCTGAGTTTCATAGTCAAAATAATGCATTTCCACAAAATCAGGGAATCATAAAATTAAGGCTTTACAACCCAGTATAGCACTAAATTATTGTGTGCCATCAAAAGCTGACAGCCCTTAGCATACAATAATTTAGTGGTTTTGTAAACTGCCTTGGTGATAAGTTTAATTACTTACAGACAATTAATCACAAAAACTACTGCTATAATTAACATCCTTTGAACTGTCTCAACAGAGAAGTTGATAATTTAACATTTCATTAAGAAATAATGGCTGCTCCAAATGTAACAAATATAACAAATTATACAGCTTCTGATGAAGAAAATAGTCATTTATAGAGCTGATTGTCCAAATGAGCACAAAAACAGCATAGCAAAGTAAGAGTCAGTGCACAGAAAAAAAAAGAAAATTAGAATTCTTCTGATGGAAAAAGAAAGATGTGGCCATTACTTGAAAAATCATGAGCCTTTATTAGGTAACATTTTCAGATCATCATCCTAGAATTTCTGAAAAAAGCCAGAGGATGAATGTTAGATGAAAAATGGAGTGTCTGTATGTATGTACAAGCACATAAATGTATATATATGTATACATCCCTGTATGTTGTACCTACAGAGGTGCATTACACTCACAAACACACTTGTGCACATACACACAGCAGGCAAAGACATTTAATGCCAGTTTGATGATGGGAACTTCCACGCTTCCCTACAACTTGAGGGTGCAAACTCCAAAGTGGCCCAGCAAGTCAAGGAGTGTGGGAAGTCTGCTAACGCAGCACTCACTCTGCAGAGGAGGTCTGATCTTATCAGCTCAGGTGTAGCCACCCAACCAGTCTCCCCAGCCTCCTCCAGAGAGATCTCATTCCCTGCCCCAAGCAGAGTTTACAAAGCTGCATCACCACCATGGGCACATTCAGGGCAGTTTCACACACACACACACAGAGCTCTGCTGCCCTGCAGCTCCACAGTCCATGTCTGACTGCACTGGCACTCACACATCAGCCCTGACACAGCCACTTCCAACAGGCTTTGATCTGCCCACTGCCACGTACAAAAACTGCAACCCCTTCTAAAAATAGTACCTCAGAGGAGTACACATCAGGAAGTGCTACTAAGGGTTATCAACTCATTTCGAGAGTTTGCAGCACACTTAAATTCACTTGAGAAAATGGTAAAAGTTAGCACATGGAGTTACAGCCATTGTTTTGTGCTCCTCAAGACCAAAATACATCTCTAATCTTCTGGAGATGGCAACCAAAATGTTGTATTTGTAATTTGATCACTGATCCATGAGTGAACTACCAACAACAGAAAAATACTACAAAGGGCTTAATAATTTCCAGACAGGTAACTGGAGTTTCTCTGTCAGAAACTGCAAACCCCTCAGCAGGTAACAGCAACATCTTGTCAGTCATTTGAAGCTCATACAAATACACAATAATCATCAGAAAGCAGCAATCTCTTTAACGTAATTTGCTGCTTCTTTCTTGAGAAATACTAGAGATTTAATCCTACTTTTATTTAACATTTTCGAGTAGCATCTGAACACATTGCTCCCCTCTCAAATTTCTTTATGTCATATTAATGAGACAGATCAAGGCTTTTAACTTTCCCTAATCAAAACTGGCAGTGAAATGAGTGGGACATGTTCACACAGCACCTCTGCCAGCCAGACCACAGCCTGAGAGCTTTGTGAGGAAAGCTTATCCAGGGAATTGTGAGGGAATTGTCACACGGATGGACCTGACAGAGCACCAGGATGTTGTCACCTGACTCACCACTCTCTTCTGAGCACCTGAACCACTGTGTATCCATGGTGCTTGCAAGGCAAATCCCAACCAATGTGCAAAAGTGCCATTCATTAACAGAATGAGGGGCCCCTGCTTAAGTGCAAGACAGAAAATAAATGAGTATTGATTAACAACCCATAGCCTGCACTGCTCTTTCACAGCAAACATCAGCACCGAGGCCATAGCAGTGACTTCCTGCCTGGCAGAAACACCAACAACCCCCAGAGAACTGAATGAAAGGAACAACAAGGCTCCAGCAAGAGAAAAGGCTGGGGAATTGTATCCTTTCCAGACGTGGCATTTGATACCATCCATCCCTATGGCAGCACACAGAGGCCTTGAATTCCTCCCTGTGCTTTATGCTGTAAAACTTCAACAGGCTCTGCTTTGGGGTGTCCAGATCCTGAGTGCAGTTAGGAATTACACACCTGGAGGGAGGTCTGTCAGAGCAGTGGCTGGCCCTGGAGCTGGGCCGTTCAGGCTCGGGATAGCGATAGCTCCCAGGCTCCATGTAGGCAGTGCCACTGCTGTCGTAGTGTCGGTACCGGGGGTCGTACTGCCCATAGCTGTCCTCCTGCAACAGACCAGCAACAGGCAAGGGAAGAGGCTTCACGTCTCCAAAAGAACAGTCAAAACCAAAACACATCACCATTTGCACCACAGTGGTGCATGCTTGAAGAGATGCAGATTAATAAACTACAGTTTAGCTTTCATTACTTTTTGCGGCAGTCAAGTTATTAATATCCTAAACTTAAGGAAAAAAACGCTTTGTCTGGAGTAAAGGCAGTTCAACCTCTCTACTAAATCATCAATAATTCAGGCAGGTTCAGATAGGAACCAAATTTGAGCACCTGGACAGCCAAGCCAGCTATAACTGCCAACTTTTTCCAAAGAACCAAACAAACTGCTGTGAGCTGACATCTGTGCCAACTGGAACTGGTATCAGGAAATACTTAAGTTTCCATAATCTTTGCAGTGTCAGTTTTGTTACTGTTGTCTGGATTTTCCCTACATTTAAACACTTAACCTGAATGCTCTGCTGAATGTTGATCATGATGCAACTGTTTAAATTCGTAACTCAGAAATGAAAATTAACAATACATACTAAGGAGGAAAGAAAGGGAAAAATAAAATCTTACCATGTAATAAAGGTGAGCTGCAGCCCTGGGGTCCGCAGGAGGATAAGGTGGTGGGTATGGAGCCTGGTAAGCATCATAAGGATGTCTGTAGTAGTAGTAAGGGTTCTGGGGTGGACCAAAGGCATCCTGAGGGGTCTGAGGAGGGGCTGGACGCTGCAGGTCTTGCTGCCCGTTGGGTGGGACTGACTGAGCAGTGGTGGCAGGAGGGGCTGTGGCAGCTGGAGCACCTGGAGGCTGTTCTGACACCGGCTGCTTCCCGGGACTCGTTTGGTCGTACCTTGGCTGGGCTGAATCTGCCTCTGGGGGCCCCCCAGGCTGGGGACGGTTGCCCAGCACCTGGTTCTCCCCCTGCTGCATGGCTTTAGCCCCTGTGGAAATCTGGGAGTCTGGAGGAACTGAGGACTGCCCAGACATTGGTGGCTGCGTTTGAGCTGCTTGCATTTGTGGCTGGGGTGGCAGCGCTCCCTGTGCAGCTCTGTCTGATGCAGCCTGGTGCTGCACATCTTTTGTCACCTGTTGATAGAAATGTTGTTTGTCAGGCACCTCGGGATGCACCTGACCAGCACCACTGGCTGCCTGTTGGACTGGAGCACCAGAGGGTGACTGATTGTGCACCTGGACAGAATTACTTGTGCTGCTTTTCTCCAACGTCCGTGACACCGTGAAGTCAAGAGCTCCAGCAGCTTCTTTGCTACTTGATTGATTTGCAGCATTATTAGCCTGTGCTATGGAATTAAGAGGGGTGACTAGTCCACTTGCACTTCCACTGGGAAGATTTGTCCCAGGAGAAACAGATGAGTTAGACCCTGGCTTGCTAGCAAATTCAGGAACAAGGCCTTCCATATTAACATTCTTTTGCCCTTCTGGAGTCAAATTAGGAGGAGTTTTCATAAGCAAGTTTGCAGGCTGATTAGAAGAAGCATCAGAAGAATTAACAGGACTTTGTAATAAATTATGCTTTAACAGATTAGTATTTGGAAGTGCATTAACTAAGAGAGATCCAACTTGCATCACAGGTAACGGCATGTTTTCCCCACCAGCATGTGAAGTTTGGGGACCCACTGCAGGCTTGTCCCCAACTCCAGAGTCCTTCACTGGCTGATTGTTTTCATTGTTGCTTAGCTGATTAGATAGAGAAATAGAAAAATTAATTGGCTGAGCCAAGTTATAGCTTTGATTAGGCTGAGCAATCAGGATAGGCTGATTTTGCAAAGACTCGGTAGGTGGAGAAGACAATAAACTTGCATAACCAGAACTTGCCTGAGACTGAAGTGCCTCCTCTTCTCCCATTTTGGGAGGATTCTCAAGATTTTCAAAAGTTATATTTCCATCTTGGGAATGCTGCACAGCAATAGTCCCTGGTTTACATGGCTGCTGATTAGACAGGCCTTCTTCTGGTGGCTGAATGACTTCCACAGTCTGTTTGGCAGGTACGTACACTGCAGGAGCAGCAGGAGCTAGAAGAACATTTCCCCCAAAATTTGGTAACTCATTGTGAGCCCATAAAGTTGTTGCTGGGCTGTCACACTTCTTAACTGCTCCCTGGGCTCTGGTTGAGGACCGTCTCTCAGATACTGATTGTATATTTTCCACAACAGGTCCAGAGTGCAGAGTATTTCCAGCTTCCCCAGCGCCTGCCAGAGACCCTGGGTGTACCTGAGGCATGTAAATTGTTTCCAGATTATCTGGTGGCTGTTCAAGATTCCCAGGGGATGCAGCAGGCACAGCTGTGTTCTTCTTGATATTCTTTTGGTTTGAGTGGTTTTCTCTTAATTCAACCACCATCTTTGCTTGGTCAATCTCTGCAGGTTTCATACCAACTCCATGGGACCTCACAGGTTCAAAAGAACTATTTGCACTTGTCTGAAACACTCCTGTAGGCTTAGGAGGACTTGGAGTGGGAGGCTGGGATAGATTGCCATGGTAGTTCTTGCTCAGGTTTAGCTCACCTGAATCGCCTCCCAGAGGAGAGGAGTCAATCTGTTTGAAGAAGCTGGCAGAGGATTCCTCATCAGGCTTCCCAATTTCCTGCTGGATAAATGTACCGACTTGCTCTGGGGGCCGTGCAGAGCTGGAAGTGCTCCTGTGGCTAATGTTGCTGTAGTTGGAAGAAACACTGTCTGGTCGGACAGGGTGAGGTAAGGAATCAGGTGCCTCCAAATTTGGTCCTCCTTCAGCATGGCTCACAGCAGCGTTCTTGGGAAGCATCTGACCCGGGAAGGATCCGTACCTGTACGGATCAGGACCAGCAGCAGGGGATGAAGCACTCATGTTCTGTGGTTCACTTGGCAGCACTTCCTGATTCTGAATGCACTCCAGGTTCTCCACATTTTCGTACTGGGACCCAGCAGGTGTGCCACCTATCTGTGCCTTGTCATCACCAGCAAACAGAGAGCGCTTAGCAGCCTGTGCATCCTGATGACTGACAATTTTAGGGAAGTACTGGACATCCATTCCTTTCTGTACCATCTCACCAGCTGAACCTGTACCGAGCTGTGCCTGAGAGAGAACATTGGTTGCCACCTGCTGAGGATGCACAGGCTGATGATATAGGGAAGCCGAATTTGGCTGACAGGCATCAAACTCTGTTTTCTCCACTATGTAATTCTTTTCGGATGAAAGTATTTCTTCATTTTCTGCTTCGTCCCCTTTGAAAAACATGGAGAGAGTTCCTGGATCTCGATCTGTGGGAATAGATCTATTTGATGTTTCAGACATAGCTGGAGACTGGTTTTTGGGGTTGTTTTCCTGAGCTGTGGGAAGGACAAAACCAGAGTCTTGCAAAGGTGGCTGTGGGTAAAACTGTTCCTGGTAAGGTTGGTTTAACCAAGGGTTAGTAATTTCTGTGTTCTGCCTAAACACATTTCCAGGCTGGATGCTGTTCATGTGATGACTGCTGTTTGCAGGGCCATTTTTGCCATTCTTTTCACAACCAGTGGGTAAAGGCGCTTGCATGATGTTTTGTGGAATACCTTGGTGCCCAGGACCCTGCGGGACATTTGTGTGTGGAGGAGGGTGAGAAGAGCTGACAGAAGGCTGAGAAATGTTATGAACGTCAGTCTGAGGAGATGGCTCAGCATAGGGCACAAAATTCCGAACTGGAGACTGCAGATTCCCTGGGACAGGCCTCCACTGGGACCCAGGCTGCTGGGGAGGTGGTGGGAAGAGTGCTGCTGCATTGGGTCCTGAAGGTGCATCATTTGGATCCCTGCCAACATCTTGTCTAGCTCCAGGTTTGTTTGCTGCAGCCACCATTCCAGGATGCACACTGAAAGAATTTTCCACCGCTGCTCCTGGGTTATAATGCAACGGCACTGCAGGCCCACGGAGTCCGAGATCGGCGTTGGGATGCCCTTCCGCAGCACTATTTATAACATACCCCGGGGACGGAGAAGGAACATTAGAAAAGCTACTGGTGCTTATCCCTGCTTGAGACACGGGAGCTGCCAGAGACGTGTGTGGTCCGTGAGGATTGTCCCCGGAGCGGGAGGGCGGCGGGTGCGCGAGGGCTGGCTGCGGGAACGCCGGCGCGTTGCCCTTGGATGGATTATCCAGAGGGGAGCCCTGCGGGGTTTGCCTGCCAAAGGCGAACGGGTCTGTCACGGGCTGCACCGGGGCAGCTGCGGCGTTTGCCCGCTTGCTGAGAGGGCTGTTCCTCCAGTACATGTTGCGAGCCACGCCGGCGGGAGGGGGAGGAGCCGCTCCCGCGGGGACAGCCTGCGGTGGCTGCTGCATGGTGGCCCTCTGGCAGGGTCACACGGTGACAAGCTGGCCGTGGAGGCAGTAGAGGGATTTCTTCTTCTGCCCTGCTGAGACAACACAGGCACAAGTCAGTTCGCTTTCTCGCAACACATGTGGCACTTAAGCAACTTTCATTTTGAGTGTTTCATCACTCAAACATTCCACTTCAAATTGTATCTCCCTTTTCCTCAGAACATGTAAGAAGCTGACACACTCCATTATATTTCTAAATCCAAGTCCACCATTAATGAAGTGTAAGGCTGTGTGGCACCAACACACATTATTTAACAATTCTACTAACAAATATTTCCAAGTAAGACTAATTAAACACAATTCAGACCTGTACTAGTGTCAAACCCTCCAGTGGTACCCCGCTGTTACATTTCCCACAAATATACATGACAGAGAGGACAGCAACCAGCCTGGAACATGGCCTGCAGCACCATGCCCTGCTCAATTTAATTATGAAGAGTTGAGAAGTCATTATCTAACCCTAATTCTGTTAGAGATGATCTTCAGCCTTGATGCACTGGTGCTCCATGTGAATTGACCTTTTCACAGGTAAGAGGAGAAGCATCCCAGGAGGGAATTCATCAGATGTTATCACCCTCGACAGTCCACTTTTGGTTTAACCAAGAAAACATTTTGTGGCACAGCAGTGTTATTTGTTTTGAGAAAGGCCATGGGATCTTCATCACAAATATTGTCTTTTCTAGATGAATGCTACATAGTAAAAATGCATTTAAGGACAGAAAAACATTCAACTACTCCCACCTATCAATGAACGTTCTCACTTTAACACCAGTGGGACTTTGGCACAGTATCAGGGTTAGGGCTGCATTTCAGGGTGGAAAGGACACGCTTGGAAGTAATCCAACCCCAACTCCAAACAATACCAGTCACGAATCTGGTACACAGGAAGTTCAATAAATTCATCAGAGTGTCTTTTTCAATTTTATCACCCCTTAATAATCTGGGGAGGATGGAGGCTGACAAAACCAGAGGAATTCATCAATACTTGTTCAGTGGAGCTCAATTAAGCCTTAGCAACATGTGATAATCTTGTTTTCTCATAGTACACAGCAAATATTGTTCATAATATGCAGAGTGAAGTAACCACAGCAATGGTTCCATACCAGATGCACTTCTGTTTATAAAAGAAAAAAGCTGTACAATTCTTATTTGGAACCTTTCTAAGGTTCAGCATCTTGTCAGTAAGAGTAATAAAATGGGAAGCCAGAAAAGTCAGATGTTTGTAATCAGGACAAAATTGTAATAGTTTTAGAGAAGCTCAAATGCAAAGCACTTCTAGTTTCTAGTTAAAAAAATACTACATGTATTTATAGGTTTATAAATAAAGATTTATACCTAAAAATTCCAATAAAAAGCACACTGACAGTACCACAGCACACAGACTTTACCAGACATCAGTACAACTTCTCCTAAAGAAAAATCTCTCCAATAGCCCTGTCCCAGCCAGGTCCCTCTTTCAGAGTCAATAGAGACTCTCAATTTCTTCCCTCTATCCATACATTCCATAGCCATATCTTCAGTTAGGACTCCATAAATCTGTGCTTTATGAAGATGGGAAGGCCAACACAAAACAGATGTCAACAGAAGCCTTAGAGCTCCATCAGTTTCATGCATTACTTGCATGTGCCTTCACCATTCCTTTTAAAGCACCACTGCTGAATTCCATCAAGGAATGCTTACACAAAGGTTATAGGACTTTGCAATCTTTTCTCCTGTTACAATCCCGAGGTGAAGGTTTTCCAGCTGGCCATGCTTACCAGCCTTGCTGCCAACCACGTTTCCAGGAAACCCTGCCCAAACATCCATCCCAATTTCCACCTGCTTAAGGAACCTCTGGCTGTTCTGGGCATCCCCATTTCTTTTTCATTGTGTTCTTTGTTGTATTAAGCAGAGTTTAAAAAATCCTCTCTCCCCTCCAAATAAACTCAGGGGTTTGTGCAACATACTTTGGATTGGGGAGGAAAAAAGCTAATTAAACCACCTGCCAAGGCAGTTATGTCCTGGAAAGCACAAACTCCACTGAACAAAATATTGGTATCTACTAAATAGTTCTGTTTTTCATAGAAAAGTTGTTTCTGAAATACAGCTGAACACAAAAGCCAACTTAAATACCCACTTCCAAATGTCTAATGTGGACTTTACTCCTTGCAGTGTCTCATTAAAAAAATCCTAATACTTTGCCATATTTTGGTAACAGCTGGTACCAGTAATTAGCTAATTAAATAAGTGTAAAGTCCTACTTTAAGGCAGAACTTGCCATTCCTCTAACAGGATCTTTGATGGTGCATGACAGAGGTTCAATACAAGGGATCAGCTTCCTCAGAAGCAAAGTTAATATTAACAGACTGCACACAGTAGTAAAAGCAAGCAAGATTTGAGGAATTGAGTCCAAATAAAATGAACATGCCCATGTCAGGTAATTTACACAGGAGATAACTCAGTGCTACTGACCCTCCCTTGTGCCTCATCCAGGATTAACAGAAATGCTGAGTTTAAGGGATTTAGAAATAACTATACAAGTTAAGAGCAACCTCATCTCTGCTTTATCTAGTTTGGAAATTCTTAACTTTCAGCTGGTTTATTAATTGATAAAGCAGAGCAGCCTGCTAAACATGACTCACCAAGAGTAACAATTGCAGAAGGTGTTCCCAGGCGTACCAAAAAAACATTGCCAAAGAGGAAAAAAAAGATTAAAACCCTCTAGACAAGGCCATAAAAATAATTTCACCTGACAAGCTCTAGAGCGTCATCTATAAAGAAATAATTTATTCGATGGGACTTTGTTATTAATTTAATCCTGTGTAAATATATTACTCTTAAACAGAATAAGTATGCCCTCAAAGCAGGTTACAGAGGACTAATATTAACTCTCATCCTCACACATGAACTGAATGACAAATAACATGTTCACACACACAGATTCCTAATAAGAACAAGGTGACAAAGAAAAACCCCACTGCAATCTCAAATACAGGAACAGCTGGAAAGTGAGATTTGCAGCTTTAAAATCAGCAACCACTCTTTCAGTTTTATCTTACTCAGACAGCTGCACATCTGCACACATGTGGGTGACAGATTGAACACGTTCTACATCATTCACGCTCCTGACAGATTCCCACCGGGCTTTTTCTCAACAGCACCCAGAGTTACAAATGTCATTCTGTTAAAATGTAGCAACAGGACAAGGGGGAATAGCTTTAAACTGGCAGAGGGCAGGTTTAATGAGATATCGGGAAGGAATTGTTCCCTGGCAGGGTGGGCAGGCCCTGGCACAGGGTGCCCAGAGAAGCTGTGGCTGCCCCTGGATCCCTGGAAGTGTCCAAGGCCAGGCTGGACAGGGCTTGGAGCAGCCTGGGACAGTGGAAAGTGTCCCTGCCCATGGCAGGGGGTGGAACGAGACGATCCTGAAGGTCCCTTCCAACCCGAACCAGTCTGTGACTCCACGAAAACAGCTCTTTGGGAACCAAAGGCACAGAAGCAGCACAGAGAATTCCCGTGTATTTTGAAAGGAGCCCGACTACCGGTTCTTTACCCCAGCAGCTCCCGAGGCTTTCGGGCAGCTGCACTCCTGAGTCAGCACCAGTTGCACAGACCTGTGGCACCTGACAGCTCGGAAAAACAACCCTGACCTGGGACCAGAGCTCTGTGCTGTCAAAGGGAATACGTGATAGCCAACATCGGACGGTACTTTCTCCCTCCCGCACCCCACGGAATAACCTTCGGACCCCCGCCGAGCGTCCCTCTCCCACCGCCCCACTCGAAACCACCCGGAGCAACCCAAATCCTGCGGGAAAACCCCCGGGCAGCGCAGCCCCGCGACTGCGGCAGCGCCTTCGCTCCTCCTTGCGGCACCACCACCCGCCCCAACCGGGCCCGAGGGCCGAGCCCGGGGCTG
>VZTN01022425.1:323440-346584 GCA_013400515.1 Erpornis zantholeuca | reverse complement strand
TCCGCCGGTCCGGTGCCGGTGCCCGGCGGAGCCGCTCATCGCCGGCCAGGGGTGCAGGATGGGCCGGGGCTCCCTCGGGCGGCTGGAACTGTGAAATCCGTGTGGATGGACAAAGAGGGGAGTGAGAATCTGTCTCTCAGAGGGAAGCTGTGAATCGCTGCAGAGCGGGGTCCTGTCTTGCACGTCCGTGGAGGCTTAATTAGTAAAGGCACATTAATTGGGGAAAGCTGGGGTGCACGTGTCCAACAGCATCTGAATCAGAACCAAATCCCAGTATCCTCAAGGCTGAAAAAGCCCTCTAAGATTATCGGATATCTTGTTCACTACTAAACCCCGTCCCCAAGTGCCACACCCACGTGCCCTTTGGAACACTCCATGGCGATTCCAGCACTGTTCCAGTGCTTAACCACCCTTTTTTCCCCAAATATCCCATCTAAACCTCCCCTGGCACAACTCGAGGCCGTTTCTTGTCATCCTGTCCCTTGTTCCCTGGGAGCACAGCCCGAACCTCACCTGTGCCCATCCTCCTGCCAGGGAGTCGTGGAGAGGGAGAAGGTCAGCCCTGAGCCTCCTTTTTTCCAGGCTGATCCCCTTTCCCAGCTCCCTCAGCCTCTCCTGGTGCCCCAGACCCTTCCTCAGCTTCGTGGCTCTCCGAGTTGCAGCTCTATTTTACACAGACACGAAGCTTTTTAAGGGGGCAATCCCCCCCTGGTCTGGCACCAGAAAAATTTCTGTCACTCACCAGCGTGACCCCCATGCTGACACTGTCACACCCTGCGCCCAACAACAAGCCTTGGAGAGGAAAACACAACCACCTAAACAAACATCTTAATCAAGGGTTATTATCGGTGCAAGAGCTGTTCCTGCACGCTTGATCATTAAAGCAGGGGAATATCCTCAAAGCCCCGTCCAGGCAGGGGAAGCAGCACTTTGATGCTGGTGTGGGAACCAGAGGCAGCGCTGTGATTTTTAAGTGCCTTTCATCTCCCTCTTTTGTAGGAACATTCTTATAAACCAGCTTGTCAAATACAATTTCCCTGCGCAGGCATGAGTTGCAGATAAAGCCCTGGTTCTCCCTTGATATTTCCCCCCAACAGGTGTAATCTGAGGAAACATGATTTTAATTAGCCTGATTGGCTTTTTGTGTGCTAAATACCATCAACAGCTCACATCTGTGTCTATAGTTAGATATTTATGTTACATATTTAACCCTCTCATAGACAATGCAAACACTAACAATGGGATCTCACCTTTGCTGTTCTCCCCATAAATTCGTGATTAAAAAGAATTGCCACATTAAAGCATTCAATCCCTTTTTACCCTGAAGTTTTCTAGCTGATTTGCTGTACTCAGCCGTAGTTCTGGACTTGAGTGACCCATTATAAATGAAAACTTTTGGCAGTGAGGACAGCGTCCTTCTCTCCTGCTTCATAGAAGCACAGAATGGCTTGGAAGGGACCTTAAAAATCATCAAATTCTGACCCTCTCCCATGGGCAGGGACACCTTCCACTATCCCAGGTTGCTCCAAGCCCTGTCCAACCTGGCCTTGGACATTCAGGGATGGGGCAGCCACAGCTTCTCTGTTCCTCAGCTCACCTGGGACACAGCACAAACGATGCTGACCTTTTTCCTGGTGATTTATTCTGGACACAACCAGAAAAACACAAGAAACACAACCTTGCCCCACAAGGATTGTTCTTTGAGTTTAGAGACAGGGAAGATGGCTAAAGGAGATTTATCCCTTACCCGTATTTGGCATCTTGTTGGCCAACTGGGCCAGATGAGTTTTATTTATTTACTCATTCCATTGCTGTGATTATTCAGCCTACCCCAGCCACATTAACCCCTGTGTGATCTGAGCGAGGCTAAACTCGAGATGAATTTGGCTCCTTTTGTACATTCTTCAGGGGCTGATTTCAGCTACAGCAAGGATTCCTCAATCAGGGTTGGAGCAGCTGCGAGCAACTTTTTGAGCAAACACCAACAGCCTGGAGGGAGAGGCAATACAGAGTAGCAGTTTCTAAACGTCCCATCTAATTGAGCAGGAATAATGAAAACAAAGAGTGAAAAAAACCAAGCCCTCCAGCATGTAAACAAATAGTTCAGGTGCAGGGATTCCTCAGAGCACCAACATACCTGCCATGGCAATAGCTGGAGCTAATCTTGTTTCACGCAAACACTTCTGAACCCTTCCTTCGGCGTGGGGTGTGATTTTAGTGCTTCTCGGCCCTTTTTTCACCTGGAATGCTCAAACAGCCGTGCTTGCCATGATCCATTCGCTCCTCAGCATCTTCTGGTTGCAGGGAGAGCTTGAAATTCAGCTCCCAAAAATCCTTACCCACACGAGGCGAAGATGAGCTTCGTGGGTTGGTTGGTGTGGGAAGACAAATTCTTCTGGACAGGGAGTTGGTGGGAAAGCCTTAAGTGTGAAAGGGGAGTTTAAACTGGGGTGGTTTCTCTTCTTTCTCATTTAACTTTGCCTCAATCCCAGCTGGATCTGTGACACTACAATCATCTCATGTACCCACGAGTTTGTTGGTCACCAGATGCCTTCATAAATATAAGTCATTTGGGGATAAACGTTTAAAACCTGAATTTTTGCATCCATACACTTCTGCTACTTAGAAAACCTTAACTGACTTCTAGTTTGAATCAACTTGTGGCCAATTAATTAATATCTATCAATTTGCTTCTTTCCATGGTATTAACCCCTTCTTTCCTCCTCCTGTCCCTCTGACCATTCCTCATGGAAAACCCCATGCTTTGGGATGTTGTTAAACGAGCCACATGTGCTGCCTCTTGCAGCATCACGTTGTTCTCCGTGTCCTCATAAAACCCTTTTTTAATCTATTCCAGGCCAAATTTCTGCCTTGCCCATGAGTCACTTGGCTGTAGTCCACCGGACCAGGCAGGAGAGGTCCTTTTAATGCCTCATTTTTTTGGGATGAGCCTCTCCCAGCCCCACTGGCAGCACTGGAGCCGCGCTGGGCTCGTGCTGGGATGGGAATGTGTGGGAGAAGCCTGCAAGGCTGAGCTGTGTGGGATCCATGAGCAGCTCGTGTGTGAGTCACGCTGAAGGCAGACACACTCCATTTGGTGCATTCCAGACACAGGCATGACAGGGGGAAGACACATCCTGGGAAAGCCCATCTCCAGGACGTCTCTCTGAGTGTTGAGGTCTGCTGGAACCCTGGAAACCAAGAATTTTGAATTCTCCGTGCTAGAAAGCACAGGAAAACCTTACCTTTGATCTAAAACCTTGACATCAGCTTCCAAAATTAAGTGATAACGTTAAAGTCACATGTGTGTAGTTTAAATGAAAAGTGTGGCGTCACGCAATAAAAAATTTAAGATTTAAAGTTTTGAAAACATTTGTAAAGATGGAAGTTTTAAGGTAGTAGCTGAATACTTTTTCACCTTCTTCTTCATGAGTTTAAATGATATCTTATAGTTAGATAAGAAAATCTGCACTGCTAAACTTAAAAGTTAAAATATTGAGCTAGAAATCAAAATAATTTAGTTAGCAAATCATTATTAGACCAAAGGTCCTTGGAAAAACTCTGCAAAGCCAGAGAACCACCATTATTAGCCTTGTTTTACCTTGTTAGCAGAACTTGTAGCTTCTAAGACTGTAACATAAATAAAAAGTAATAAACAACTAAAAAAGCTAAACAACTGAAAAAAAACCCCCACATCTCATGTATTTCATCACAGGTACAGAGAGCAAAACTAAGAAACTAAGAAAAAAAAAGATCTTCCTCAACAGATATCCTCGCCGGTGATGCCAGGGGGAAGAGGGGTTTGTCCTGGGTTAAAGCACCCCTTTTCCATTGGTTTGATGTTCCCTTTCCTGGAATGTCACCTCCCTGACCTCTGATTGTGCCTTTCACTGCCGTGGGTGGCACGTGAAACGTCACTGTCACAGCACCAGTAGCTGACCAGTTGGACAGCAAGGGTTTGGTGGCCGTGATGCCTTAAATATCTATCTAGAAACAGAGAGCAGACTGGAATAAAGGAATAAAGGAATCAAGGAGGGATTGATTGGAAAGGCCTTCAGAGGTACACTCTGGCCTCCAGAGGCTCCTGCCTCAGTGCATCCCAACATGGACAAGGACAGCTCCCGAGTTCTTCCCACTTGGATCTCAGCATCAATTCCCCAACCAGAAGCCAGGCAAGGATGGAATTTGCCCAAGCTTGCCCCTCTGTCCCCAAGATTGTGGTTTGCAGTTGTTGGGCCTAGGAGGGTCTGGGTGTCCTTGGAGAGCTGGAGAGGCTTTGTTGTGTGTGTGTGAGCATGAGAGAACAGCACTGAACGAGCTCCAGGGAACTGCAGAGTGACACTGGGCAGGGCAGGGCTGGGAACATAGAAAAGTTCAAACCTAAGGCATTAGCTGTGGCTCTGTCAGGGGCTGGACACCAGGCCCATGCACACACAAGCCCTCTGCCTCCCCAGCCCCAGAGTGGAAAATACCAGCATTCCAGGCTTATGTGATTTGGGAGGAGGTCAATGGCTCTGCTATTTATATCCAGTTATTTGGGGACTTTGCAGCTGCGTTTGCACTACAGGGTCCCGGGGGGGGTAGAGAAAGAATTGGATTGAATTCAATTAAATTACCTTAAAAATCTTGAGTACAGCAAGGACAGCAAACGTTTCTGGGTGATGTTTGTGCCCAGAGTGGCACAAGTCAAACTGTCCCTCTGGTGCTGCTGTTCCTGTTTTACAGTACTTTGAAGATGTGTGAGGGATGTTCTTTAAAAGAATTTTTCCATGTTTCTCCTTTCAGATCTTGACTTGATGGCCTGAGGTTATCAGAGCACCCACAGCTACCTGGGCAGAGCCCCTCCTGCCTTGCTCTCAAATCAGTGAGAGTTTAGCAGAAATTAAAGAGAAATTTTCATTGTCCAAAGCTCTTCTCTGAGTTTTTTTACACAGAGAACAAGAAGTTGCTGAAGCTCCAGCCCTCTGAGCAAGAAGCAGCCCTGAAAGAACAGCAGCTGCCAAATCCAGAATTCAACTGACCCACAACAAAAACACCAAGTCCCAGTTTTAGTAAAATCTAGATGCCCAGAAGCATCATTTATTGCAAATCAGTTAACCAAAAAAAATACATCATTTTTGCAAACTACAACTTTGCATGTACATAACTTTATTACAGAAGATATCTTTTCTTAAACTACACTCTAGTTTATAAAACATAGGAAGATTCAACACCATGTGATGTTTTTATCACTCATATTAGTCGTGTGTCACAATAACAATGGTCTGAAATGTTAACTAAGATGAGTGCTCAGCAAGGTGCTGTGCCTTGAGAAATATCCACTTTATTTGGTGTTCTAATAGAAAGGAGTGAGGAAAAGGAACCCTTTTCTTAGGTTTTCTTGATTAACTGCTCTCTATCTGCCTGTCCCATACACATTATCTAGTCTTAGGGTGTCTGCTTGCTTTTGCACCCGAGTGAGTGATATTCCAACACCTCTATAAGGTGATATATTTATGATATATTTAAGACTTGCTCATTTAGATTTTTGAAACAAAATCCACCTTTTCTTGAAAAAAAAAAACCAAACCAACCAACCAACAACAACAACAAAAAAAAAAGATATTTACAAACATTAAATTTGCCACAGGCTTATACTATATTTTACATGATACACAGAAAGAGTGCACATCAGTATAAAAAAAGATGCATCACTCCAGGCTAACGTCACAGAACAAAATGTTAACGTCTCACAGCACAGCTGTGCTGGCCCTTGGCCCTCCAGTTTGGCCAGTCCAGCCTCCCACCAAAACCAGCAGCACATCCCACTGGGCACCAGTGAGGGGAGCTGGGGCCGGGCGAGCACGTGGGGGTGGCAGTGTGATAATGCTTTGTAATCTCACTCAGGGTGCCTGCACTGCCAGGCACACCTTCTTTTTTTAAAAAAAAAATAGGCAGGCCATCCTTAAAATAAGGATGTGGTTTACAAAGTTTATATTGGCATTTATTTTCTTAAAACAGTTACTCAAAGGCAAACGCGAAAACGAAACAAAATTTAAAAAAAAAAAACAAAACAAAAAACCAACAGTAAAGATATTCAAAGTAAAATTAAGTCTCCTTTGTGTATATACTCCGTAGTTATGGGCTTGCTCTCTTGGAAGTTTGGCAAATATATTTCTTTTTGATGGGGGACAGTATTCATGTTTTGTAGTTGGGTTTTTTTTTTAGCTTAGAAACTGTTCTTACAGGTCTATAATCCTGATTTTCTTTTTTCTCTTTTAAGATCATAAAAATCATTTAAATATATATATTTTTATATATATAAAAACAAGAGAGAACAAAAATTTCTATTATCAAGGCAAATGTACAACTATATAATACTGAAACTTAAACAAAGATTCGTGACTGGTACCATAAAATGTCCTCTCATATAACAGCAAAGGAAACATTTTAAAGTACATTTAAAAAATTTGTCTATACTTAATTTCTTTCCTCTTAAGGAGTGGTATTTTCAGTCAATTTTTTCCTTCCCCTCTTCTTTCTCACCTCTCTTTCTGAATTGAAAGAGAAAAAAATAAATTAATGGCATTTCAGAATCACAAATCGTTGCTTATAGCTTTACATAAACATTTCCTCTCTAATCAAACACAATGAACCCCCCCAAACAAAAGAGAACGTCCTATAAAAACCTAATTTGTTGATTTCTCGAAACACAACTGGTGTCCCACATTGAGTTCTTAACAATAGAACATATAAATAAAAAAGGCAGTGTTCTCATGTAAAATAAAAAGTACATAAATAAATACTAAAAAAAAAAAAAAGGAATTAATTTGTCTTTTTCTCTCTTTTTTTTTTCTTTTTTTTTTTTTTCTTATAAAAACATATTTAAAAAGGATCCTTTAATAAAAGCATCCGATGTCCTTTTTTTAAAAAAAAAAAAACAGATCTCCCTCGAGCTTCTGGCTCCCAAGCGAGCGTCTCTGAAACAACTTCTTTTACTTGAATGCCTCGGGGATGTGTCCCATCTGTGACTGCATACTCGTGGGAGGGCTGGAGATGCCCTCGGACCAGTCGGACACGTTGGAGTGAGGAGAGGAGCTGGACCACTGGTCCGGCGACTCCGGGGACGGCGTGAGGAAAGGGTGGTCGGGCACCTGGAGCTGGTGGCTGGGGGTGTTGTCCAAGGGGGAGGAATAACTGTGCTGGGAAGGTGGGGTCAGGAACTGCGTGGTGGTCATGGGCTGGGCGAGGGAGGAGGGCAGGGAGGTGGGCAGCAGCTGGGAATCCTGCGGCAGGATGGTGTGCACGGCCATGGCGCTGCCGCTCACCGGCTGCAGCTCGGGCTGGCTCAGCTCCGTACCGAGGAAATTCTGGCCCATGTGGCCGCTCCCGTTGGAGCCGGGGTTGTGGTGCTGCTGCTGCTGCTGGGGCTGCTGCTGGGGCTGCTGGGGCTGCTGCTGCTGCGGCTGCTGCTGCTGCTGCTGCGGCTGCAGGTTGGGCTGCTGGAGCTGCTGCTGCTGCTGCTGCTGCATCTGCTGGAGCTGCTGGCTCTGCATCAGGTGGGGCTGCGACGCCAGCCGGGTGTTGGGCATGGCCTGGTAGCTCATCATCTGCGACAAGCTGGTGGTGGGCAGCCCGTTGTGCAGGGAGGTCATCATGCCGTGCTGCAGGTTCTGGGGCTGCTGGTGAGCCCCGGGCTGCAGGTTGCCCCTCAGGGGGTTGTACTGGCTCTGCACCATCCCGTTCTGCAGCCTGGTGAGCCAGTCGCACTGCCCGTTCAGCCCGGCCCCGCCGCCCACCGAGAAGCTCATGGGGGCACTGCTCATCACCGTGCTGGGGCTGGACACCGGCAGGTGGGACAGGCGCGGCGGCACCGAGTCGAAGCCCATCCTGCTGGAGTTGCCCATGGCCATATCCTGCTTGCCCGCCATGTTGAGGTGGTTGATGCTCAGGTGGGCATCGGGCATGCCCGGCAGGTGGTTCAGAGGCATGGAAGGCGACTGCTGGAACGGAGAGGTCATCAGAGGCGGAGAGGCCACGTCCGAGAGGTACCCGTGAGGCGACTCCAGGGAGTCCACCGGAGACAACACGCTGGAGCTGTCAAGCAGGCACCCTTTTCCATCTTGGGACTTTTTCCTCCGGGCTTTGAGGTCTTTGGCGTCCTTGCCGTTGCAGCTCAGCCCCTTGGTGCTCGGCTTCCTGGCCTTCTTGCCCTGCACGGCGGGCTTGAGGTTGCCGATGTAGCTGTTGGGGGAGCAGAGCGGGGGGGACAGGGTGGGTGCCCCCAGGGGGCCGTTGTGCAGGGGAGGGCTCCGCACCAGGTTGTACTCGTCCAGCAGCCGGACGATGTCGTGGTGCATGCGCTCCTGGGCGATGTCCCGCGGCAGGCGGTCCATGTGGTCCGTGATGTCCCGGTTGGCGAAATGGTCCAGCAGGACCTTGGCGGTTTCGTAGCTCCCTTCTCTGGCCGCCAGGAACAGTGGGGTCTCCTCCTGGAAAGCCAGCAATGTTTGGTTAGGGTTGAGGTCGTGGGTTCTCCTGGCTAGCGCTGCCCTGAGCTCCACGCCCAACTTCATGTCGTTGGGTGGCAGAGGTGGTCTGGCATCATCTCTCCCCTGGTGAGGGTGTGCTCCTGCTTTTTCCTACCCTTCTGAGCCATCTCCTTGTACTGATATCAAACCAAGAACCTCTAAGTGACTCAGAACATGCTGGAGGTGGCCACAAAGACAATGTACCAAACTGCCCACCAGGCACTGAACGGCCCCTCAACATCACCCCTACAACCAAATCCCACAGTGCTCCTGTGAGCTAAATACAACAATTTCATTCACAGCAGAACAATCAAATCAGACTCTTAGTGCCGGACATTCATATTTCTGCCAGAAATTACTCTTTAACAGACTCCCATAATCATTGTTCCCTTGCATATTTCAGCCTAGGAGACCTTACCTTATTATTCTGCATGTCCTTATTGGCACCATTCTTCAGGAGGACCATTGCAGCTTCCACATTATTCACAGCAGCCGCCCAGTGCAGGGCTGACTTGCCTGGAGAGGAAAGCCACGAAATACAACACGCATTAGAGAGTGCTAAGATCAGCAGCAAGCAGCCCTTTTGTCCCACATCTGGGTGAACTGCTGTTTTAGCTGCCTCAGTACCTAAATCATCCACGGCGTTGACGTCAGCGTGGCAGTTGATGAGGTCGTCCAGCATCCCCTCCACAGCCAAGCGAGCGGCCAGGATCAGGGGAGTGGTCCCGTCATGCATTCGGGCATCCAGGTCTGTCGCCCTGTTCCTAATCAGGATCTGCCACAAGAAGGGCCAAAGCAGAGGGAACACAAAGGTTAGGAGGGGCAGACAGCAAGGCACTCCAGGTATCCGCGCCTCAGGACCCGCAACGCCCTTTCCAAAGGTTCATCTCTCCACTTCTGCTCCCAGTCCAGGCCTGCTGCCAGGGGCTTGCTGCTTTGCCGTGCCCCAAGACAACAATAGCTCCATTTATTAAGACTTTGCCCAGGTGAGCAGGAGACCCTGTTGCAAGGCTCTTCACGTAGCACCCCTATTTCCCCCCATGAAAACCCCCAAAACCTCACGGCCAAAGCATCGATTACCTGGAAGACTCCTTGGGCATCGGCAGAGACGGCGGCGTGGAGGGGAGTCCGGCCCATGTTGTCCTGGATGTTGGCATCAGCGCTGGCCTCCAGCAGGCGCTTGGCAGCGTCCGAGCGGGAGTACCTGGCGGCCAGGTGCAGGGCGGTCTCGCCCGTGCGGTCAGTCTGGTTGTGCAGGCTGGCGCCCTGGTAGATGAAGTCCGAGATGACGGCAGGAGCATCGTCCTCCTCCTCGCTGTTGCCGGTCTCCAGCCCTCCCCCGCTGCACGAGGCGATCATGAGGGGGGTGAAGCCATCTGAAAGCACAGGGGGAAAAAAAGGCTTTTTACCCTCTGTAATGCAGGAGGCTCAGCCAGACAGCTCTGCCTGCGATAGATGCTTATTCTCCCGGGTGCACCAAGACTGAGTTCCTGACTAGTTCTGAACATCAAACACCAATATCCTTCCTCTGATATGGATCTGAAATTCCTTAGTGGTGTCTCGCCACGCACTGCTTTCCCTGTTTCATCTGCTCGTTTGCACATGCACCGTGTAAGGCGCAGTTTGTAAGGAAGGCTGCTCAAAGCAAACCAGGTATGGTAAATACCTTCATTACTTCAGAGGACAATTTCACAGACATGGGCAAGACCAAATGTTTGTAAGAATTTAAAAACCCATTAACCACTGTTAAAAGACCTGAAAAGAATATGAGATGTACAGCTGGGTGGGAGGAGAGGAATATAGGAGCAGCAGAGAGAGAACCTGGGTGATTTAATAGGTCCTTTCTGTAATTTCCATCTCAGCGACTGAACTAAAGAGCTCTCAAGGAAAGCAAAACGTGACAGGGTCTCTAAATCACACACAACAGCAACCCTGAACTCGTAGCAGTGACTGTGTACCAGCGAGGGACAGGTAGGGCTGTGGGGCTGCTCCCCTGCAGGGGCTGAGGGAGGGTTTGACATGAGGTGACAGCCAGTCGAGGGGTCCTTACCCGGCCCTCTGACGTTGACATCCATGCAGTCAGCATCGATTTCCCCCTGTGGAGGGGTAGGGGCCATGGAGGAAATGCGCAGGTCAGCGGCGTCCAGGTGCTGCTGTGTCCACTGCCTGTGATCTGTCTGGTCATCCGTGTCCGGCAGCATCGCCTGCTCCTCGAACTGAGGGAACAGCGGGGAATGAGCTCCCAGAAAAGCACCCTGGGCTGAGCTCCAGCCTGGGAGCTCTGTGAGGCTCCAAGGTGTGTTTTTGTCACAGGCAGGTTTGCAAAGGAGCTGAGAGCAGCAATGAGGGGCCCCTGAGCATCCCTCTGCTCCTTCTGTGGCAAAGCCGGGAGCCCGCAGCACAGGGAGGGAATGTGGCAGAGGGCTTACCCTGAACTTCTTGGTGTCCAAGGTCTCCTCATCGCCCCACTCATTCTGGTTGTCATCCATCAGCGTGCCGTCTGAGGCATTTTTGAGGGGTCTTTAAAAATAAAACCATACAAAAAGTTATCTCCTCTGCAGGAACTGGGATGGACTGTGTCCATGTCCATACACAAACAGAAAGAACAATCAACCAGTTTCCAGGAGGGTCCCCACTCAGGCTGCATTTCATTTTTTGCCAAGTGCAAACAGATTAACAAAGACAGAACATTGCTTTTTTCCCTCCCCATGCAGAAATTTAAAACCCCTGACTTTTCTCCTCCCTGCCACACCAATACGCTGCACTGGAGAACACAAAACCCCGATGGGCTCCCTCAGAAGATCCCTGAGCAGCCCTGCTCAGGGTTAGCGAGCAAATTACTCACTTCAGTCCAACAGAATCCTCCCCGAGGGGCTCCCGTCGCTTCTTCTTGCTCGACTCCGTCACTTTGAAGCCTTCTGGGAACCAAAGCTGCCCATGCTCCCTGCGCCGCTTGCGAGACACCAGCACTCCCAGTCCGATGAAGGCGAGCAGGACCAGGGCAGCCACCACCACGTACATAGGATACAGCTGGGAGTTCTTCGTGGGCTCGGCTGTTTCACCTACGGAACAGTGGAGCACAAAGAGATGCCGAGACATTAAGCTGCATAGCAAACCAGGGACAGAGTGGAAATGAAGGAAAATTNACCCCCCTCCCCAAAATAAGGTCATTTTATACGCTATTAATCAGAATTGCAAACTATCGGCAAATTCTCGGCTGCACAAGGCAGCCTGCACCAGGAGACAGCTTCACTTTTTTCTCCTTTAAGGAAAAGGATTAGCAAACTTCAAATCATTGCGCTTGCATTGAGCTGTTAAGACAAAAGGATTTAGGGGGGATTTTCAAGATACAAACTTCAACTCCTTGCATGTCACTGATTGATTGGAGCTGCTTGGGTTTTCTTTTTCTTTTCTTTTTTTTAATAACTTTTAGAGTGATAATGATTTTGAAATAAAACCTGGAATAAGCAAAAATAATAAAGCGGGTTTCCAATTTTTTTTTAAAGAAAAGACTTAAAGGGGAAAAAAAAAAAAAAAAAAAAGTGAGGTTATTAAAACCAGACTGTGCTCAAATGCAGCCAATTGACAGATAGCTAAACTCGGGGAAGGCTGGAAAGTTTTGGCCGTTTCTCCTCCCCAGCTCACCAGCTGTACTTACTTTTAACAGCTTCTATTTTGTAGGGTATGTTCAGGTTGCCGAGGGAGGCCAAGGCTCCCAGGAATGCTGCCACATCCGTGGCACTCTGGAAGCACTGGGAGGATGACTGGATGCACTGGCGGTTATCAATTTCCAAGTAGACGATGGATCTGTGAGAGAGAAGAGTCAATAAGGAACAGGGAGCGATGACCACACCGAGGACGTGGGTGAGCCCCGTCTCCCTTCCCTCTTTAACCCCCATCAAGTGGGAATTAGGAGGTGGGAACCCATCTCTTTGCTTCCCTGTGGCCCAAGGCTCATGGTCTGTTGGATGAATGCTGTGAAATCCAGCTCTTTATCTACAGGAATGGAAGGGAGTCTCTGCTTCACCATGTTTTAAAATTACCCAGACACTACAGTATCTTAAATAATGCTGTTTGGGAGCCTTCAGATCTTCTCACATCATTTTCGCTGCTCTAACTCCTTTGCTTTCAGTGGTTTTTGATTGAGTCCGTGGAGAGGGAGCAGGTTAGATGTGTATGTTTACACCAAAGATCTCCAAACACAGATTGCAGTAATTGAGTTTTACAACAAAGCTCTAGAAAGCATTTCCCAGGGAGAAAATGAGGCTTAACTTAATGACTTCCTGAAGTCAGACAGTCGGTCAGGCCAACCTCTGCTTCCAGGTCCCACCCAGCCCAGCCCCGGCTCCCAACAATGCACAGGACTCCTTCAATCGTGAGAGTCGGCGCAGCATTGTACCAGGGATTCCTGAATGATCACTCCATTTTCCCACATGAGAGCAAAATCCGGTTTCTGTTCACACAGAAAGCAGCATCTAAATACAGTTATCTGGCCTACATCCTTCCCCTTCCTAGCGTGTTACTATTATCAACACAGAAAGCAAACCCTGAGCGCTGCTCAGAGAAAATGGAACCCTCTTACCCTCTGATGTCCATCTGATCGAGCTCCCTCTTCTGCCTCCTGCCAGCCCTGGAGTAGAGGCTGCTCTTCACTTTGTTGATGACAGCACTGGACATATCTGACCAGTCCTCCGTGGACCTCTTGATGTAATGTTTTTTCAGCTCCTCCTCGTTGCCATAGTATGGGAAGATCATATACTCCCCCTTGGGGTTCTTCTTGAAGACCACGTTGGTGTGCAGCACGCGGCTCAGCTCCCGCAGGAAGTTGAAGGAGTTGTTCTTCAGGTTCTCGGGGGTGATGAGGACCACCACCACCAGCGTGCCATCTGCCAGCTTCTCGGGCATGTTGTTGGCACAGTCCAGACCATCCCACTCGCACTCAAAATTGTTGCAGCCCTGGTCGCAGTGACCATCCGAGAAGTGATCTTTGCAGTACTGGTCATACAGAGGGCTGGGAGGAGGGAGAAGAAAGGCAGAAGGAAGAATTAGAGCAAGTACTGCAAATAACACCTGTCTGCTGGCAAAAACAGTGGTGGTCTACAGGGATCCCTCTTTTGTATAAATACTTTTCACCCTGACAGACACTAAACCAGTTTACATAGAAAGCAGCTGTTTCACGCAGCACCGTGGAGCATTCTCCTCTGCAGGTGAGAGAGAGCAGCTGTTAAATTAAAAAAGAAAAAGGGACAAATTACTGTGATTCGCAGAAGGCATGGGGACACAGAATAGTTACTAAGCCCACAGTTGGTCCAGGAATCTGGGACTAAGTTCCTGCTGTTGCCAAAGACAATGTTTGGGAAATGCTTAGATGTTAACATCATCATGTTTCCTGGCTGCTCTTCCATCTGGGGTCTCCCTGCCTTGAAACTGACTGTCTAACTGCTGCGAGTTGGAGGATTCACTTCTGCGGAGTGCTACAAGCAAGGACAGGGAAGCCATCTGCAGTGAGTCAAACCCAGAGAGCTTCCAAGTGGATATAAACTCAGCAGGACCACAGGGAGATGTGGTTGCTTGAGTTGCAGCCCCACAGGCAGCAGAACAGAATGTTGGGAGCGAAGAGCAGACCTGAGTCTAGGAGTTTTACCAGATGCAATCAGAGGATCGCCACAGAGGTCGCGGGCTTTAAAACAAGGAAGTTTAAAAGAAGCCACTTACTTGCACTGCCCCTCGTATTTCTGGCAGTCGAACCCATCGTAGAGGCAGCCAGCATTATTGCACTGAGAGTCACACTTGCCATCGTTGAAATACTTCCAGCACTGCAGAGACTGGGAGCAGTTCTTCCAGGGGTCGTTGAAGTTGAGGGAGCAGTCGCCCCCGTCCCAGCCGCAGGCGTGGTTGTTGCATTTCCCGTCGCAGATCTTGTTGCCGGCGTACCCCGCGCACACCGCGATCTCGCACTTCTCCTCGATTTTGGGGGGGATGATGTCCTGCCCGATGCCCCCCTGGAAGTCGAAGTCGAGGATGTGGCAGTTGAGGCCGTTGAAGTTGGCGGGGCAGTTGCAGCGGTAGTAGGGCGAGGCGTCGCCGGAGAACTCGCAGGTGCCCCCGTTGTAGCAGGGGTTGGAGGTGCAGGGGCTGCTGGCCGGGTACTGGCACTCGGGGCCCGTGAAGGCTGGGGCACACATGCACTTGGAGCTCTTGTGGATGGAGATGCAGGTGCCACCGTTCAGGCAGTGCAGGTTCCCGCAGGTGCGGGAGTCGTTCTCGCAGGTGGCACCCACGAATCCCTGGGGAGGGCACAGCAAGGAGGGAGTCAGGGTCACTGATGCCGTGATTAACGCACGCTGTGTTCCAGGAAGCTAAAGCTCACCCTCTAAAACCGGTCAGGGGCAAGAATAATCTTGAATGTAAAGCCCGTTAGAGCATCCCCTCAAAGTGAAGGGAGCTCTTCTCCATAGCTGCCTGCTCCACTTTGTGTGGTGCAAATAACATTGAGCCTCTTCTACCTTCAGGCCTGAGCCTTCTTCTCATTAACTCTATTCCAGCATCCTTGCAAGCATGAAGAGTGCTCATTTATGAGAGCAAAGCATCCTCTCATCCGTGCCTATCCCAGCTGGGGAAGCCTCGGGAGCTAAACTGGCCTCTTAACCACCCCTCATGCCCATGCAACATTCCCTGCCCAGAGCTGCAGAGGAACAGGCACCTACCGGGGGGCACTTGCAGATGAAGCCACGGCCAGTGTTGCTGGCGACAGCGCAGGTCCCCCCATTCCTGCAGGGTTTGCCTTTGCAGCCGTCCACCACAGTGTCACAGCGACGGCCTGCGAGGGAGAGGAGCGCGTGAGGAGCAGAGGAAGGCGTGCAGGGGTGGCCTGGAGGGGCTGGGGGCAGAGGGGATGCAGTGCTCACCTGCATAGCCAGGTCGGCACTCGCATTTGTAGTCGTTGACCCGCTGCACGCAGTTCTGGGTGCCGCGGGCGTCGCAGGGGTTGGACAGGCACTCGTTGACATCTCCCTCGCAGCGCTCCCCTACAAAGCCAGGGGGGCAGATGCAGCTGTAGCCACCTACCCGATCCTTGCACTTGCCATTGTTAAAGCACTTGGGCCCCAGGGTGACAGGATCAAAGAAAGGGCTGCAGTCATCCACATTGATCTCACAGTGCACCCCTAGAGAGATGGGGGAACAACCCACACAGCTCATCAAACAGTATCGGGGGGGCCCGCTGCTCCCTTGTGTGAGCCTTCCCTGCCAAGGGGCTGAGCCTGACCACGTCAGTGGCAGCCTGAGCCACCTCTTGGGCAGTAGGGACACGGCACCACGTGGCCAAGGCCGCGTGGCCTTGATGGCTAAGCCCATGAGCAAACACAAACCTCGCCCGCTGCGTTTGCTGCTGCCAGCCCAAGCAGCTAATGAGCAGAATCCAAGGATATCTGCACTCAGCCCACTAATGCCCCAGCCTGGGGAACTAATTTACCTTGAGTTCCTCTGGGGCAGGAGCATTTGTAGGTATTGATGAGATCGATGCAGGTTCCTCCATTCTGGCATGGGTGGGACAAGCACTCATTGATCTCCTCCGAGCAGTTAACTCCATGATAACCAGCCACACACTGCAAGGAGGAAAGAGGGGAACTATCAGAGAGGTTCCCTCCATTCCCACATGGCTGAAGAAGCATAGCCAGCACCCCAGCCTCCAACTTGGTAAAGGGACATCACGCCCAAGGGCAGCATCTTGGGCAGCAGAAAGGAATTAACTGGGGCTTTTTCCCTGGGAATTCCTGCCCCTCCAGGCACTCACCTCGCAGGAGTAGCCTCCCAGGTAGTCTGTGCAGGTGGCTCCGTTCTGGCAGGGGTTGGGGGAGCACTCATCCACCTGCTCCTCACAGTAGCTGCCAGTGTAGCCGGCCTGGCAGCGGCAGAAATGAGTGTTGCCGGTGTCTACACAGAGCCCCGAGTTCCTGCACAGGTGTGCTACATCGATACCTGCCAGGGAGAGCAGAGTGAGATGCAGGCACCTTGGTGACACCCACACACCACGGGACCATGTCCTGGCCACCACACATCCCACAGGGAATCACAGCCTTGGGGGGTGCGTTGCTAGAGCAATCCTTGAGATCACTCAGTGCCAAAGATCCCCACCAAGAGAATGGGGCACATCCCTGCTCGGTGCCCAGCACAGGGGACACTTTGGGCCCCCAGCCTGGCCCTGTACACAGCCTTACCTTGCTGCTTAGCAGCCACCTCGCAGGACACACTGGGGACATCGCAGTAGAGCCCTGTCCAGCCGCTGTTGCACTCGCAGTGGTACAGGTTGCTGGTCTGCCAGCACTTGCCTCCATTTTTGCAGGGAGAGGAGTCACACCAACGCACCAGGTTCTGGGGGAGCAGAGCAAGACACGAGGGTGAGGACCCGGAGGGGCTTCTGCAGGAGTGGGGACTGCAGTGACCTCCAGAACCCCACGGCAGCATCCACCCCAGCTCCCTCCCCGTACCTGGCAGTTGAGGCCGGTGTACCCCTGGGGACAGGTGCACTTGTAGGTCCCGTAGCTGTCCTGACATGTGCCCCCATTCAGGCAGGGCTTGGAGTCACACTCGTTGATGTTGTGCTCGCAGTAGCTGCCCGTGAAGCCGGGCAGGCAGACGCAGGTGAAGGTGTTGATGCCATCCACGCAGGTGCCACCATTGAAGCAGGAGCTGGGGACAGAGACATCGCAGCCCAGTGAGTTCACCACTGGTCGTGCTCCACCCCAAAGGCCCCACACACCAACCCAGGGCTGTGAGGCAGCACAGGGACCTCAGCCCCGTGTCCCAGCTGTACCTCTCCGTGCAGTCAGGGGTGTTGTTCTCGCAGTGGATGCCGCTGAAGCCGGAGGGGCAGGTGCAGGTGTAGCTGTTGACGCAGTCGGTGCAGTTGGCCCCGTTCTTGCAGGGGTTGCTGGCGCACTCGTTGATGTCCTCCTCGCACTTGGGCCCGCGGAAACCAGCCAGGCACTCGCAGAAGAACGTGCCAATGCCGTCGGAGCAGGAGCCACCATTGTGGCATGGATCTGGAGAGGAGGGACGTGCATGTGAAGATGGGATGGGCCCCAGCAGCCTGGCCTGGGAGTTGCCCCACAGCACTGACCCCATACACATTCCCCGGCCACGCAGAGGAATGGGACTGAGCACATGGACTGGGCAAGAGCCAGATGAGTCCCTCCAGGAGACTGGGCATAAGGAGAACCCATGGCACACAATATCCCCAGGTCTCCTTCCTCCCGCTCCCATCCGGCCTTGGACTGACACAGCTCAACAGCCACACGCGTGAGGTGGCCCAAAAGCCGAGCAGGGCTCGCAGCACTGCCCAGGCCACAGTGCCAACCGGGGCTGGGCCATGCATGGGGAGGAGAACCCCAGTGCCAGGAAAGGCCATGAAGCTCAGGGCTGGGCTGGGTGCAGTCTGGAGGCAGCCCCTGCTTCTTACTGGGCTTGCAGTCGTCAATGTCGGTGTCGCAGTTGCGGCCGGAGAAGCCGGTCCGGCAGGCGCAGCGGTAGCTCCCGTTGGTGTTCTGGCACGTGGCCCCATTCCGGCAGGGGCTCTTCACACACTCGTTGATGTCAATCTCACAGGTCTGACCTGGGGACAGAGCAGGACAGGGATTGTGTGGGCTGGGGGTGCTGGTGAAGGTGCTGGGGGTGGCAGCGGCGTCTTGGGCACCGCTCGCACCAGGGATGCGGACAATGGTCAAATCCTGTCCACCCAGCTGAGCCATGGGGCTCCCTCCCCCTGCCTTTCCCTCCCTGAGGGGAATGGGGGCTTCTAACCCCCAAAAGGGATAGCCCATAGCTCATACCTTGCCAGCCAGGGGGGCAACTGCAGGAGAAACTCTTGTAGTCCTCTGACTCCTGGCACTCGCCGCCGTTCTTGCAGGGGCTGCCAGCACAGGGGGCCAGCACATCCTCACAGGTGGCTCCTGCACAGGCACAAGCACCTGCTGACACCCTCCAAAATGACAGGTGGCTCAAGACCCTGCTATCCCTGTCCCCTCCCATGGGCTGCTGCCAGTCCGGGGAAGGCTCTGGACTTCTCCATCACCCCAGGGCAGCCCAGCTGGGGCTGTCTCCTCCTTTCCTGGTCACCCATGACCCCCCACAAAGTTTTAAGCCCTGGCTATCCGGGCTGCATTACAGCACTGCACACTTCCTTTGGCAGGGAAGTGCTGCTCAGGCTGTCTTTTCCCGCTGGCACTCCCTCCCCGCTTCCCTCTCTGGTGCTTTTCCTGTTTACGTCCAGCCAAGGGACACGTTCCCTCCGAACCCTTATCTTCCCTGTCAGCCAATATCTCCTGAACTGGCCTTTGCTATTTTCCAGAGCCTTCCCCTCCCTGCCTGCCCAGTCCCCCGTCCCCCCCAGGGGTTTCTATGGCCACTGGCGAGGGCAGGAAACAGCTCATGGCTTCCTGCAATTGTGCTGGGCTGCGCGAGCGGAAGCGCCGGGCCGGCAAACAGGAATTGGCTCAGCAGAATCCCCGGGCCCTCGGCCTCAGGTCGCCTTTTCCAGCACGGCCATCATGGCTGGGGAACGGTGGGGTGTGAATGGGGCGGCCCCTGGGTGCTGCTGCCCCCGAGCCACCACCCTGGTGCCCTCCAGGAGGAGGAGGAGGAAGAGGAGGAAGCTGCGGCTGGCAGCTTCCCAAAGCTCCTGCAAATTTCCTCCAGCCGCACGCTGTGGAGAGGTGGAGCCATGGCTGCGGGCAGCCCCTCGGCAGGGCAGTGGGAGGGAAGCCTTCAGGCTTGGTGCCAGCCCACTGTGCGTGCAGGGGGACTGGTTTGGTGTCAGAGGTGAAGAAGAAACTCCACAGAGCCGTGGTGGGGCACAGGGTGCTCCCCTCACCTGTGTAGGGCAGCAGGCAGTTGCAGGTGTAGCCAGCAACATCGTCGATGCACGTGCCCTGGTTCAGGCAGGGGTTGGAAGCACACTCATTGATGTTGGTCTGGCAGTTGGGGCCTGTGTTAAGAGAAATGGATGAAAGAGGCTGTGATGGAAGCGTGCTGGTGGCAGGGGGCTGAGGGTACAGTGGGGACATGGTGGCAATGACAACAGCACAGCCATTGCCCTGGGAAAGCCTCCATTGCTCAGCTCCAACCCTGAACTCTGCTGAAGGTCTCCAGGTTGGCTGCACTGCCACAGCTCCCAGCCACAACTGGGGCTCCACTGTTCCCAAAATTAAGCCTCCAGTACACCATGGGAACACCCACCCAGGCTGTGGAATGAGGGAAACATGGCAGCATCCCTGCCTGCACCTTTAGAATCGTGGAATCACAGACTTGCTGATGCTGGAAAAGCCCTCTACGATCATCAAGTCTAACCATTAACCCAGCATCACCACCTTTGTCACTAAACCTGGTCCTCAAGTGCCACATCCACACCCCTTTTGAACACTTCCAGTCATGGTGACTCCACCACTTCCCTGGGCAGCTTGTTCCAGTGCCTGACCACCACTTCAGGAAGAAATTGTTCAGAATACTCCATCTAACCCCCAACTTACCGCTGAAGCCCTCCCTGCAGGTGCAGATGTAGCCACTGGTCATGTCCTTGCAGGTGCCACCGTTCATGCAGGGATTGGATTCACACTCGTTGTTGTTAATGTCACAGTTTGTCCCACTCCAGCCAGGGTCACAGTCACACTTGTAGCTTTGGGGAAAAATTGGGGGCATAAAGATCTGGTCCGACCTGGCCCTCTAGGCTACACCAGCCATCATTTATCCAGCAAAACCTGTCCCTTCAGGGAAACATCCCCAGGGCACTGGCCCAGAGCATGGACAAGCACCAACTCAAGGATGCTCACCCTCCTCTAACCCTTACTTGGGGACCCTTTGCTCCCTGCAGTCCCCCCAGCAGCCCCTGCACCCTCCAGCCTACCCATTCAATCCATCATGGCATTTCCCATGGATGCAGGGGTTGCTGTTGCACTCGTTCACTTCGGACAGGCACTTGGGGTCGTGGAAACCCTCGGGGCAGAGGCAGGTGAAGCTGTTGATGCCGTCCTTGCACGTGCCCCCGTTGTGGCAGGGGTTGCTGGCACACTCATCGATGTTGATGTTGCACATGCGCCCTGGAAAAAGGGGGAGCGAGAACCCGTGAGGATGGACAGCATGGCATGGGGAGTGCACCCACAGGGCTGCTCCCCCTCCGGACACCCAGGGAATGTCTGCTGGAGGCTCAGATCTCGGGGCACACGTGTGCCGGCTGCAGGGGAGCGGGCTGCCCTGCAGGCAGGGTGACTTCACACCCTGCCTGCCTTCATTAAACACGACTGGGAAGAGGCCAAACCCTGGGCTGCTCCGGTCCAGGAGGGAATACCGAAGGGAGGAGGTTTCAGCCTGTAACCCTACCTGCCACGGCTGACAAAGCCGGGCTTTATTTCGGCTCCCGGCGGGCCCGAGGACAAGGGGCCGTGAGAGCGGTGGGGGCTGCTCCCATCAAAGCCCTCCACCATTTCCAGCAGCCATCAAACAAACCAGTCGGACAAGGCAGCAACCTGATACCCATGGGAGTGGGCGCAGCGGGAGTCGAATTCCCCGCACCAGACACCCCTTTGATTTCGGACTGAGCCAGGGTCACCCTCCCGAACGAGCAGGAGCGCTGGAGGGTGTAAAACCTCCTACGAGCAGAATGGCAGCATCCCCCCCTCCTTATTGCACCCTTGTCCTGGTTTTGTGAGGCACCAGCAGCTGCAGGTCCCCAGGGTGTGAGGCCCTGCTCTCACCTGTATACCCTGGCTCGCAGGTGCACTCGTAGCCATTGATCTTGTCGATGCACTTGCCATAGTCGCAGGGGTTGCTGGCACAGTCATCCAGGTTGATCTCGCAGTTGGGGCCTGGGGAGGAGAGGGGTGTTGTTAGGGGGTCCCCAAGAGGAGAGGGGTGTCGTTAAGGGCTTCCCCAACCCTGTCAAAGCAGTCAAATGAAGCCTGCTGGCACTGACTGCCACCGCCGCCCCACAACAAAGCGCCTCTGCCATGGGCAGCTCCCAGCTCCCGGCTGGGGCGCAGTTCCTGCCAGAGCCAGGCACCAAACTGGGAGAACTCGCCCTCACTCGGGATGCCCCAGGCCAGCCCCAGCACCAGGGTGGCTGCTGGCAGTGGCCCAGAGCCAACCTGCCCTGGGACGAGGATGGGAGCAGGATGCTGCACCGGCCCTGCCGAGCTGCAGGGAGCCCCGAGGGTTCCCTCCCGCTCACCCGCGGTGCCTTTGAGGCAGATGCAGTTGTAGGCGTTGTTCCTGTCCTGGCAGGTCCCCCCGTTTTTGCAGGGCTGGCTCTGGCACTCGTTGATGTTGATGTCGCAGCGGTGGCCCGTGTAGCCAGGCTGGCAGAGGCAGGTGAAGGAGGCGATGCTGTCCTTGCAGGTCCCGTAGTGGCACGGGTCAGGGTCACACTCATCGATGTCGATCTCGCAGTGGGAGCCCGTGAAACCTGCCACCAGCAGGAGGGACACGGGGTGAGGATGAGGGACACGGGGTGGGCACGGGGGACACTCCTTCCCACCCTACCCAGGTGTGAGGCGCTGCACCGGGGTGGCTTTACCTGCCCCACCGGGAGCCCTGGGACCCCCAGGAGCGGGGTGCAGGCAGGGAGCACCCCGATGTGCTGGCAGAGGGGCTGGGCAGACCCCAGCCCGGGGGCTTTGTCCCGGGGCGCACAATGACCTGCATTAAAGCCGCCTCGGCTGCGGCGCGGGGCCCCGCGCTCGCCCGCGGCTCATCCCGGAGCGCACAGGGGGGGCCGGCCGCAAGCACCCCCGAATAATAAACCCCCCGGCAGCTCCTATTCTCCTGGCCGGCTCCCTCCCCGCCGGGTTTGGGGGTGGAGAGCCGAGGACAAAGTACAGCTTTGACTAGACCCCGCCAAGCCCACATAGCAGCTTTTCATCGGGGCTTGGCATTAGCAAGACACTAATTAGAGGCCATTCAGCTGGAAGATTTCTGGCGGGAGCTGCTCCACAAAAGAGCCACTGTTTGCCACCAGGGCTCAAGTCATCATTTTGTGCAACTGCTCCTTGGGTTTCGGTCGGCGAGCCCCCGCGGCCCTGCACCTTGCGTCCCCATAGAGGCAGCTTTATTCCTTCCTTCCTGCCTTCCCCCTCGCTGCCGTCCCGGCGGGTGGGAGCACGGTGGGACGGCTGCTCCGGGGCCACACCTAAGGAGTGCCAGGCTCCACACACCTGGCTTCAGGGCCGGCAGGCTGCGGAGCTCGACTCGCTCTGCCAACACCCGGGAAAGGGACACTCTGCTCCATGGGAATCACACCAACAGGGACCAACCCCACCGATGGACAGCTTAGGGACAGCTGCCACAGAGGTGGGCACTAAACGACTTGTCAACGTGGTTTTATGGCACATCACGGGACGGGACCCCCAGAACCGCCCCCCCAGGATGCTGGATCCCCCTCACCTTCGGTGCACTCGCAGCTGTAGGTGTTGGGGCCATCCACGCACTTGGCACCATTCTTGCACGGGGTGCTGGCACACTCATCGATGTCAAACTGGCACAGGTGCCCGTTGAAGCCTGGAAGGGAAGGGAGAAGTCACGTCCGTCCCTGCGCACGGCCGGACCCGCCGGGCTCCCCTCCCTGCCGCCGGGCAGCTCCCGCCGGGC
>VZTN01022425.1:298376-314077 GCA_013400515.1 Erpornis zantholeuca | reverse complement strand
AAAAAAAAAAGAGCGATGCTGGACAAAGAGCGGCGGTGGCAGCGCGGGAAGCGCGGTGGTGGTGCCACCAAGGGAGAGGGACACGAGGGGACACAAGGGAGAGGTGCTAGGGGAGCAGGATGGGATGCTCGGCATCCCAGGCCAGGGTAGGAGGGCAGTAGGGCTCTCTGGAGTTGGGGTTCCTGCACCGTGAGGTCGGGGAGAGGGGCACACAGCCCCACGCCCTCCCACCCAATTAGTTTTCGGAGCTTTTTTTCCAATTCCAGCACAGGCGGGTGGGGGTTTGAGCAGACGGATGGGAAAGCGAAGCAAAGCTCAGCCTGAATCTGGGCATGGCTATTAGCCAGGAGGTTAATTAGTGATTGGAAGAAGAAGCCTGAGGGACAGGGAAGCCCCTGCCTGAAGGCACAGGGCTGGGCTCACTGGCAGTGCCCGGGCTGGGGGCTGCCTCACGCCTGGCTGGGCTGCTCAGGTGCTTTCCAGGCTTGTGCTTCAGGAAACCCCTGAGTTTCCTGAGGAGTTGGTAGACTATTTCTAAATTAACTTCTACTTGTTTGCGTTAAGAGCTGATTTATGGCCACAATCAGCTCCAGAAGTGAGGAGAGCGCAGCAGATGGCAGGGAAGGGTTCAGCTTGGAAGGGCCAGAGATGGGCACACGCAGGCCATTGGGGCTCCACAGTTCCTTCTCCCAGAAAGGAGTATTCCCAGAAATCTCCAGGAAAAAAAGCAATACAGCACTGGCACCCTCACGCTCCAGCACTCACTGCTCTAACCCACGGAGGAGTTTCTACCATGCCATGGGGGCTGTGCAGCACAGGCTCTCTGCAGGTGCCCAGCAAACCCCAACCTCACACACCCTCTGCACACACCAGCTCCCAGCACGGGGAACCTCTCCAATCCTTTCTAAATCATCTCAGTTTCTTTTCCCAAGGCAGTGTGCCCAGGACATCCTCCTCCCTCACACCCGGCAGCCTCCACACTGCTCCTGCATCTTCTGTGGATGCTTCTGCACAGAACAAGGCTATCCCTGCCCTCTCTGCAGCAGCAGGTTTGAGACAAGCAGGGAAGAGCACGTTCCTGGCTGTGGATGAAGCCACGGGATGAATTCCACCGTTCCCTCCCCTCACGGGTCCTGGAGCTCACTCACAGACAGAGATTGGAGCTGCATTTCAAAGCCCAGCGACCTCAGCAGATTCAGAGAGTCCTGGCTGCAGAGGAAAGCTTGGAGACAAGTCTCGCATGCAAAGCAAGAGATCAAAAACCAGGTGAAGAATCAGGGCAATCCAAGGTGTAGTTATTTTTTCAACTTTTCCAGGTCTGGAAAGGCTGAATTCAGCAAAGCTAAGTTCAACTCCCAGCTGTGCTACAACCTCACCATTTCTCCAGGAACTAAAAACCTCTCCTAAAGCTCAGCCCAGGGAGCTCAGCTCTATTTTCTGTAAAAAGCATGAGGTGGTGTCAGGGATTCCGGGTGAGCAGACGTGGAGGATGCGACGTCCCCGCAGGCTCAGCCAGGTGAAGATCACCCTGTGGTTTTTCCTTCGGCATTTCCCAAGCCAGGGCTACCCAAACCAAACCCCAAGCAGCTCATGGAAATTAGCATAGGAGACATTAAAGCTCGGCTTTAATTACAGATATATGTGCTAGTAGAGGACAGGGCGGGTGCTGCAGGATCAAAACAGCTCAGGAGGGCCATTAGAAAGCAGCTTTGAGGTGGTGAAATGTGGCCAAGCTGCCCGGGGTCCTGAGGAGCCTCTGTGAAAGCCCTGCTGAGGACACACTCCCAGCTCCAGGCATGACAAGAGCCCCGTTCCCAAACCAGGCTGGAATGGCTAAAAATACCAGTGTGTCTCCTTCAGTGTTTCCCTTGCCTCCTTAACCTGCTGAGGAGGCATCAAACTTTAGCCACTGATGGCATCTCCATCCTGATCTCAGTGATGGCCAAGCCCTGCTCCAACACAATCCTCCCTCTCCCAGCACCATTCCAGCAGGTAATCTCACACCTCTACACTTGTGGGGTGTGTTCCATTCCCCTAAGGCTGTGACCGAAGCATCAGGCAGGACAGGGGACAGCAGTCAGTCCCCATCCCTGTGGGTGAGGGTGCTCCTTGCAGGGGTGAACACGCTGATTTACACCCCCAGGGTGTCTGGGGCTGCTGGCCATCCTGGTGGCTGTTTTTGTTCCGGGGGGGGTCAGGCAGAGGCTGGGAGCTGGATTCCCACAGCACCAGGCTGGGATGTGTCTTCCCCCTCGGAATGAGCAATCCGAGTGCAAACTGTGGTGAGTGGGGGATGAGATTAATAGTGCACTGAGCTGCCGGCCCATAAATCTGCATGATTCATGGCCAGTGTGAAGGGTGATGGAGAAGGCCTTGTCCAAGGTCAGACAGCAGTCCCTGGGGACAGCCTGGGAACAGCAACAGCAGGCCCAAATTCCCACTCTGCTCCCAGCACCGAGCCTGGGCCAAATCTGGATCTGCTCAGCAGGGGCACGTGCATTTGTTGTGTCTGCTGCACATCCTCAAGGAGTTACAACCAGTGTCCCCAACGCTGCAGCTATTCCAGCAAGGCTCCAGGAGAGCTCAGCACATCAGATAATCAAAAGCATGAATGAGCTGCAGGAGTATCAGAGCCAACGAGCGCCGCTGCCACGCTGCTGCCTTCAGCTCTGCTCCGCACCTCTGCTTGCCCAGCTGCTGCAGCTTCCAGCACCTCCTGGCCCTACCAGCAGTGCTGGCAGAGTTGGGGTGCCCATCCCAGCCCCCCTAGCCTGTGGTTTCTGCTCTGGGTGCTCCCCTGTGCGTGGCTCTGGCGCTGCCTGGTCCCTTTGCTCGCTCCATCCCCGCTCGCAGCACGCGAGGCTTCTCCTCCAGCCCCACCAGCAACAGGTTCCGTCCCTCCGCAGCAATGCGGGCACTGAAAGCATCCCGAGGCAGATGTTCCTGCGACCTCTGACCCAAGACTAATGTTTTCCTTTCTGCACTAAGCTGCCATCTGCCACGGCCGGCACAGATGACACCCAGGCGCTCCCGCAGCCCAGCCCGCCCCGGCACGGCTCCCGCATGGCGGCACGGGGGGCTTTGTTCAAACCCGGGATGCACGGCCCTGCTCCAGCACAGCCCGGGGGCAGGGGGTGTTTCGGAGGGGCACAGGGGATGCCCAGGGTGTGGGGCTCAGCCTGCATCACCCCACAGCTCACAGTACCCACTGCTCTCCTGCCCGGCCCCAAGGGCAGGGAGAGCATCCCCTGCATCCTCCCAAGGGACCCTGAGACCGTGGCAGGGCTGGAGGTTAAGCCCACTCTGGGCTTAAAAAGTACAGAAAAAAAGCCAACAAGCAAAATGGAAACCAGGTGTAAACCAGAGCCCCATGCCCATCCCACGGTGGGGGAGGTTGAGGGGGCAGCCCCACACTGCAGGAGGGGACAGGGAGGCTGGTGGGGAGCCCCATCCCGGCCCCTGGCCCCACATCCAGGCTGCCTCTTATCTGCTCTGCTATCACCTAACCTCTTCCTCACCCTCAGCTGCTGGAAGCATAAACGGCCGTGGTTGTTTTCCCCAAGGTATGAGCAGCGTGGGAAAGCTGAGCAGGGCAGGCTCAGGTCTTTACTTGAGCACTGTTTTGGGGACACTTGAGACTAAGGGGACCAGGACACTCCCTGGTGCTGGGTGTAAGGTCTCCCACCACGGGGAGCAGCCCCTACCCCAACAGGCTGGGCTGGGGGATGCCATTTTCTGCTCCTGTGGCTCGGAACAGCCACCTCAGATGAGCCCCAGAGTCTCAGGCAGAGTCAGCCCAGCACAGAGAAGGTTCAGGACCACAACTGTGACCTTGAGTGGTGCAGAGGGTCCCCCTGAGGGACATCACACCCCCAGAGGGACAATCACACCCCCAGAGCCCTGTGCAGCAGCAAATGTGCTGCGTGACCTGCGGATGGCTGTGCCAGCACAGTGGGGACCCCATGGAGCCAAACAAGCGGCAGAATGCGAGCGGGACACTCAGATTTCACATGTTTGCTGGCAACAGCTGAGGGAAGGAGAAAGAACCCACAGGAGAGCCTCCCTGAGCTGTGCAACAGCCCAGAGCCCCTGCAGGCTGCTGCCAGGTGCAGAGCGGTGACACGGCCCTGCCCTGCTGTCCCCACACCTCTCGGGAGGTCACCCCTGGGAACCACAACCCCCTGCCCCACACCTTCCCTCACCCCAGCAGCTACAGAGCCTGTAGGGAGCCTGCTTTCCGTCAGGCAGCCAGGCACAAGAGTCACCTTTCCAGTTGTGCCGGTGGCTCCCTGCCTGGCACGGCCTGGGAGCAACACCCCAGCTTTCTCCTGCAGTCACACCCTTCCCCGTAAGACACGTTTGCTCTGCAAACCCTCATCTCCCCTGGCTCCAGCCTGACCAGAGAAAAGGCCAGTGCTTGGGGATATGTCTCCATGTCCCTGAGAGAAGAGACCTGATTCTTATTCTGTCTTATTCCACTCGTTCTTATTCCACTGCCTCCCCAAGAATCCCTCCTGTGGTGCACGGAGCAACAGGTGCATACTACAGTCTCCAGGATGGCCTCCAGCCTTGGGAACAGCCTGCTGACACAGGAGCACACTCTGGAGCCAGGGGAAGGCAGGGGAGTCTGGAAAATGATCCTGCTGGGAAATCAGAGCTCAGGACACTGCTCTCTGCCCCCACCTCCTCGCCTGGCATCACCACCCTGCTCCTGGTGGCATGGCACACCTGGAGCACACGGAAGGAAGGAAGTGCAGGGAGACAAGGAATAATTTTGGATGCTGCCCTGACCTCCCTGGGGCACACAGGGCTCTGGATGCTCCCTGTTCCCTGGCAGCCAAGGGCTTGGGGGGCTGCTTGAGCCCCCCTTGGCAGCGGGCACAGGCTCACCACACCTCACCTGCAGCTTCGCTCGGTGGTTTCTGGCACATGTGGCTGTTAAGAAACCAAAGGCTTCACCACAGCTCCCAGGAGAGCCAAGGCATGAAGGCAGAGCTGCCCCAGCTGCCCTCACCCATGTGGGGCACCCCGACTGAGGGATGCACCCTAAAGCTGCCCCGGCGCCGGCACAGCCCCACAGAAACCTCCGGCAGCCACCACGGAGATCCTGGTACCAAAAACCAGCACAAGACCTAAGTGGTGGTTTTTTAAGAAGTCTCATCCAGGTCCTGCTTTATTAAAACACTCTGGGACACCAGCCTGGGAAAAAAGCAGAGTTTCACACAGGGAGGTGGTTGGCAAAGCAGCAGGTTACTCCAAGTGACATCAGGTTAATAAAGCAAGAGCAGATCTCCATTCTTGTTTAATTAAAAAAGCAAACTGCAATCCCAAGTCTTTGATGTGTTTTTCTTTTTTTTTTGTTCCATTTCATTTTTGACCTAGCCCAAGTCATCTAATTGAGATTTTAAGATCCAGACTTTCATCTGGAGAGAAACTAAAGGAATTCCCAAAGCTGAATATACTCATGGACAGCAGTGGGGAAAAAAACATGCTAGAGCCCTGTTCCTCCTATGCAAGGGAAAAAAAAAATGGCTTTGTTTCTTAAGCAGACATTAGTCAGGACAGTTTGGGAATCAAAGTTCCCATTGTAATGAAAAACAATATAATCCCATTACTAAGCAGAGTGGCCGGGCTATTCACGGGTGGTAACTGGCTACCTGGGAAGGAGCTGCCTTTCAATGGAGCTTCATTCACAACAAACATGAAAGATGTCGAAGGAAGAGCCCAAGACAAAACTCGCCTCATTCCCACCCTCAACAATGGCTGCTATGAAATATTTGTTTTCCCCAGTCGATGTTTTTTTATATCCTCTGCTGGTGTAAAGCTGCACAGCCCCATTGTTTGTGGGAACCCGGCTCACTCCGCTCATCCTGGCCCTTCTCTCCCAGGAGCCCATTTGTGGGGTGACCATGAAGGATGTGCTTCCAGCAGAGGATCCCTGGGGAATGCAGCCCGGGATGAGGCTGGCACATGGTCCCACCACCCATCACCCACCCGTGTGACCTTCCCAGGGCAAGCCCCCCCAGCGAGCACCCACCTCAGACTCTGGAGTGGCACCTGAGAACACTCCCTGCAACTGCTCCCTGCTCTGATTCCTCATTTCTAAACTTTTCCCCTTTAATATTGTTTTATTCTTATTAAGCCAGAAGAAGAAAAAAGTCAGAATTTGGGGGAGATAAGGAATTTCTACCTCCAGGGGCTGCCTGCCAGCCCTCACCATTGCACCCTGAGGTCACTCTTCCCTCCCCACCCCTTTTGGGGTAAATGCTGGTTTTTCTCCTGCTCTGGACCCAGCACTTGCTGCCCATGCAGGTTGGTTTCACTCTGCTGTGCTGTCAGAGCTCTGGCACACACACAGCCCCGGTGTCACCACACCTCACTAAGTGATGATGGACTCTTTTCCCCTTTCCCCCTCAAACCAAGTTTTGGCTAAACACGGCGCTGCCCCAGAGCCAAATATGGAAAACTCCCACTCGTGACCCCACCATCCCACTCGTCTAATCCTGAACATAAAACCTACGATTAGGATCTGAACAGCCACCAAAAGTTTAAACAAGCTAAATTTAGCCCTGATATTTATAAACAAGGAGGAGAGGGGGGTTTTGCAGAGCACACGGGTGCCCCTGTGGCACGAAGCCAACCCGAGAGACAGAGCAATTCCTGCTGGGAATGTTTCGGTGGGATGGGGAGCGGGCAAAGGTGGCAATGGCCATACAGGGATGGACCCAGCTCTCCTCAACCTGGTCTCCCTTTACAAGAACAACCAAACTCCTGCCCACTTGGAAACCACGCGCTGAAGGATGTAAAACACCCGAGAGCAGGCGGCTATCAGCTCTCCGGGATCTGCATCCCGGGATTTCTGTCGCTGCCCGAGTTTAACCAAGGAAACGGCGAGAGAGAGAGAGGGAAGCCTCTGCCTCCGACACCTTTTGCCGGCAGAAATCCCTGTGTCAACATGACGCCCTCGCCGAGGGAGCGGGACAATGGTGGCGGCTCTGCCCTCCGGCCGCAGCCCGCATTCCTGCCCCCCTCCCCTGGAAACCCCCCTTTTGTGGGGAGCAGCAGGCCCTGTGAAAGGGCCGTCTGTCGCCCTGCCTTTTGACTTGGAGGTCTGTGTCTAACATTTTAATAGGGGCTGGGGGCCGGGGACAGCCTCTCCCCCTCCCTTTCCTCCTCCCGGGCTGCTCCCCCGCGGGGTCACTCTCCCAGCCCGCCCCGAAGCTGCGGCCGCCGCGGGAGCTGCGCATCCCAGCCACAGCCACATTCCTCCACCTCATCCAGAGGAGCCATCCCGGGGGTTAGCCATCCCTTTGGGAGCCATCCCGGGGGTTAGCCATCCCTGAGTGCCTTTGGGAGCCATCCCAGGGGTTAGCCATCCCTGAGTGCCTTTGGGAGCCATCCCGGGGGTTAGCCATTCCTGAGTGCCTTTGGGAGCCATCCCAGGGGTTAGCCATCCCTGAGTGCCTTTGGGAGGCTCTCCTCCTGATTCCCCCACCAAGCAGGGATGCTCCAGCAGGGCAGGAGTGCTGGGGATATGCTCACCTTCGCAGCTGCTCGCTGACAGCAAAAAATCCCTTAAAGCAAACCACTGGACACTCACAAATGTTCGATCCCCAGGCAGTGATGCCAGCAGGGAGAGTGTGGCCCTTGGGGTCCCCATCACCCCACTGATGTGGGACAGAGCAGCTGACAAAGCCAAAAGCCACAGTGCTCCTTTCCATGCTCTTGGGGACAGGCGTGACAGGCACAGGTAGTGCCACATCACATCAGGAAAAACAGAGGATGAGGAGGAATCGGCAGCAGGACGCCAAGCTCAGTCCCAACAACAGATCATGCACAGCCCAGAGGGTAGAAGCAAACCTGGCACTGCCACTCTCAGCCATGGTGACTTCAAATCAAGCCCAAAGCAACAGGTTCCCCCAGCTCTGGGTGCCCCTCTGGCACCCAGTCCTCCCAGCCCACCACCACCACCAGGCCACTTGCCTGCAGGGTGCCCCTTCTATTAAATAAGGGCAACGTTATAGCATCATTAAAACTTAATAAATCCATTTCCCATATAAATACCATTAAATGCAGGTTTTGGGGAAGGGAATTAGGGTGAAAACTTGTTAAAAGAAAATGACTTCGGCGCAAATAAATTTTTGCAACTTGACTGAGCATGAAAGTTTCCCATTAAAATGCAACTCGGCTCCCTTTGCTGGAAATGTGCAAGGGCCTAATAACCATGGCCTAAACATTAACTGTTTAACTGGCTTTTCCAATATTAACTCCAGGCTGCCACGGGGGGAAGGGGAGGACGTGAGGGGTGAGAGCTTAAAGCAGACATTAATTACTGCTGTGCGAGGGAGGCACACCCCGAGCTCCCTTCTCACCAGCATCCTGCTCCCATGGCACATGCTGGGATTCTGGGCTTCTTCTGTGCAGGGCCAGGAGCTGGACTCGATGATCCTTGTGGATCACCCAGCTCAGGGTGTTCTGTGATTCCCAAGAGAATGGATTTTGGGTATGGCTGGCTTTAAGCAAGGCATGAACCCTGCTGCAGCACAGGGGTGGGCACGAGTCCTGCCCCATCAGCTGGACTTGATGATCACTGGAGATTCCTTCCAAGTGAAAATATTATTTTGGGGGGGCAGAGGTCACCATGGGACCCAGCCAAATATTTCTCCCCCATCCCCAACACCTCACAGAGGTTTTATTCCTGCGTGTCTGGCACCAAGCACCGCAGGTACCAGTGGGAACCTCCAGCATCATCATCAGGGTGCCCAGAGAAGCTGCGGCTGCCCCATCCCTGAAAGTGTTCAAGGCCAGGTTGGACAGGGTTTGGTGCAACCTGGAAGTTGTCCCTGCCCATGGCAGAGGGTAGAATGAGTTCTTAAAGTCCTTTCCACCCCAAACTATTCCACAGTTCCACGATCACCCAATTAACCAACAGCAAATTGCTTGAGGTATGTGGAAACTCCAACACTGCCCTGTACCACAGACCCTGCCCACGGGGCACAGCGTGAGGAGGGGACAGGAGAGGACCTGACCCACCAGATGTGCACCAGAGGAAGGCAGAGCCCAGATGTGAGTGTCCAGGTGTGAACAGGCACCGTCATACCCAGCCAAATGCTCAGCTGGAATCAGCACTGAGCTGCTCCACCAGCAAGACCCAGATGTTAAACACCCAGGAGTTCCCAGGTGAGCATCTCTAAGTGTCCTGGGGAGCTGCCATGGGCTGGTGTCACTAGGACCAGCAGGGTGCTGCAAAGCCTTGCCAACATCACACAGGGGAGCTGTGCTACCAAGCCCAGTCAGCAACGAGCCCAGTGATTAATTTATCCATCACACCTCTCTGCTCCTGGGTGCCTCCACATTCAGATACCCGAGAATCAAGACTGCAACACTCCCCCTTGACAGCAGAGCAGCATTTCTGTGCTCATTCCAGAACTGTGGCTGCAGCAAGCCCGGGCTCATGAGGGCACCATGCAGCAAGGCAGCATCATGGACTGATGGGATTTGGGCACAGCTGGATGGGATGGGTGGGTGCAGCACCATCCTTCAGGGGCTCAGCTCCATGTGCCACAGGCATGTAATGAGATGAAAACACCATTTGGGAAGAGACTGGAATCACCCCAAACCATCCCTTCTCCACACTGCTGGTCTCTCTAACCCTGAACACAAAGCAAAGAGCTGCAGGAACAGCCCAGCTTGGGGAGGGGTGAGTGAGCAGCCCAAATGCCCCTCGGTGCTGCCCCATCCCAGGAAGCAGCAGGAGCCTGGCAAGTCCTCAAGGACAGCTGGACACACCCCTGAGTGGAGCAGGGGACCCTGAACACCTTTTTGGCCACTGGGAAGAAGGCAGGACTCAACCATGACCCCACTGCAGGTCTGCTTTCCCAGGGGGGTTTAAGTCATATCCCAGAGGCTCTTCCACTCTGCAGCCCCAACACACGGTGCAAAACCTTCACCTGGCAGCACGTTAACCACAGAGAAGTCTCCATCCAGATCCAGAGCTCACCAGCTCTCCCTAAGTGCACCCCGAGGCTACTCCCTCGTTAAACACACTGATGCTCTATAAATTTCACATTCCACTCACGGGCACACGCCGCTACCACTCGGGACACCAACCAACACGAGCAAAACGAGGGTCACCACACCTCCAGGCCTGGAAAAAGCAGGTTAATTTCCAAACAATGTTATTTTAAAACTTGCTAACTGCCTCCTGATTATGTTGTCCGAGGCCTTAATTGGTGAATAGCCTGGTGTTGCAGTGACTTATACGTGTCACCCTCACGCTACATACAATAAACCATAACAGCCTGGGAGGCCAGGTCGGGTGTGAGGTATCAGCTGGAACAAATGGAGGTGTTGTGGCTGCCAGCAGGAAGGAAGACAGCGAGTCAGGTGTTGAGATGGAAGAGATTTTGGAGGAATAAAACATCCCCCCCACACCACGAAGTGAGTGACCTCCAGCCCCAGGGAGCAGAGCCCCGTGCGCTGCTTCACACCACGAGACCACAAAAATTGAAGATGCCCCTGAGTGACTTTTAAAGGTCCTTTCCAACCCAAAGCATGCTGTGAACACACAGCTGAGAGTACCTGGTGGGGAATAGCCCCACTGATCTCAGGTGATGAAGATCAGGGTGAGTTCTGATCCCCTCTGCGTCACCCTGCCCATCTCTGTGCTGTGGGTGCCGCTGAGGCACCTACAGAGAAATCTCCTCTCAAAGATATCCCCTGCTCGCCACACAGGACAACCCTCTGGCCACCAGGGGTATCCAAGCCATGAGAAAAACCAAGCAAAAAAACCTCAGCCCAAGCAAAACAATCCCAAGGCCACAGAGCAGGAGTGAGTGGGACCACCTGAGACAGCTGATACGCATCGAGATGCCTTGCAGAGAGCAGAGATACAAACAGATTCTTTTAGACAAGAGCTAAAACTCCCACTGCTGTCCCAACGACCTCAGCAGCTGGGCTTCAGTTTCTCTTCCACTGGAATCCGCAACAGGTGACACTTTGGTATTTTTAATCTCCCCTCTTACCCATTTCCACCTTGTTCTTTCCGAGAATGAGATCAGACTCGAAAGAGCCATCAAGAGTTCTCAACATGGCTGAATCACTGCTCTTCTACTTCTTTAAGAGCTTCCTCTGGTTGATTGTTCAACACTCCACCCTCTTCCTCTCCAGCACCGAGACTGCATTTTTTCTTTGTTATTATTTCATGGAAATAACGTTGGGTTAAAGCACATGAGAAAAACCAAACCAGAAGGGAAACTTCCGCCCTTTACAATGAGATAACAATGACTGAGCAGTTGAATAACTTGAAGGGCACAGAAACTTGTGGGGCTCACATCACTCCTCTGCCTTCCTGGCTGTCTCCTGAAAGAGTTTCGAGCTAAAATAATCACCTCTTCCCGCTATGGTCCCCCTCAGAATGCTTCTTCCCATGTTTCTGGCCAGCTGCCCGTGGAAGCTGGTGGTGGCAACGGGCACCAGCTCAGGAGCCATTGCCCTGGCTGAACGACAACGCTGCGCTGATTCATAAACAGAGGAAGTACTTTAGCAAACCGACTTTTTCCCCCTTTTCAGCACAAGCCGGGTGATTAATTTAACTTATTCTTTCCCTCCGCCGTCTCTTTTGCTTCTCGGAGCGAGAGGAGAACCCAGGCACAGCTCCTCTGGCTTTAATGGTGAGAGGCTGGTTGGAGAAGGGCTGGAAGCTCAGCCCTCTTTCAGTGCCATCTGCTTTTAACTAGCGGAGCAAGGGAGGTCCTGGGAATAAACGTCACATGGCACAGGGAGCTAAAATCAGCCTGGCTCATTTGCAGGGATGCCAGTCAAAACTAGAGTTATCCAACAGTCTAATTAGGAGCTATCACTAGAAGTCAAAACGACCTCTTGGAAAAACCTTCTCATTTAGTCTGGGAAAATGCCTTAGTCCAAGGCAAGTGCCTTTTCTGGAATGCCACAGCTCCCCAGCACCATGGAGCCTCCTCCTAAATGCAGCAGCAGCCACCAGCTCCAGCCTGGACCTTTTAAAGCGCCAGCTCTGGGACAGAAACACTGGGTGCCTTCAGCAGGGGTCTGTGCAAGATCCATGAAACTCTGCTGCTGCTCTTCCTGCGCTGGAAGACCCAGATAACCCTGCCAAGATGGAAAGCAGCTCCAAAGGAGCTTAATTAGGGCACTTCTGTCTCAAGCCCTCCAGTCCAATGCTCGGTCCCCTCCATTCACTTAAAGCCCTGCGTGCCCTGCGCTGCCTGGCGAAGAGACAAGCAAGATAAGGCACCTGGAGCTTTACAAACTATCCCTGTAAAATAATAAAAGGCAGAGAAAGCTCCTGGTCTGGCACTGGCGGTTCCCTTTCCGCAACAGGGCTGATAACCTGGGGTTGGAGTTATCAGAGCCGTGTAACCCAACGAGCTCTCTCCCGCCACAAGCGCCGGGACACTCGTCCTCTGCAGCAGCGTCCCCCTCGTACGCTATTTATTTCACTCCACTTTCTAATTGGATTTGTGGGGGCAGCACAAAAGGGGCTTTATGGCCAAACTTTGTTAAGTGCCAGGCCGAGCAGAGATGTGGCCAGCAGCCAAAATGGTGCATTTCACGCAGGCGCCAAAGGGCAGTGCCAAGCTTTTCTGCGTCTGCTATCTTGTGCTCTTGGCTCTGCTTTGTTTGAGAAGCCTGGAAGCAAAACTCCTCGTCAAGAGATATTCAAACAAAGTGAAAAACCAGGACTTTGCGAGTTGCTATCAGGTAACTTGGGAAGTTGCACCTCCTTCAGTCTGGCTGTACCTCCAATATCTGCCCCCATCGCCCTGCACGGGACAAGAGCTTTAACACACCCAGAGCACACACCTTGTGCTCCTGCAAAAATAACTCACGAGCACTCACAAAGCATCTGCGGCCAAGAGAGAAGTGGTTGTTCACAGGCAGCAACCACGAAGTTCTTTAAAGTTAACTTTTTCCTCTTTAAAAAAACAAAAAAAAAAACTAACCCACCCTAAGCCTACTTTGGAGGCTTCTCCAACTAGAGCTCGCACACATCAGATCTAATTAGATTCCATCACCATCTGCACATGAAATGTAAATCAGGAGTTGCAGAGACTTAAGAAAAAAAGGAAAGAATGACCACAAGGAAAAGGAGGGGTGTAAGGTTGGGGAGGGGGTGGAGGGTTGGGCATTCTGGGAAGCCATACATGATTAGTCACACAGCATTAATCTGCCTCCCTTAACAATAGCTGCCGAATTTCGACCGAATCCCAGCTGTCGCTCTTTGAATGAAAGAAAACAAGATTTAGAGCGTCAAGCGTTGGTAAGGGCTTCTGTGCAAAAAAAAGTGGCGTGCATTCATTAGTGCCTCACAAAGGGACCCAGCCTTTGTCCATTAAATTGCTCATGTGCCTGATTGATTTGCTGATTTATTTGCACCAAAGGGTTTGGGGGGCTCAGCTTGGAGAAGGGGCGGGAGGTGCCCGGCTAGTGGGCAGAGTAACGGCACCCAGGCGGATTTGCAAAAAAAGCAACACACATTGTCAAGGGAAACTGCCATTCAACAGGTTGGGATTGGAAATGCCTTCAGGTTCCTCCGCCGAGGACTTCCTATTTGGGAATTTGGGGTGGGTGGGAACGTCTCCCCGCCTGCTCGCAGCTCAGGCCGCGTTCACCAGGCAGAGGGGAAATCTGGCCGGAAAACAGAGCCTTGCCCATTCACATTTCTTTTACGGAATAGTTTTTAAAAGGGAGCTGGAGCCTTATTCATTTCTCTTGGTTATTGTTCCCTGGGAGCCTGGACTGAATCGGCCATCGCTGCGGTGGGTCGGTTGGTCCTTCAAAGAGTCCCAACGCTTTACACATCCGTTTCCCCACAATCAGCTTGGAGAAAGCCCCAGCCTGGGCGCCAGGTCCCACCAGGAACGCCAGGCTAAGACCACAGCTTGGCACCAGCACTGGCACGGCTGCAGGAGGAGGTGCCCTGCACTCCTGGAGATGCCTCGTCGGCCCACGGACACTGCTGGGGCAGCTCCAGCAGCCAGAGCCATGCCATGGAACACTCTCCTGAGTGCTTATTGGAGATGTCCTGGTCACCCCAGCGTGCGAGGGACTGAAAGGCAACGCTTCAGGGCCAGGAGGGATTAGCTGGAAGACAGACAGACAGACAGCCTCCCTCCCCGCCCGATGGTCCAAGGAGCGCCGTGGGCTGGCCCTACCTCCTGCTCCATCAGCAGGGCAGTCTGCATAGGCTAACACCAGCAAAACATGGCCCTTTGCCCATGTTTTTCCACCCAGCCAGGAACAAAGCCCAATCCTGCCAAACTCGTGGTGACTCCTACACAAGCAGGTTATTCTTGCCACTCAAGGAAAGAAAACGCATCTTGCCCTATTAAATCCGGAGCCTTCAAAGCAAAGTCAACATGCATGTCAATAACTCTGGTCGGGGGAGATGAAAATCCTCTGGCTGCTCCATACTTACTGGCACACCTCCGTCCCGTTGGGAGAAGTTTCGCACTTGCCCCCGTTGAGGCAGGATTCTGCAAGCTGTGAGCACCGTAAACCTGCAAACAGAGGGACAGCGTTAGCCACAGCTCAGGGCCCTGGTGGCAGCGCGGGGGCTGCATCCCATGGTGTCACCCAGGCTGGGGATAGGCTTGCTGAGACCCCCCCGGACCCCCTGTGCCTGCACAGCCTGGTGAGGTGGGGGTGCAGCACCCGGCAGCCCCCGTCCAGAGGGTGATGGAGGGGGCAGGGATTGTGTGGCCCCTGCGCTGAGAGGCTCACCTAAAAATAAACCCAGGGTGGGTTTGAGGGTAGGCTGTGCTTGCTCCTCCAGCAGGAGGACTGACAGAGAGAAACCCCAGATCAGGCCCTTGATTGACAAACGCCATTTGGGATAAAACCTCCACCCCGGAGCCCATTAGTTACCATGAGCTCGGTAAGGAAATGAGTCGCCCGTCATAACTTGCTATGAGTAAAGGTTTCATTGTCTGGCCCTCAGAGCCAAATTCTGCAGAGTTACCACAGCAACTCGCTGAAAGTACCAGAATCGCTTCCGATTTCCACCCCGGCTCGCTCTTCCCCTTCTCTGCCCGCTCGCTCTTCACGGTAACTGGTTCTGCGACACGCGTGTGCAGCCGGGGCAGTTTCACAGCGAGCGACTGCAGCTTCGCTCCGCCACCGCCACAATCCAGATCCTGCCCTGGATGGGTGCCGAGCCCACGCTCCCCGGGGACACCCCTCTGGGGCTCCGTGTTCCACGGCAGATGGAGTGGGGTGCTGGGGACCACTCCAGCGGGGTGCTGGGGACCGCTCCGGCCGGGCTCAACTCTCTCCAAACTTTACCTCCGAGGGCTCCCAGCCCCGTTGTGGGAGCAGCCCCGATGCCTTCGCTCCCCAAAATCCTCTCAGGGCTCTCCGGAGGAGGCTGCTAGCTCGGCCCCGGGAGAGGGGGGCACTGCAGGGTCCCGACCCCCCCCGGGACGGACAGCCCCCCACTCTTTCCCGCACCCCCGGCCGCTCTCGGGGCTCTTTTCCCGTGCCCCGACCTGACGGTCGCGCAGAGCTTTGCGGCGAAGCCCACGGACCCGCCCCGGAGGGGGGGCCCCGGGGGGCCCCGACTTTCAAGAAACAGGAAACCAAGAAAAATTTGCAAAACGGTCGAAAGCCCTCGCAGAACAGCAGCAGGAGCGCGGTCGCCCTGCGCGCCCCTCGGCCGGGCCGAG
>VZTN01022425.1:279905-297810 GCA_013400515.1 Erpornis zantholeuca | reverse complement strand
GGACGGGACGGTGCGGGGCGGGCCGGGCGCCACGGGACGGGAGGGGATGGGACGGGACGGGCGAGACGCTCCTCCCTGCCCAGCCCGGGGGGCCGCCGCTGGGAACCCCCTTCCCGCCACAGAGGGTCCCCGAGTGGGACGCGAGTGGGGCTGCGGGGGCCGTGCGGTCCCCACGAGCAGCCCATGGGCAGCCGCTTCTCTCCGTGCAGCCACCGGACACCCCCGGTGCAGCCCCCCGCGTGCAGACACGGATGCAGCGGGTGCAGCTCCTCCTCTCCGTGTGGTCACCCCCGGTGCAGCCTCCCCCTGCGGTCCCCCAAACCCCGCAGGGCAGCCCCTCATTCCCAGTGCAGCTCCAGCACGGCTCTCACATGCAGCCACTGCAGAACCCCAGCACAGCTCTGGACACCTCCCTGCAGACCCCCAAAAGCAGCCCCACATTTCCCCAGTGCAGCCCCGGACACCCCCAGTTCAGCCCCCATCCCAGTACTGGTGCAGCCCCCACGCACACTCTGCATAATCCCAATGGAACTCCTCCATGCTCCCAGTGCAGCCTCCCCAGTCCCTGCCCAGCCCCGGGGGCCACAGTGCCCGCTGAGTGACCACAGGAGGCCCCAGGCCTGGCCTGACCCACGGTGTGTCCGTGCAAGGACGTGGGGGGCACACGGGACACGCTGGAATGGGGTGGTTGTACCGAGGTGCCAGGGCATGGACTGACCATCCCTGGGGATGTGCAGCATGGGATTCTCCTGCTGAGCCTCACCAGGGCTCAGGTGTGTGCAGGTACATGGAGTCATTTCCCGCCCAGCTCCCCCCGTCGGTGCTGGCAGCACAGGCAGAGCTGGGTCGGATGTTGTTTGTTTTGTGCTGTGAACTCATGAACTCGCAGGCAGAGCCTGGCCAGCCCCGTGCGCCGCATCCACAAATAAACAAACACACTGGGAGAAGCGGGGGAGCCAAACCCAGAGGCAGCCCCACAACCCCCACGTGTGTGCAGGTGTCCCGTTAGAGCAGTGGTGCCAGGGGGTCCCTGTGCCCTCATCCCCATGTCACCAGAGCCCCACTCCTGCCCCAGCTGTCACTGTGCCACCATCAAGCCTAGAAAACCAAGCTGTCCCAGAGTGTGGTTATGCCCCACCTGAAATCCATCCAGACCCTGAGCCCAGGACAGGTTGAAGCCCTTAATTTGCTGTTTGTGGGTGTCTCCTGCGAGCTGTGGCTGCAGGGGGAGTGCTCAGGGGTGTACCCACAGAGCACCACTGATGGGAACAGCCTGTGTGAGGGTGTTTAAAAATGATGCTTCCTTCATGAGGTTTTGGGGGCCAGCCCTGCTCAGCGAGGCTGCAGTGCCTGCAAAAGTGGGAAGCAAAAACTCTGAGCGTGGAGAATTTGGGGTACCAACTGTCCCAGGCACATGAGTACCTTAATCCCATTGGACTCCTGTGTCTCGCCCTGAGCCCCTCTGAGCTGCTGGAGGTTGTTGGATGGCTCTTTTACAGCTCCCAAACATGGGCACAGGGAGGGATGGCTGCTGGCCTCCAGCTGCAAGCTTGGGAAAGAGGAAGAGGAAGGAGGGTCGGCAATGGGTTAATGGGAAGGAGGTGACACTGTGGTCATCTGTGTCTCTCATCACAGGGTACCTCTCCGCCAGCCCCCGGGCTCATCCCATCCCATGCCAGCCCTGCTGTTATCCCACTGCTTCCTGTTGTAAACTATTTCCAGAGCAAGTGTGAAACAATTAAACAAACCGAAGGGCAGAGTCTGCTCACCAGATCAAAGGCACGAGCCCTGCAGCGGTGCCTCGCTCCTGCAGCTCCCTCCTTCCCTGCTCCTCCTGCCTTCCCCACGCTGGGCTCTAAAGCCCTGATCGGGGCTGGGGAGCCAGGGCTCTGTGTGGAGCATGGTGCCACTCGAGTCCAGGTGCCACTGGTAGCTCGAGCCTTGAACAATTCCAGAACGTGGGCCCTGCCTTTCCTATCCTCCCTGCAGACACAAGTAGGGTCGCAAAATTGGGCAGTGGGATGTGACCCCAGCTGGGCCACCACGACCTTGCCACCACCCTCAGCCTCATCTGGAGGTATGAGGACAGCCTGAGGTTCCCCTTGGAGATGGAGACTTTGTGCTCTTTCTCCATTTCCCCCCTTTCCCCCTCCCTGTCAGAGCCCATCTACCTGCCTGGAAATACCGGCCGAAGCTTTGCCCGGGCTTGTTCTCCATGTGCAGAGAGCACCGTGCACTCAGCTCAGCTGCGCTCTGGGACTTGTTCCCTGAGACTCGGGAGGGACCCCCCCTGCCCCTCTGGACCATCAGGGGAGTGTCTGGGGACATGGGGCTGTCAGGGTGCCACGCTTGTGCCACCTGAGGATGGAGAGGTGGTGATGGTGAAGGATGTGCAGGGTGGCAGGACGCAGTGGCAGGATTGGGTGGTGGACACAGTGGATAACTGCATGTCCCAGGCTGTGCTGGAGGTGCTGGACTGAAAGGGCACATGGGAAGCCAGGAGTGAGCCCTGGATTTCCTCCGTGGCTGGAAGGATCCATGCGGTGTCCATGGATAAACACAGCCAGAGGCGGGCGTGCGGCCGCGTCACCTCATCCCCCCAGCACAGAAGGTCAAATACATCTCCTTGTTGCCATCACCCGGGGGCTCTGTGATCCCACAGCTCTGGGGCTCTGCTCGGGGAAAAGGCTTTGCTGGGAGGCAGCTAAAAGGGTCCTCTGCAGTTAGTTTCCCATGAAAGTCTCGACACGGGGATGGCTCCTCCAGCCAGGCACTGCTGCGAGGTTCTCGCTTTAATCTGGTTCCATCCTTCCCCTGGTACAGGGGATCTGCTGCAAGATCCTCGTGGGGAACCTCCCTCAAGTTTCCTTCTCCCAGACGCCTCCTCCAGAGACTCCTACCAGCAAAAAGTGAAAAAGGGAGGAAGGCAGAAGGCAGAAGGCAGCATAAATCTTTTTGCAATAAGAGGTGAATAAGACATAAATCCAAAGGAACTTTTTATTTCGAGTGGTCTTCAGGGGTTAAAAATAATGGGATTTTAGGTCCTTTTAAAAATAGTGTTTGTAAAAGGCTTTAATAGAAACCTTGGCAACTGTCCATGTGATTAGTGATTTAAAAACATGAAACCTCCACACATGTTTAAAAGTTTTAATAAGTTAAAATTAAATGAGTGAAACTCTGGGAATATTTTTTTGTTACTGCAAGCTAAGAAAATTATGTCCGTTAAGCAAAACTTAATACAAATATAAACAGGTAATGCACATCTGTAAATTATTTTCATGTCTCCAGGGGCTGGAAAAAAACCTAAGTGAGACCAGCATTCTTATATATATTTTGCCTTGACAGCTCAGGAAAAAATTTGCCAAAAACCAGAGTTAGAGCACTGGGCTGGCGTGGGAAAGTTGGTTTAGTGAGAAATTTGCCCGAGGCTATTTAAATAAAAACAGGCGTTTTTTTTTTTTTTAATGGCAAATGCCTGTTAAATACAACCAACGAGGCTTCCAATCGCCTGAGCAACTTGTGTGCCTATTCCTTCTTGACACTTTCATCTCTTTATCATCACAATCAATATTTTGCTCTTATACCTTCAGCGCAATAAAAATAAGGCTGATAAGGCAGACATCAAACTGGATCTCTCCTGCTTTCCCCCACCGTGCTTGGCTTGGCATTGCTCTGCCTCCTGGATTTTGGAGCAGCACGGAGGGTTAGCCCTCCTCGTGCTGGTACATGCACCCCCATCCTCCCTCATGCTCTGAAAAAAACCTAATTTTTGGTAATTAAGCGTGAATCAAAGCAGGTAGAGCATCCTGGAAAGTCTGAGCAGATAAAAATGCCCTGGTCATGGAGTCTGAGAGGTAAAACTCTCCATAATGGGATTAAGCTACGATTCTCCAGGGCACCAGAGAAAAGATTTGCAAGAATGGTCTAAATCCTGATTCTTTTTTTTTAATCTTATTTTTCTTAAATAGCTGAGTGCAGGATTGTGCCTGGACAGCCACAGGATAAATCACACCAATCGTGCCACCCCTCTGCCATGGCGATGGCAGCACCTCTGGCATCACGTGCCCGTGGAGGACGACTTTCCTCCTGGCAGTGCAGTGGGAATTGGTCCCACCAGGATGTCCAGGGCTGGGATGGGACAAAGGACACTCAGTCCTCTCTGCCATGGGCAGAAGCTGGTGCCACGTGCGTCCCTGCCCTGGCATAGCTGCTGCACCGGGCTTGGCACCTGCGGGGTTTTCCTCCTCACGGGCTGCTGAAACTGGTTTTAATTGCAGGGTTGCTCCTGGCCATCATTTCTCAGAGTGTAAAGTCAGCTCAGGAACTCTCACCCGGGGATTAGTGACAGGCAGGAAGACGTCCCGGAGGAGCAGCTTTGCCCGTGTGGTTTGTACCTGGGTGAAAGGTGCTGCTGCGAAATTGCGCTATAAAATCTGTGCCACGTATAAAATAAAATGTCTTTATGGGCTTTGAGGGTAGAGCAGGTGCTGGGCAGGCGTCGCTCAGCCCAGCCCTGGCCTCGCTGGTCCCTGTGCTGCTCCTATCCACGTCCATAAAACAACTGAAACATTCTCTGTTGTGTAAACAGAGCCCCGTGGGGTTTATGGAGCTGTGAGTGACAATGTGTTTGTCCCCAGGCCCGTCCCAACCCACATGGGCTGTTGGAAATGCAGTTCTCCCTCTGCTTTGGTGCATGGCCCTGTTCCCTCCATGCTTGTTCATGCCTTTGTCTGCACCCTGGTGCTGCAGACCCTGCGTGTCCCTCTCCTGTCCCTCACCAGGGTGATTCCTTAGGGTGTCACAGACACCCAGCTCGCCGATGGGAGCAGCTCTGCACCCACAGAGGAGATGAAGGGAGTGACCCAGATCCTCTGGAAGTGCAGACCCCAGCCCAGCTTTGTCCCAGCTCTGGGGATATGTGGGACATGTTTGTGTTTCACGTGCATCTCCTTTCAAAGCCATCCATTCCTTTGCTTTTGCTCCTTTCCTCCTTTTCCTGCCGAGGCGCTTTCCATCACCTCAGCAAACAAATTGCTCACCTGAGTGTGCCGAGGGGCCAGGATCAAACCTCCTCTGATATCTCCATTAAATAATCGAAAAGCATCGCTCACAGCAGCGAAAACCCAAGCGTGATTCTCTGTGCACAAGCCCGGGCATGAACCTGATACTGGATTTCTGGACCGCCGTGCAGTGCCAGGCTCATCCAAGTCACGCTGGCACCTCTGCAGTTTCACCCGGCTCTGTGCTGCTGGGATTTGCCTCTCCCAGGGCACACGCTCAAGGAAAACGTCACTCCATGCGGACACTCGCCCCGCACAGGTTTCGGGCAGGTTTTCTGGGAGACATCACCCCCGGAGATCTGGGCGTGCCCCTTCTCGCTGTGCTGGCCCCGGGGGCTTGCAGGGTCCTGGGGTGCCGCTGATACCAGCAGGGAGTTTCAGGGGCAGTTCAGTGCCAGCTCTGTTCTCACAGCTTTGGGATTTGGGACTCCTGTGCCGGGATGAAGGCAGCTGAAATTCTTAAGCGATTACAAAAAGGAGTAAAAAAAGGACTTTCTGCACCCCAGCCTCTGCTGATGCTCCAATCACTCCCACCCACCGCCCCCTCTTTCCTTCCGCATGGAAACGGGAAGACTGGGAGATGTTTCACTTTCCAGAACAGCTCCAAAGCAGCCCTTTCCTCCACAAAACACACACAGAGAGGACCACACATCTGCTGCACCGATGCAGGGTGTGTTGGGCTGTTGCACGGGGATGGCAGCCCCGTGCTGGGGTGGCGGGGGTTTCCTTTGCCCCCCCCTGCCACGGCTGGGCACATGTGCGAGGGCTGCTGTCGGGGAACGCTTCCCACCCAGCTCTGACCTTGGTGCCTCCCAGCAAAAACACCTCCTGGAGAGGGGCCAAGCATAATAGCCAGTTCCTTCTACTCCCTTCCTTCCCAGGCAGCCACATTATCACAGGGCTCGGCCGCGAATCAAAGCCAGGCACACGAAGATGGGAACCAGGAGAAATGGGCTCAGAGATGCCATTTCTGCAGTGGCTGCGGGGCACCAGAGCTGCCTGTGCTGTCACAGGGTGTCCCATCACAGCGGGCTCCATGCCTGGCAGGGAGGGAGGATCCCTGAAAACCGTTCTTGGGGTGCCCAGGAGCTCCAGGAAACCCCTGTGATGCTCAGTGCACCCCCTGTGCCGGGGCACGGGGCTGCTCTCGGGGGCTTTGGTGGTACCACAGCCAGTTCCAAAGGGTTTGGAGGAACCCCAGAGCCCATTCCCTGACCTCTGCTCATGGGCAGTTCCACGTGAGTGATTTCTTTCCCAGAAAATCACTGTGGGTTTTCACAGAATCATAGACTATGCTGAGTTGGAAGGGACCGGTCGGGATCATGGAGTTCAATCCCTGACCCTGTACACGATCCTCTGAGAGATGGTATCAAAACCTTTGCTGAAGTTCACAATGATTACATCTACTGGCTTTCCTGGATCAACTATTTCTCCTTTAGCTTTAGGCTGTAAAATAAACTCATCAAGTCTCTGTGGTTCCACAATCCTCTGTCTCTCTTTCATGGGGGAGAGGTCGCTCCTGTTAGGTGAGGGTGGCTGCCTCTCTCAGCGGGACGGGGGGGCTCGGGTTGCTCCCCCACATCCAAGGACGGTGTCGCTGCTGCCGTGGCACGGTGTGGGTGACACGGGGGGGGCCGTGTGCCGTTCCATCCCCCGGCAGCGCCTCCGCCTGCGGCACGGGCCGGCGCGGGTGACGGCCTGGGAACCGGGAGATGCCGGCAAGGTGCGATCCCTCCTCCGCTGCCCGCAGCCGCCCACTTCAAAGCCCGCTGACCTTTCAAATGCAGCGGCTCCCGCACGGGGCGGGGAGGCTCCCAGCCAGGGAGGAAGAGGGGAGTGCAAGAGGGAAACCACACGCACCTGTGGACCCACTGGAGTGATGGATGGGACCGACCCCCTGCCCCAACACACGGGGACAAGGTGATGGCCTGCCACCACCAGCAGCTCCCCACTCCTGGCAGGAGTCTGTGCCTTTGGAGTCATGTCTGCTCCCCACTCCTGGTAGGAGTCTGCCTTTGGAGTCATGTCTGCTCCCCACTCCTGGTAGGAGTCTGCCTTTGGAGTCATGTCTGCTCCCCACTCCTGGTAGGAGTCTGCCTTTGGAGTCATGTCTGCTCCCCACTCCTGGTAGGATTCTGTGCCTTTGGAGTCACGTCTGCTCCTGGTACGGCTGGGCTGGGCTGGTGCTGTCACTTGGACTTTGGAGCACAGAAGCAGCTCAGGGTGGTGGTGTCCTGCTCCAGCACCTCGCCAAGCTGTGCCCCTGTGGGTGCTGCCAAGGCCGGGATGGAGCCATGGCCCTGCCCCACGGATGGAGCAGGGAGCTGCAGGGGACGATGCTCCCACGGATGTCCAGCAGCATAAACACATCAAAGCGTGTCCTGATGGCAGTGAGTAAACAGGAAGGGACAGAAAGACAAACACGGCTCCTCGCAACAGTCGGGGGAGAAAAACAACTCTCTCTCCAGGCGGGAGAAGGTTTGCTGCCCTCTCGGCTGCGACCCCGTGGAGGAACGAGCCAGATGAGCCAGATGAGCCAAATGGGCCAAATGGGCCAATAGGGCTTGGGACCACCTGCTGCAAATGCTGCGGGGGGGGGCTGAACCCAGCCAGCGGGGGCTGCAGGGCTTGTGGATGCTCGTGTGCCTCTTGCTGGCCATGCATGCCAGGGCAATGTGCTCAGTGCTCTGAGCAGAATGGATTTGGGAAAACTGCTGGGGATGGGGCTGAGCGGGATGGTGGCAGCACGGAGTGTTGCAGGCTGCTTCCTCACCCGCTGCTTCCCCAGTGCCGAGACCGGTTCCCAGGGCTGCCCGACAGGGCTGCGCCAGGATCCCTAATGGGATTAGGGGCCTCCTTGCCCGGTCATCCCATCCTAATCCTGCTGGGAGGCGAAAAGTCAGGCTGGGACAAAAGGCATTAGCTGTCCGCGCCTGGCCGTGGCCGCTGAGCTCTGCGCAGGTGGCGGGGCCGGGGCAGCAACCACAGACCCCTCGCTGCTGCCACGCGGGTGGTCACAGCCACTGGCCACCTCCCTGGACACTGCTGGGGATGCTGCTGCCACGTTGGGACCCCAATCTCGTGGGCACTGGACGTGGGAGCGCGGCGCTGGCACGGCTGGGCTGGGCGTCAGCGGGACGAGCTGATTCTCCGCCTCGGAGCAGCTGCTGTCCAGCAAAGTTCCTGTTTTTCAGTGAAATCTCTAACTCTGTGCCTGGAACAAACAAATGGAAGTGGAGCAGGTGCCTGGCCCTGTGCAGGGTGGCTGCAAGGGCACAGCCTTGGCTGTCTGTTGAAAACACAAACTCCAGGGCTGGAATGGTCCACAGTCACAAACGGAGGAAACAACTCAAAAAAATCCCTTCTCCAAAGAAACCCCAGAGTCAGGGGTTCGGGAGGGAGTCAAACCCTCCTGCTTTGGGGCATGAGACAAAGTGAAAAGACGAGAATGTCAAATTTAAATTTTCCCTGGAGAGGGATTATCCCCATGTGCCTGCTGCCCTCCTCCTCATCCCTGCTGTCCACCCAAGGTCCCCCAGGCAGCCCAGCAGGTCCCTGTCCCTGCAGAGTCCTGGGCAGTGTGGCCAAAACCACCTCTGCACCCATGGGAGATGATTCCAAGGGTCAGACCTGGGCTATGCTAAGTGCTCGGGGGGTTTAAATTAATACATTCTTTAAATTAAAACATTAACGTGTTTCTCTGCACAGGCCCAGCAGTGCAGGAGCAACGCTCGGTGCCTGGGGAAGGGGAGCTCATCCCACCCACAGCACTCCCGGTGGAGAGCCCAGGGTGCCTCCTGCAAAGGCAACACGAGGGTGAGGGGCCCATCCAGGCTTTCCCTGCCCCTCAAACCACAACCACCCCGGGGTGACACCCAGCAGAGCCCCCATGGGGCACCGTTCCCCCCCTGTGCCAGAGCGGGCTGGCTTCGGTGGGCTGGCTTCGGTTTGCTGAGCGGGATGTTTTCAAACCCGCTCTTGAGGGAGGAGGTTTGCCAACGGAAATATGTAACTGACTGTAAATAATGGCTTTTATCTGCAGTGAAATGAAAAAGCTCGCGGCAGCAGCGGGGCAGAGCCAGCGGGGCTGTGCAGGTGACAGCGCAGGGTGTTGGGTTACGGGCTCCCCGTCACCGCCAGAGCCCCCCGATGACTTGTGACAGGTTCATAAGCTGAGAAATGTGATGCTTTTTCAAGGTTCAGTAAATATTAGGACTACTCCTCCCTCTTTCTGGTGCAGGTTTAATTGCGAGGATAATTCATGAGAGCACAAGGAAGGGGAAAAAAAAAAAAAAACATCTGGGAAAATAGGACCTGTTAAATAGAATCCATTAATAACGAAATGATTGTTCCTCTGCATGTGATTCAGACAGCTGCCTAATTGTTAATTACCTCGATATGAGAATAACAGGTAATTATGGGGCTGCATCACGAGGAGATGACTTTTTTTTCTCCCTGCTTCTTCTCTCTTGGTGGATGCCGTAGCCAGAGCGTGCCCCAGCAGGTCACGCCAGGACTTGGAGGAGAGGCACTCCCCAGGCAGAGTTCCTCCTGAGGTGGAAGCTCTGGGTTCCAGCCACGTCCTGAAGCTATTCCTGCTCTTGGACATAGATCTCAAGACACGCAGCTTTTCCTCAGGGTGCTGGGGACCAGACACCCCCCTCAGTCATGGGGCCCTGCCCGGGCAGAGCCCAGCCCTGGCTCCACACTGAGCAAACAAGAACCAAAAATCATTGGTGACCTTGGCTGTCAAATTCCCCAAGATTACTTGATTTAAGAGACATTCTTGGAATATTTCATTCCCATTTGTTGCAAAATGTGCTTTCTACACACACACAAACACACTCAAAGCCACAGGCACAGATGTGCAACACACACACACACACACACACACACACACACAGATAGGTAATGAGCAAGTATCTGGCAGAGACCAGACTCTGCTTTAAGTTTTTCTGCACCAAGAAACATTTCTGTGTTCCAGTTTCGAGGGGTGAGAGGATGCAGAGACAGACAGGCACTGCTGGGGGGGCTGATAACATCTGTGCAATTAGTGACGCTGCTGCTGGGGATTTGCCATCACTGGTTCCGTGCAATTTTTGCCTTTGGCTTCTTCCAGGGAAGTGATGCCAGCCAAGACACAGCTGAGCGAGGAGGCAGTCGGGACAGGGGAGTGCGGATGGAGAGAGCTGTCTGAGACCTCATCAGAGGAGGAGGCAGCCCCTGGGCTTCACGGGCCTCATCCAGTGCTGGCAAAGCCGATGCTGCTTCCATGAGCAAGGGGAGAGGGACATCAGTCAGATCTCCGTGGGATGTGGAGCTGATTTCAGCCCTGGCCAAGGCAACACATCTATTCCATTAGCTGCCCAACCAGAGCGTGTTGGGGGACATGAGAAGGTCCAGTGGCTCTGGGATTACTCACCACAGGCCATTCCCATCACCTGGAGATGAAACACTTGCAGCAGCCTCTGCACCCTCTGCTAGAGTCCCAGCCCAGCAGTCCCTGGCTGTGGGCACGTCCCAACGTGGAAGGGAGGGAGGGAGGGAGGGATGCTCTCCTTCTCATCCCAGCTTCCTGCAGGCAAAAATAGCCCCGGGTTCCTGCGCACGTGGTGTATTTATAGTGTGAGAGGCTCTGGAAGTGCTGCCCTTCTGGCTCTCACCTGTTTTGGGGAGGAAACACCATCTCCCTCCTGTGTGTTTGTGCATGGCTTCCACACTGGAGAGGCTCTGGCACTTCCCACGGGCTCAGCACAGAGCAGGTCCCACCAGCAGGACCTATGTGCCCGTGTCCCTGCTGTGGGGACAGTGCTGGGCCCAGCTGGGATGCCAGGAGGGATAACCCATGGCACGGGGATGTGGGAGGCAAGGAGAGTGCTCCCAACTCCTGCCTTCGCACAGCGAGGGCAAAGTCTAAGGGATGGGTGGCAAGATCCTTCTGGGAAACAATAAAGAAGGAAGCCTGGAATCCAGCTCCCAACTCCATGCTGTCCAAGAGATCCGGGGCTGGAGGCTCCAGCTGTGAGGTGGGCGATGCCTCCCGGCACTGGCAAGGGCAGGGCTGGCACAAATCACCACCCACGGCAGTGACAGGAGCTTATTTTTCTAAGCATATCACCAAAGAAGCTAAATATACATTTTCCATTCAATTCCCCAAAGCAGCGATAGCCCGGAGCCTAAAAATAAATCCCTTTGGATTGTGCCCGGGCCAGAATTAGACTGCCTTCAGACCAAGCCCTGTTGAGCTTCATCTCAACATGAGCCTCTTTGCTGCCTCTGGGCTCCCAGTGGCACAGGACAGGGTGGCTCTGTGTGCCCCCACCTCCTCCAGCTCCAGCCCAGAGGCTCAGAGGTGGCACACCCCGAGGAGTGGTGGTGAGCAGAAGACTCCCAGCAGCTGATCTTGCCTGTTGCAAGACCAATATCTGCTGGAAAAGCTCATGTTTTGCAAGGCTTTTCCCAGCCCAGGGTATGCCAAGCTTTGGCACAAACCCCAGTGTGTTCCCTGGTGCTACCATCCCTGATGCACCACCAGCCTCCCACCCTGGCTGCTGCCTCGGCACTGGCTGCCCATGGCTCACATCCCCACTTCCAGCCCTAATTTTGGCCCCTCTGCACCTCCACGGGTTTTTCCTGCACCCAAGTGTGCGAGTGGGGTCCCACTGCTGCTCCTCCAGCCCCACCTCTGCGGACAGACAGCGATCCCTTGACCATCCCAGCCAGACCCAGCTTGTCCTTCCCTACGCTGTGCAAGTCATAACCACTGCTCCATCTCAGAGAAATAACACATTTGAAAGAAACAGGGGGGAGGGAAGAAAAAAAAAAAAATACCCTAAACCCTGTTAAACTGAAATTGTAGTTCTCCCGGGATGCAGCGTCTGAAATATTCCCACAACCTTTGCATAATGCATTGCTCATGTCAGACCTCGGGAGACAGGAATTAATAGCTAACAGCAAGCAGGCATGGCACACACGTGGGCTTCCCTTCGTTCCCTGCTCCCAGGGGCTCCGTGCTTGGGGAATACTTTTCCTTTACATTCAACTCGAATAATTCTCGTTTAAAGACCCGAGAAGAAAAAAGCTGTAGAGAACTCAGAGAGAATTTGTGCCAAACAGGAAATATTCAATAAATGTTTATCCTCTCGCACAATGGTGGGGTTTCAAAAGTTTTCTATGGATGCGATTTAAAGCTGGAGGGGTGGAGGGGCTTTTCCTCCCCCTCCCCCGGGCTCTGGATGAGCGAGAGATGTGTTTGGGTTCTGCCTGTGGCACCAAATTCCCCATCTGGGCAGCTGCTCCCGCTGATGGAAGTGGGATCTGGACTGTGCTGTCTGCCTAATTGCACTCAGGGCAGGAGTGAAGGGATTCAAGTCCTGGGGCAGGAGTTAGAGTTCACTGTCAGCCAGGACGCTGCCCTGGCGGGAGGCTCCGTGCCTCAGTTTCCCTGCCAAGCCCTCCATTCCCTGCAGAAACCAGGCCGTGCTAACCAGACCCCTTCCAAATCTCCTCTTTCCCTCTGCTTTCCTGGTCCCGGCAGCTTTTTTCCCAAACCTTCCTCCCCTCCCCCCCAAAAATGTGAAAAAATAGCTCCATCTGGATGCTGTTTCCACCCAGGCACAGGCCCCGGGGCCGGGAGCCAAGAGAGCAGCGCCTGTGAACGGCAGACGTGGGAGCCGGGGAGGATGTGATGGGGAAGCTGTGAGAAAAGCCTGAGGTCGGCAAACCTTCGGCCTCGCCGTGGGAGCCTCTTCCTCGCAGGAGAGGACTTGGCAGAAGGGGCTGAGGGCCAATGCCAGCCCCGAGCCGTGGTGGCTATCTGGGCTGGGGGGTGGCATGGAGGGCTACAGAGGGATGGAGAGAGGAGGGACAGAGCTGCCCAGCTGAACCAGAGCCACCCCGTTCCCCTCCTGCTTCAGAGTGGGACATCCCCATGGGATGGTGGCTGGTGTGGAGCAGCCTCGGCGATGTTGCATCACTCCTCCAGCAGCAGCAGCTCCAGACTCCCCAGCCTCGGCCAGGAGGAGGGGATGGGCTGGCTTCCCGCTTCCCAGACTTCCCACGCCAGCACGTGTTATTTATGACCCCCAGGTTTTCAAATTAAACATAAATTAGCGGGGGCGGGGGAAGCGGGGTCCCGCTCGTGGCTGCCGAAGAGGTAAAACCTCGCTCGGGGAGGGGGGGGACAGTCACAGCCGGCACGGCAGGAGTTAAACCGCCGGCGTGGGGAAGCCACCTCCATCCTCCAAAATACAATCGACCAGGAAATAAACAGGAGCTTGTGTTTGTTTCAGCGCACAAGTGAAAAATAAAAGGATTTCCTGCGGGCCGGGGCGCCCGGGGTCCCGCAGCCCGGCCGCCCAGCCGCCCCGCGCCCATTGTTCGCCCCAGCTCTGCCGCGGGGGACATTGTTCCCTCCAAATGTCCCATCAGATAAAGGAGCTGTGCTGGCCATGGCCACCAGCACCAGAGACAGCAAGCCCGCGAGGTTCATGCAGAATTTGGGAGCAGCACCCAACTCACGTCCTGCCCGCAGCCGGGGGGGTCCCACCCTGCTTTCCATGCCAGGGCTGGGGTGCCAGGCAAGCAGTGACACCCACATGGGTGACCCCCACAGTTCTGCCCACCCCAAGTGTGGACCAGACCCAGATTTTGGGGTCTGAGCAGAGAAACTGTGCAGGGAGGCCCGCGGTGGCTTCACACCCTCTCAGGGAGGGCTTCTCTCTTCCTCTTTCAATCGGCCGAGCCTCACTGAAGCAGTAAAACCTCACGTTTCCTACTGCTCAATGATATTTGCTGACTGCAAAGTGTCACAACAACCGTACCGGATGAGTGGAAAAAAAAAGAGAAATGTTAGAAAAATAACCCTGCGTGGAGGCACGTGGGAATGCTGAGCCCTGACGGCGGCGGGAGCAGAAACCCCTCGCTGAGGCTGCTGCTCCTGGAAAGCAGCAGAGAGACAAAGGGGAACCTTCCTGCAGCCTCTGGCTGGTCCCAGTGCCTGGATCTGGGGCTGCTGGTGGTGCTGGGGGTGGCACAGGGCCGCACACTTAGGTGTAAAGTGCTCGGCAGGGCTGCCCACGCTTTCACTGCTGGCCTGGTGGAGGTGTTAAAAGCATGTGAAAACAAGGGAGATTTTGCATTTCAAGTCATTCCCCACCTGCTGCCCCTGATAAGGGTGAGAGTAAGGTCAGGGATCCACCTGGGGCACCCTAGGAAACCCCCATGGCCTGGTAGGAGGCATTTCAGTGGAAAAACGAGGTAACAAAAGTAAAAATGATGTGGAGGCAGACACCAGCCTTTGCTGTCATTTTGCTTTTGAGCAGCCTGGCTATGCTGGGATGGATCTGAACACCTCTGCCCTTGCCTGGCAAAACTCAAGTGGGCTGGACTCGGTTTTGGGTGCCCAACCAGCCCCTCCCCATCTCCTCTCGTTGGACAGGTGAAATTTGGGCTCACAGTACCGTGCTGGAGCAGCTCCCACTTAACCAACACTCAGCCTGCTCTGCCGAGGCACTGCTGGCGGCGGCAGCTTGCGATGCACAAAATCCACCTGGAAAAGCTGGGAACCACCACCTGGAAGTGGCGGAACCACCGTGGGGACCACGGCAACCTCCGGGAATGCCGCACTCTCCAGCCGGGGCGCTGGGGTCGGGTCGTGCCGGGAGAAGGGATGAGGGAGATGGGATTGCCCGGAGAGGGTCCCTGAGGATGCAGGAGTCAGGATTGCTGGGAGAAGGTCCCTGAGGGGTGTGGGAGGCAGGATTGCCGTGGCAGCTGCAGCAGCTCCAGCGACTTGCCAGGAGCCGCCGGCTCCGAGCGCTTCCTGCGATTTGGCCCTCGGTGAATAAATAACCACACACAGAAGCGAAGGCAGCGCAGGATCTCGGGCAGAGTAAATATAGTTCATAACTCCTTTTTTATTTTCCTGCCTTCGGTCTGATCCCAAGCCCTGTCTGTTTGTACTCTTGCCTTTGTTTTGGGGGTTTTTTTCTGCTGTGTTTTTTTTTTTTAACCATCGTTTGATGGCAACTTCCCAGCGACACGTTCGGGCTGCTGAAAGTGCCTCATTTTGCTGTGGCCGGGGCAGCAGCTTTCATTGATGGTTCAAATCACCAGGCAGGCTCCGGGTTGGAAAGAGGCAACAATACTACAGCACTCAGAGGGTTTTCAGAACAAAACTTGCCAGAAAGGGATAAAAAGAATAGTTTGGGCTTTAATTTTTTATTTTTTTTCATTTCACAACTGTAAACTGAAACCGCTCTGGGTTGGAATTGCATCTGGGCTGGTGGGAGCACAGCTCTGCAGGCAGTGCTGGCAAACCTCTGCTGGGTATTGCTTTGCCCCTCTGGTTTCCAGCTCACCAATCCAAGCACCAAACCGTGGTTTGGTTAACCATCACTCAGCTGGTGTCCAAGGATGTTTTCCTGGCAGATGAACCTAATTGCCACTTTTGTGCAGCACATGCCGAGCTCTTCCCAGCACTCCTGGCTGCCAACTGCGGTGCCTGGGTTTGGCTGATTCATTTTCAGGCATTTCTCCCGTCCCCGCAGCTCCTTTGGGGGTGTTTCTTGGTTTTCCTCATCAGCAAAGATAAAAAGGGAAAGGCAAAACATTTCTGAGGTGGTGGCCAGGAGATGGGATCCTTCCTGATGTCCCTCTTGGAGGTTTGTCCTGGGGATGCCGCAGGATTTTGGAGGGGTAATGGGGTGAGCACAGCTCTGCCGCAAAGACTTGGTCTCCTCTGGCTCTTGTTTCTGTACAAATGGGGTATCCCAGGGGTGGCTGGGCCGGAGCTGTGTCCACATGGATTGTGCTGGAGCACTGGAAGCACCGAGTGGGGGGCAGTTGTCCCAGCTGCTCTTCGCAGGCAGGCGAGAGATTTCTCATCCATCGGCAAATCAGGGCCTCCGGGGGAGAATAAAAACACCCAGAGTGCTGTCACCTGTGGGAATGCTCATCCCAGCAGCTGGAGCAGCCCCTCTCCCCTCTCCTGCGCATCCCCAGGGTGGGAATATGCCCTTCCTGGGGCTGCCAGCACAGGCAGGTGGGGAGCAGCCCTGCTCTGCTCTGAGCAGCAGGTCCCAGGAGGAACTGAAACCTGCCCGTGTTGGCAGGGAAACGCTGCAGCCACGGCAGCACAGCCGCCACCAGCCCGCCCGGCCCTCGTCCTTCCCACAGCTGGTTCCTAGAAGACCAGCTCCCAGACAGTCCCAAAAATTGGATTTTGCCCAGCGCAGCTTTGCAAACAAACCCAGGAAGGATAATAGGGAAGCAGCCTGTCCCTCTTTGGTGTCGTTTTGCTCTGTTTTTCTTGCACGTTGCAGCTTCCCGCTGTGGGCTGGCGGTGGCTGGAGGCTGCATCACCCACAGCTTCTCTGACTGAAAGGTCTCCGTATCAGAGCAGAGGAGCACCAAGAATTGTGTCAGGTGCTGACGAGGTTGAGCCTCTTCTCCTGCCCTTCTGAGATGCCATCTTCTCCCTGGCATGGGGCTGGGACAGATGTGCCAGCCCAGGAGATCTGCAGCCCCTCACCTCGAGCCTGCTGGTCCCACCAGGGCCTTGCTGCACCCCCTGAGGGGAGGAAGGCAGGGAAAGGGAAAAGTGACTCTAACACATCACACAGAGAACTCAAGAAATCTCCTGGGACAAACCTGGAGGAGTGGGGGGAGAGGAAGCCAGGGGCATCCCCATGGGAAAACACATACATGTTCGGGCAGCGAGAACAGAAGTGCTCATTACTCATGAAAAAAACCCCACAGAAGTTCTTTTCAGGCATCAGCTTCCAGTAACAAAGCCAGATTGATGGAAAAAAAGTGCTTTTATTTTTCATTCGCCAACGGAGAAGCTAAAAAAAAAAAAAGGATGCAAAGAATAACTGGAGGAATATAAAGAGTCAGCTGAGGGAACTGGGTCCCAGGGGTGCTCAGACAATGCCTCCTGCCCCCAGGCTTTTAATTATTGTGCTCAGGAAATCAAACAAGTGTGCTATTATTTATTTGGAGGAGGCATCGGTTTCCGTGTGTTTTACAGGGGTTTGCCCATGGGCACGGAGGGATGAGGAGGGACCGGCCAGACTGCTTTGGGGTTGTGCAGGAGGGAATGGCAGAGGAGCTGTGGCCCCCCCCGAGCTCCTCAGGCAGGCAGCACTGCCTGTTTTGGGGTGCTGAGGGGTGAACAGAGTCCCGGCTTGGTACCGGTGCAGCCACAATCCCCGGTGGCTCAGCCACTGCTGGTGGTTGGCCATGGACTGCTGGGGCCAGAGGATGCTCCCTGTCCCACATCCACACCCCAGCGCCCAGTTCGGTGTCCTCCCCTCTCCATTCCCTCCTGCTCCCCATCCTCCTTTTCTCTGCTCTCCCCCTCCTCTCGCCCCGCCGAGCCCCGAAAGGAGCCCTTGGTATGTTGTGTGAGTTGCAGCTCAAGTGAGTTTTATTCAGCTCCACTAACCTTGGCAGACAGACCCCAGGGAAAGGGACAAAAGGACAATTGTTTGCAGCAATTTTGCCCTCAATTGGTTTCCCCATCAGCTTGCAGAGCGGCACAGCCAGCCAGGCACTGCCTGACTAACAACATTAAATTCAACTCGCACTGCTGCGAGAAGGACGGGGAGGGGGGGAGTGGAGGAAATCAAACTTTTGGGGGCCTCTCCTTGCCTTTCCACGCACAAAACCCCGAACAACGAGAGAGAAAAGTGGGGGAGTGGAGCTGTTCCAGCAGCCCCGCTCTGTGGGACGGCAGCTGTGACTCCGGTGCCTCTGTCCCCTGTGCCACCGCCGTGTCCAGCTGTGCCACCCGCTCCCCCCCGGCCCGAGCGCTCTCCCTGGCCGGGGCCGGCTGCCCGCAC
>VZTN01022425.1:248423-274384 GCA_013400515.1 Erpornis zantholeuca | reverse complement strand
ACCACCCTGCAGCCCCCACCATTTGCTCTGATTCTTGGGATGCCCCACGTGCCGCAGAGCCCGGACCCCGGTGGGGGCTCTCTGGGGGGCTGGGGAGAGGGGCTCGGGGGCCTTTGATCTGCCCCACATCTCCCCTGCTCCGTGCACAGCTGAGCCCGCGGGGGCCAGCGCGGCCCCGCCACAACTGCGGCCTCATCCTCCCCGCGTGGCGGCAGCTGGGGTAGAGAGGGCACAGGGAAAAGAAGCCACCACTCATTTTCCTTCCCCCTCTGGCTGCTCCCGTTGTTCTCCTTGTGGTTGGGGGACCTGGAGAGGTCGAGGAGCCAGGACGTGCCGGGGAAGGAGCCTCCCCCTCCGCCCTGCCAGCTGTGACACCCGGGAGCATGCGCCGTTTCCGGAGAGGAAAATGACATAATTCATACCCAGAATAATTCCCTCCTCAGAGCAAAACCCGGCTCTATCTCCTGGCTGACAGCGAGGCCCCAAACCCCTCTCTTGTTTCCTAATCTCCAGCTCGAGCTGTGAGAGGCGGTGGGAAGCGGAGGAGAGGGCCAGGCCGGTGGTGTTTGAGACGTGGATATTGCAAATCAGCGCCGGGCAGGGGGGGAACAGCTCCGGCAATGACCGAGTCCCTAATTACATATGCTTAGCCAAGATTTTTGGCAGCAACATCAGAAAGGAGCTAAAGCTGCCTAATTCCTGCTTACCCCCAAAATAGCCTCAAACACACAGGGCCGAGGTGGGCACGCGGCTCGGAGCGGCGGCTGCGGGGGTGGCACTGCTGGGGGACCCTAAGCACTCCCTGCCTGAGTCTCTCTGGCTCTGAGGGTGGTGTGGGGGGTGGGTTTTGGTGCAGGAGCCCCCCATCCCCCCTGCAGCTGCAGAGGGACATTTCCCAGCGGGGCTGGGCCGTGGCGGAGGGGCTGTGCCTGGTTATCTCCCACACGAGGGGCCTGGAGCCATCAAGATCTGCTCCAAACAATCGCTTCCTTTCCCAGGCACCTTCCGAAAAAAAACGAAAAAAAAAAAAGAGAAGAACAAAAAAACCCCAACAATAATAAAAGAAAAAAAAAAAAAAAAAAGCAAAAAAAAAAGCGCTGACTTTTCCCAGTGCTGCCACATTTCCCTGCCTTGTGTTTTCCTTGTGTTTTCCTGCCCCCACGCAGCTTCCTCGCCCAGGGATTGTCCCCAGCTGCCTCAAGCAGAGCTCTTCACTGCTCCAGGGCCAGGATTTACCCTGCTGTAAGCCAGCACAGGGACATCCACGCTCAGACCTGTGGGACTGGGTGAGCAAACCCCGATGGGACACCTCGGTCCTGGTGTAGGAGTGAATCCTTCGCTGCCACAGGATCCAATCCTGCACGTGGAAATGGGGCTGCACCTTTCCACCGTCGGAGTTTTGGGAGCCCTCGTGCAGCTCTGTCACCATCTCACCCCACATCTCCCCACAGGGAGACTCTGGTGACTTTAATAATGACATCTTCCCAGACGTTTTCCCAGTAAAAAGGCAAAGGCTGATGGGTTTAGGGGGCGGATTGCCCTTTCCCAGCTGCAGGGCTGCGGTGGGAGCAGCTCCAGGGTGGCTCTGGGTGCTGTGCCTCACCTCGGGGCGTGGAGGCGGCGCTGCCAGGGAGGAGCAGCGGGGGCAGGGGTCCCATCCCGGCACTGCTGAGCTCCCCCCGTGCCGGTTCCCAGGGCTGCCATCCCCGGGGGAGCCCCGAGGAGGCAGCTGCGGGGGCTGAACCCAAGCAGTGCCTTCTGCCGCGGGGACTGGCGTGTCCAGGGCTCCATAACTCACGGCAGCCCGAGCCGAGCTGCTGGCGCTTGTTCCCAAGGCTTGGTTTGTCACTGGGGACGATGCCAGCATCCATCCCTGCCCATTCCCGGCTCCTCTGATGCCTCAGGTTTTAACTTTTGTATTTTTTCCAATCCTGCACTTCCCAGTGTAACTCTGCAGACTCTGTAGCTTGTTGGCTGCTGCTCTCCTGTGCTCACACAGACACAACAAAGCCTCTCCAGCTCCCTCTCCAAGGACACTAAAAGTGCAAACCTTCACCTTGGTGACAGGGAGAAAGCTTGGGGAAATTCCATAATTAGCTAAAGTTTTAATTGGCAAATTTATGTTGATATGCAAATGGACCAAACCTATAAAAGGGTGAAGAACTCGTGAGCTGTCATCCACCTCGGGATCCACTGGGGCAGGAGCCCCCAGACCCCCAGGGTGTGACCTTTGAACGCCTTCCAATAAATCCCTCCTTTATTCCCTTATTCCTGACCAGTCTCTGTTTCCAGGTAGCCATTTAAGGCACCACCTCAGCTTCACATCCTGGACAGGGAAGGGCTTGACCTGGGCTCTGACCTCCTGCCTGCTGCTGGTGGCATCCCAAGGTTCACATACTCACCTGGCCTTGCACGCTCACCTGGTCTTGCACACTCACGCCCACGGCATGGCTCTTCTCTCTCCTTGGCGTGGGCACAGCAGGGTGATTCAGGCATCACTCTGCTCAGAAATGTGAGATTTTGGGGTTTTGGGGTCAAACTCTCTCCCCGTCAGGACATCAGGCACCTGCACTGGGTGTCTGGCAGAGGTTTGGGGCCACATGGGCACATCCAAAGAGGGTTTGGAGGGAACCTGAGGCCTGTCCCAGCTGTGCCATGGCAGTGGCTGACAGACTTTGTCCATCCAGGGCCAGCCTCGAGGGTTGCCTGCAACCAAAATGTAGCAGGGCTGTCAGTTTTCCTCCTTTTTGGGGCTGAGGCCAGCCTGGGAGAAGCATCCCCCATCCATGAACAGACCAGGCTCTGCTTCAGCAGAGCTCTCTGCCTCTGTCACCACATGAAGTTCTGGTGTTAATCAGGCTAATTGGTGCCAGGGTGGGTGAGCTGTGGGCTGCAGGGGCTCCAGGGTGGGTGGAGGGCTATGCGTGGTGCAGGAAGCACAGCTGATATCTGCCCTTGGGCACTATCTTTGTCACACTCACAGTTTCCCATGCTGGTTTTGGGCGATAGGGCTGGGGTAAAGCAGAGGGAAAACACCCCACTTCCCATCCTGGGGGCTTTGGTGTGCGTGGTTCCCCCCTCATTTATGAGTCAGGCTGGACCCTGCACCTCTCCCCATGTGGCTGGAGCCTGCACGGCCTCTGCTCCTTCAGAGCATCGCTCTGGCTTGGCTCTACCCCACATTTGTGCCCAGGGATGAATCCCAGGGGTGTAAAACTGCTCCTGCCAACCCCCCCAGTTGTGTTTTGCCCCCCATAAGCACCCCGGGGTGTGGTGATGTCCTGTGGGAGTGCTGTGCCTGGCGCTGGGGTTTCCCACCGGACAAGATTCATCTCCTGGTGATTCATCTTCCCTTCTGTGGGAGCCAGACCCACTTTGGAAGCGTGTGTCCCACAGCTGCAATCCCCAGTGCTTCCCAGGGATGCAGGGTCGGGATTGGCCTCCTCACTGTCTGCCGCCTCACTTGTCAGTAATCAAAATCAGCGTCCTGGATCTGCAGTGTGGGGTGGGGAGGGAGGGTTTTTCTGAGCCCCCAGGGCCAGGGCTGCCAGAATGGGAGCAGGACCAGGAGCATGGCCACAGCCTTGTGGCACTGGCTGCTCCCTCAGCTGAAGGGGAAACTGAGGCACGAGCTGCCTTCGCTTGGCGTGGTGGGGAAGTCAGAGCCCGATACCTTAAGTGTGGCCTTTCTTTAACATTTGTTTATTTTCTCGTGCGTTCCCAAGGCTCTGCTCTTTTGCAAGCCGAGGGTCTTTCGTAAGAGGAGGGACGGGGAAGTTTTGCAAGCGCAGAGAACCCGCACGTGCCTTTGGAAACCGAGCCTGACCTCGGGGCACGGCGGCTGCGCCTGTCACCGCCACCTTCCCCTTTCTGCCTGGAAGGATGAGGCTGAGATGTCACTTGGGCTGGCCTGGAGGCAGGAAGGGACAAACCCTGCCGTGAGTTTGCCTGGGCTCAGCTGGGCGTGGACAGGGAGGTGAATCACTCCCACAGTGAGCACCAGGATAGGGAGCTGGGATGCCGTGGGGTGGTGGATGCAAAACTGTTGGTAAGCCAGAGAAGATTTCTTTTAGGTACTTTTATTCCTCACCAATTCTTGCAGCACTGAGTCCATCAGAGTTGTTCTCAGGTTGAGAAAAATGTAAATATTGCAGCTGTTTGAAAATGTGCTCTCCTTGGCCAACGAGAAATTGTTATTTTAAAATTTGTTTTCATAGTTTATGTTATACACACACTGGGACTGTCTGCTCACACAGGACAGAAGATTCCTGCAGCTAAACCAAGCTGGAAGGATCTGATCTCTCTTGTTCTCTTTCCTTCTTATTAATATCTATCTAAATATCAAACCTATAAATAAAAATAAGCCTTCTGATCTTCAATCAATAAACTCTGAGATTTTGTTGGTGAAACCCTAAGAAACTAGAGCCCTCCTCATCAATGCAAAACCATCTCTGTGCCATCTCCCCACGCTCAGAGGGAGCCTCTGTGCTTCTGAGCTGGGCAGGGGAGGTTTGATGGGTGACACGGGGCTGCTGAGCCGGCCAAGGAATCTCCCTGACCTCCATGCCCCTGGGGAGAACCACCAACCCTGCTGGGGATGTCCCTGGAGCTGTGTTTGGATGTGATTTGAACTCCAGAGCAGCAATTCTGACCTGCAGCAAACGTGCACCTCGTGGGTGCTGATGTGCACCTGGCTGCTGTGATGCTGGTTCCTGCACAGAATTCCCTGTCCCACATCCCATCCTCCTCCCCCCGGCGTGCAGCAATGGGGAGCTGAGTGCTCTGGAAGGACTCAGTTACCTAATAGGAAGGGGTGGGTGTGGGTGTGGGTGTGATAAAATACACGCAGATAATTTTACTTCAGGGTAAGTCAATAAATTACTAAAGAGCCTTTGATTGTGCTCTCAGTGGTGCATGTTGATTCAAAAACGTAAGACATTTAGCCTCAATTATGTCTATTTGTGTGTCTTTCCTGCCTCTCTTCTCCGCAGTGCAGGGGAAATAACCCTGCCTTGTCTGCGTTCCCACACCTCTCCCACCTCGGCCGCGCTCCAGATTTCACTCCTGTCCTGATAACCCTTCCAGCGGCGAGTGGGAGAGGATCAGCTCTTGGCATGAGCCCTCTCCAGCTTAGGCCAGCTCTCTGTGCTTGACCAAAAGGACTTGCACGGACGTGGCCAACCCCAAGGGTACCAGCTGAGACAATGGGACAGTTTGAGGCTGGCCAGGGTTGTGCTTTCCCCTGTTCCCCCTCTGGCACGGCACTGGGATGATGCAAAACCAGCTCCACGCTGCAAACCACGCACGTGGGGACACCCTGGCCGGGCTCAGAGCCCTACAACTGCTCCCTTCCAGCATCTGCAGCCCAAGCAGCCCTCTCTCCCCACGGGCCCTGGCACGGCAGCGCTCGCCCCGTGCAGCCTCGCGTGCTGCGAGCGAGCTCCCACGGGGCAGCGTTGCGGTGATGCTCGGGACCACACAGCTCCCTTAAGCCGCCGAGGATTCGGCTGCAAAGAGGAGTTGGCACCGCTGCTGCGAGCGCTGGGTGGCTCGGCTGGGGACGTGTCGCCACGCGAGGGAACAGCTCGCCGGGCGGGAGGGCTGCTGCCATCAAAGGAGCGAGGGGCTGAGCCAGCCATCAGCTCTGCTCCGCTCCAGGGCCATTCCAGAGCAGGGCACCGCAGGGCTGGAGGGACTGGCACTGCTGCTCTTCCCGAGTCGGGAATGCTAAGTCAGCCTGCGGAGTGGGAGTTCACGGTCAAAGCCCCTTTTGCCGTGCATGGCGTGAGCTGTCAAGGCCGTGTGCTTAGAAATGAGCTCCTTCCAATGGGAAGACGCTTGTTTCCTCCTGGGAAATCTCAGCAGAGGGTCATTAATCACCAGGCAGGGCAGCTCTGGCTGCCCCGTGATGGGATGTGGGTGCAGCACACAGGGCTGGTGGTGGATGTGCCACAGAGCCTTCCCTGACCACCCCAGGCCAGCTCTCCGGTGCTGCTCCGTGGGTGTGCAACAGGCACTGGGATAGCCCTGAGAAGCAGAGGGCACCATCCCTGTTTCTGGCCTGGCTACATGTTTGTGCATGCAAATTTGACAGCGGCTTTTCAAGTGCAAATCTGCTGTGAAAACAAAAGGGAGTCCCGAAACTGGAGCGCAGGGTGCATTGAATGAAGCCGTTCTTGCAACATCTCCCCAGATCCTTCTTCCCCGTGCCCTGCGCGGCCGAGGTGCACCCAGCACCTCGTTCTTTGAGCTCTGCCACCTATTTTTAGCAGGAAGGGAGGAAGCACAATTACCCCGCGGGAACACCCACCCTCAGCAGACGCTTCTGCTCGGCTGAGCAGAGTGTGCCCGGCTGCTCGGGGCTCTGCCTCAGCGGAGGTTGGTGCCTGATGGGATCAGACAGGGAGAGGGAACAGCACGGGGATGTGGCAGGGACACGCAGTGCTCACACGAAGGGTCTGGCCTCCCTCCAGTCCCAGCCTGCGGGCAGGGAGGGACAGGGCTGCCGGGTGCAGGTGTTTGCATCAGGAGGTAAAATGTAATCCCTGGATGTTCCCAACGTCCGTCCTGCCTTCTCCCAGATGCCTGCTGCCGTGCTGCTTTCCCCAGGCAGGCCTGAGGCTCCTGGGAAGGCAGCCCCCATCCATGGGCACCCCTGGCCAGGCTCTGCCAGGATGCGGTCGCAGCGATGTGGCACACACAGACCTGTGGTGGGACATCAGCTCTAGGGGAACCCAGAGCACCCCAACATGCAAAATGTCCCCACTCCACACACCTGGATGCCTCTGGAACATCCCCACAGGGCTGTGGGAAACACATCAGCAGGACAGGAGGGCGCAGAGGGTGGCACAGGGCTGTGTCCCCAGCCGGGAGCCTGCCCGCGGCCTCAGCGCTCCGTGCACCGCAGCCCGTGAGTCACTGGCCAGGGCTATTTTTACCCCCTGGGGCAGCCTCGCTGGGTCATTCCCGGTTCCTAATTGCTGTGATCAGACCTTCATAAATCTCACCCGAAAGAGGAAGTCTGGGAAATCGAAATCTGCCGCTGCGAGCGAGTCGGGCAGGGCAGGGCTGGGCTGGGCTGGGCTGGACCAGGCACCGGAGGAGGCTGAGGACAGAGAGCCCCGAGCTGTGACCTGCTGCCCTTCACACCTTGCACTGCAGAGCTCCCCACAGGGATGTTTTGGCTGACATTTAACCACCGGAACAGGCTTCTTCCACCTCCTCCTCTGTTCCCAGCATCTGCCTGCTTCCCTTAGTGCTCTCAAACTCTTGCAGCAGCCAAGCCGTGCTGTGCCAAGCCAAGCTGAGCCGAGCCAGTGCAGGGGAGCAGTGCTGGACGGGAAAAGCCAACCCCTGATCTCTTGCCCAAAAGTTGCACCACACCCAAACGCCTGAAAAAAGCTTCATTGAACATTTTGCTGGCTATTTTTGTCTGGTCTCAGCCCTTCCTGGCCAGGGCTGAGACCAGAAACAGCAACACCACAACGGAGAGGATGAGCTGACCATGTCCTGGGCATGGACAGCGGAGAAGGGCTGGCAGATCCCACTAGCAGGGCGCTGGATATGCTTGCATCACTGGGCCTCGCTGCTCTGGATTTTCTGGGTTGGGCGATGGTTGGAGCCCACGGGAGGGTCCTGCCGATCCCGCCGGGGGTTGCCAGTGGGCTGTGGGCTGAAAAGCAGCCAGCAGCAGAGATAAGCAGAGCACAGAAACATTGCCATCTGCTGACACGTCCGGGCGCGCTCGCCGGCCCCAGCCGTGCCGCTGGTCACCGTCAGGAGTTCTGCGGGATGCCGGCTGCGCCCTCCCTGGGCTGATCTCCCCGTCCAGCAGCAAGGCAGGAGCACAGCAGGATGGCCCTGCCAGGCACAGCTGTGGCAGGACCAGGTGCTTGGCACCCATGTGCAGCACATGAGCTCGAGGCCGTGGCAATGATGGAGGCCGAGCTCCGAGCACGGTGCTGTCGCTGCTGACCATCCAGGACATGGTGGAGGTCTCCCTGCTCTTCTCCAAAGGGTTAATGAACATTCACCCTGCTGTGAAGAGAGACTTCAAAGCGTGGGGCAGCATCCAGCACGGCAGCCTCGTGCAGACAGAGAGGGCAAGCCTGGGTAATTGCAGCCTCTGATGCAAGCGCTGCAAAGGATTTGGGAAAACGCGCACTTGGCCGCAAAAAGGAGTTTTGATTCCCCTCAGCCTGTTCCCCCCTGAGCTCCCCCCGGTGCCCTCCAGCTACAGAGCTTGGAGATGCGTGTCTTGGACTGGATTTGCTTTGTTTCAAGTTCCCTGGGAATCTGGCACTGGTGTTTCCCAGAGGAAGGGTGCCTCCAGCTTCCCAAGTGCCGGGGCTTTGCCATGGTGGGCAGAGAGCTGGGAGCTCCCCGGAGCTCTGGCCTGGCTCTGCAGACACCATCCCTAAGAGTCAAGGTGCAAAGCCACAGCCCCATGGGGACTGCAGCCGTCAGCCCTGCACCCCCAGATTGCAGATTTATCCTTGCATGGCTCTGCACCTCCATGCACAGCACTGGCAGGAGCAGGGGAAGCCGATGGCCACTGGGATTTGCTTCCCCCATCCCCAGGGATGCAAACACCCAGCCGTGGGCAGGAGATGGGGAGGCTGCTGCAGCTCTTGCAGAAAGAGACACAGACACAGGCAGATGTGCAGGGACACATCTGGCCAGCCCGTGGTCTCCCACCAGCACCTGTCCCACAGCTGAATTCCACCTCAGTGTGGGGACAGTGTCACAGGAGCCCTCAGTGGCTCATCCCACCCTGTGCCCTGGCCCAGGGGCCAAGGAGTTCTGGTACAGTGGGCCCAGAGCAGCTTCTCTGAGCTCAGAGCAACCTTGGCCAGGTGGAGCATCCCAGGGCCTGGACTCTCCTCTGGCCAAGCACATTTCCCTCTCTCAGCCTGGCTGGCAACCTGGCAGCAAAGGCAGCGTTTCACTCTTGTGTCAACATTTGGAAGAAAAGGGGGGGAAATAATCATTTCTGTCAAACCCTGGGAATGTGGATGTCCCGAAAACAAACAGAAGCTCTGTTTCTTCAATGAAAGGCCGTTGTAAATCTGGTTGGCTGCCAAAAAGTGATAAAAATGATTGCTGTTCCGGCACTAGAGAAGAGTTTTGTTGTAAATGTCACCCTCCACGCAGCCTCCCCCCAAATCTCAGTTTTATAAAAACACCATTTTTTATCAGTAGGGGCAGGCAGATGCACCCAAAATGCCATTCCCCGCCCGCTTTGTGTCATTTGGTGATTGACAGCTGTCAGTCCCCACTCATAGGGGTTAAGCATGCTCTGGAGAACAGATTTCCTCCTGTTCTGGGCTTCCCTGGTGGTGTCAGGACAGGTGTTCCCCATGTTAGAGTCACCATTCCCAGGTACCCCACCTTGCAGTGCCCAGCATGGGGGATGTGGGATTGGCAAAGGGGCAGTGCCAAGAGAATGAGCCACAAGAGCTGTGGCTTTGCCAGGATGAGCTGTGGCCACTGGGAAAGAGGCACTGTCCCTGGCCAGTGCAGCAGCTGCCTTGCCTGGCACGATCCCTGACTGCGGAGTGTGCAGGAGGGAGGATGCTCCCTGCCCTCACTCCTGCTTTTTAAAGGGCACGAGGAAGAGCTGTGGTGCCACCAGAGCTGTGAGATGGATGTGTCGGGGCTCATCCCTTATTTATTTAGGAACGGTGGCAGGTTTCCAGCCAGCTGTTTTCCCAGTGCAATATTAAACTCCCAAACTTTTGTTCCAAGGCGTTGCCCCAGCTCGGGCACCTCAGTCATATTTCAGCTGGGGCAGCATCGAGCTCTGTTCAAGGAGCAGAGTGGGGGCAGTGGGTGAGGGCAGCTCTCAGTGTCCCCTCTGCTCATCCTGGCACAGCTGGCTGATGTGTGCCCCCAGCCTGGGCCAGCAGTGACAGGGACAGGGGGGACATTCCCAACCCTCCAGCCCTGACAGCATCACTGACACAGGGATGTGGACAGGCTGCTGCAATCCTGTATGTGCAGATCAGCTTCATGAAAATCACTGGATGGGTATAAACCTTTCCTGTGCTCCAGCTCAGACCTTGCAGGCCTTTTCAGGATTGAAATCCTCATGGAAACCTCATGGACCTGTAAGAAAACAGCCCAAGGGCTGGAGAGGGATCAGAGCAGGGTTAAAGCGTGGCTGTGAAGGGCCTGGGCTGTGAACTCCCCAGTTCAGGCTCCTCTCCACACCTGCACCCAGGAGCCCGATTCCTTTAGGGAACAGAGCAAAGCAGTGAGCTGGGACGAGTGGCTGGGGTGAGCTCACGGCCGCGGAGCAGCACATCCCAGTGCCTGCGGGAGCCAAGCTCTGCCTGCTGCGGGGACCTGCCCGGGCACAGCTTCTTCCCCTGCTGCCGCTCCGGAGGATGAGGATCCCACGGTGCCGAGCCTCCTCCTCCGCGGGGAGCGGCCGAGGGGAGCCGGCAGGTGGAGCGCCCGGGGCCACGATTCCGGATCAAAAAACCACACGCGTCCCGGCTCCGATAAGGAGGCGAGAGCAAACCCCCGGGAGCCGTCGGAAACGCGGCGTTCACTGGGAGCGCCCCAGGCAGAGAGCCCGTGCCCGGCTTCCAAGGTGCGTGGTGGTTGTTTTTTTTTGCACACTCAGACATAAATAATGATAGAAACCACGCGCAGGTTCCGAATGAATTGATAGAATACTCAGTTACCCAGGCAGGTTTGCCTCTCCCTTTTTCTCCAGGTAGTGCGGGAGGATTGCCGGGGGCACTGCTGGGTGGGGAGTGCCTCGGTGAAGGCTCTCCTTGCCCGGAACAGCTGTTCTGGACATTCGTTTTGAGGCAGACTGTGTCTTTTTAGTTCAATTCTGTGGCTAAAACTCATCTTTATTCAGGAAAACTCCCTCTTAGCAGTTGCAGCCTCACTTAGGGAAGGCACGTAGGTCTGGGAAGGAGCAGACTCCCTCCAGTCAGCCTCACCTGCTCCTGACCCATGTCCCAGTGGAAGCTCTGACAAGATGCTCCAGGAGGGTCAAGACTGCATCCTTGTGCAGACTTCACATCTCCCCCTTCCTGGACTTTACGTGCTGAGGATCAGGCAGGTAACAGAGGGCAGGAGTGTGGCTCATTTTGGAGGGCCTGGGAGCTGATAAAATGGGATTGCTGGAAGTGTGGCCCATCTCCTGCTACTTCAAACCAGCCCTGCCTGCCCCACAGCAAGCTCCTGAACAAGGCAGGACTCCCAGAGCAGGTCCCTAAGCTGGATCCATGGTGGGAGCCTGAGAGCAGGGAGCCAGGGTGAGCTGGGCTCCTTTGGCCTTTATTCTAACGATAATCAAGCTGAATTCCTCTGCACCACTCCAAGGGATGCAGGCAGGGATCTTTCCCAGAGAGCTGAGCTCGCTTTCTGTGAGCCCCAACAGGATCCAGATGGGCACAGAGCCCTCCTGGGGATGTGTCCTGGAGCTTCTGCCCACATCAGATCCCTGCACAGAGGCAGCATCCCTGGAGCTCGCGGTGGCTCTGTGTCTGCAGCAGGAGAGGGTTTATGCCCGGACATGTCCCACAGACTGCTAGGAGAGAGCTGCTTCCTTTCTTCCCAGTGCCACGAAGGGAGAGCTGGCCAAAGGAGAGGAATGCCACGTCCTAGAGCCTCTTGAGGAGTCTGGCCCTTCCCAGCTGGACAGGAGAATTCACTCCCTCAATCGGTGCTGGAGCTGCCGTAAATGCAAACAGCCACAAGTGGGGGGGAGTGAGGCCACCCTGGGATCTTCTGATCCCCACAGCTATGGGGGCTGAGGGGAGAGAGTTTTTCACTGCCTGCTTGAGAAGCAACAAGTTCTCTCTGCTGTTCCTTTAAGCAGAGCCCTCTCCCATGGCTGGTCCCTGGAGCTGGCTGCACCACGGGCAGGGAGGTGGCAGCTCCTGGGAATCCCTGTCCTTGGAGAGGGATGGACACCCATGACCAGGAGGGTCCCTGGCCGTGGAGGTGGACGGAAACTCACTGTGGACTTGTGATTTTGTCTCTTTGCTTGATTTATTTTCGAACTCACTGGTTTTGTGGGTCCATCCTAGCCGGGCTGAGGGACACTGGTGTGGAGTGGTGACAGGGACAGGGCTGCAGTGCAGGGCCTCGGTGGGTGCCTGCACGCACCTGTGTGCCCAGGTGAGGATTCGGGGTGCAGCCCAGCCCTTGGCGTGTCCCTGAGCGCCCGTGGGCAGCACAGTGCCCAACACGTGCGTGCAAGCCCGAGCCCAGGAACCTGCCACGTGGAGGGGATGGAGGAACCCAAAAATCCCAACTTCACCATAAAAATATCAATCATCTCCAAACATCCGTGCGATGCTGATCCTTCCCTCCCTGCCCGGTATTTTCTCACGCTCCAAAGCTGGCAGCAGACACTGGGAAGCAGTGTTGGAACTTGTCCTGCCGTCCCATCAAGGCATTTATCTCCAGCATCGAGCCCTAGAGCTGGAAGAGCTGCAAGTAGGGGCAAGGCACGCTCCTGCTTGCTGCTTTCCATTGCGTCACTTGGGCACGGGCTGAGCGAGCGCCCCGGGGCCAGATCCCACACACACCACCCTGCCTGCTCCTGCAGAGCACAGCAGCATCCTGAATGATTGACAGGAGCCAGGGACCCTGGTGACACCCCTGAGCATCGCTGGGATCTCTGCCATGCCCTCCCAACACCCTGCAAGGAACCAGTGGTGACCCCTTGGCGCCTCTCCACAAAAGTCATCGTGTCAGGGGCTGCATGCTCAGGGTGACCCCATGAGGTGACCCTGGATGTCTGACAGGGATGGGGATGTTGGTTGGGAGCCACCTTTGGAGCAGAACGTGGCTCAGGCTTGGCTGGATGCTCTGCTGGGATGGTGAGGACAGGAGGGGATGGTGGCACAGATGAGGGCTGGGGGCCGATGAGGCACCTGCCTCAGTGTGGGATCCTGCTCAGAGCCAGCCAGAGTAATTAATGCAATTACAATTACAAGGCAGACTGCTCCTTGCCCCTCCCTTGCTGGCTTCTCTGTGAACCAATGGATTTGAAAACCCAGCCATCCTTCTCCACACCCTCCCAGCCCCAGCTGCCCACGGCTTCCAACACAAACTCCTGAGATCCCTCCTCTGAGCCCTGGCAAGTGCTGTGGTGCCAGCAGCTGTTCCCTGCCTGGGCCATGTGCCACCAACATTTTGGTGATGACAGCATGGTGGTCAGTGTCCCCAAGGCCAAAAAACCTAAGGATCTGACCTTATAAAACCTAAGGATCTGATCACTTCTGGTTGTGCCCAAGCCAAGGAGATGTCCCATCCCTCAGTTCCCAGAAAACCTTGTGGCTCCATCCTGGTAGATTTAGGTCAAGCCAGATGCCTGCCAGATGGATCCTCATTTCCACAGACAGCCTAGCCCTGGGCAGTGGCCACAAACATTCTTTTATCGACAGGGGGGAATAAAAGAGCCCAGCAAATCTTTATATGACACCACAGTGATTCCTGACGGAGCTGCAGGGCACTGTGGTGGGATGGCAGAGCTTCCCTGGGCCCGTGGGACTGCAGTGCCATGCTGCACAGGGGCTGGCATGGCTGGAGCTGGGGCTCAGTGAGAGCTCAGTGAGAGCTCAGTGAGAGGCAGCACCAGGAACCACCGAGCCAAGACAGGAAACCCGGCTGGTTTCCTCCGCGCTCATCGCCCGGACGGTTTCTCGTGTGTGGGTGCTCTGCTGTCTAATAAGGCTGAGCTCCCCACGCGGTGACTCTGAGGTGACACCAGCAATGACACCCAGAGTGCCTCTCTGACCTCTATTCCACCGCCTACGTGCACGGAACTGGCAGCAAACAGCTCTGAGGTTGTCACTCCTGGGTCACAGGAGGGTTTGGTCACTCTCCTGCACAGACAGCGCAGTGCTGGGCACGGGGTGGGGGAGGTTTGAGGGCTGCTGGTGTGGCTGAGGGGGCCCTGAGGGCAGGAGGAAGCTACCTTGTCTTCTGCAGAACCCACGCGGCCAGAGGAAACTTCTCTTCACAAAGCCGAACATTAAAACGCGTTAATTTATTCGTCAAAAACCTGGCACCCCCCTTCAGGGAGTGGCGCAAGGTGAGGAGCTGCTGTGAAAGGAGAAGCTCCAGCTGGCTGGCACCAAAAGAGTTAAAAGCAAACACTCGGAATATTTGTCTTTGGCCAGCCTAGGACTTGTTTTTCTGACAGAAAAAGATAGTTTTATTTCAAAATTACCAGAACTCTCTTGCTCCCCCGGGTTTGGCTGTCCCAGCGGGTTCGCTCTGGGGCAGGTTTTCCCACCCTCAGAAAAAACTGAGCCTTTAAAAACAAAACCCTCTCTAAGCAGTAAAAAAAAAAAAAAAAAAAAAAAAAAAAAAAAAAAAAAAAAAAAAAAGCAAAACTGCAAATGCTTGTTGATTACATTAAATTCCCGTTTTGGTCATTTCCCAGCTCTCCCGTGTGGAATTGAGTGAGATTCCACCCGTGCAGGGCAGAGCTGGCTCAGGGCTGCCCCATCCCAACATCCTGACGCCGTGTCAGCCTTGGATATGGGGAGCTGCGGATTCGATGGGCAGGAAGAAGGAAAAAAAAAAAACTTAAAAAACCAACCCAAACCCGGCTCTTTTGATGGCAAGAACCCAAATGTCCCTCTGCACCCTGACCTTCATTGTGTGGGGAAGGAGGGAGCGACTGGGAAAACGTGATAAGGATTGCCCGGGGGTGACAGCGGCGCTGGGCTGGAGCCACACGTGCCAGCACATGCAGTGAGTTTGTCCGTGCTCTGCAGCAGGGGAATGTGGAGTCCTGGCGCTTTGGGATGGAGGAGAGGGGCTCCTCACTGGCCCCGTGCCCCAGGAGGAATCACGGAGCCCAAGGAAAACAGAAGAGTCAGGACTGGAGAAGTGAGGGGGGAGAGGCTGCTCCGGGGAAAGCCTGCAGAGGCTCTTCCCTGTCCCCAAACTGGGGGTGCAGGGTGGGAAATCACTCCCTGGAGGCTTCTCTCACCTGGGATGCTGCCCCACCCCTCATCCACAGGGTGCGGTGCTGCTTGCGGGGGTAGGGAGCTGAGGGCCGGGAGTCCTTGTCCCCCCAGGGACTGTGCCACCACCTGCCCCAGGAGCTATTAGGGCCGAGTTTAACCGAGTGTGTTAATGCGATCGGGCCCAAGAAACTGTTTACATTCACCTTCCCCTGTGTTTGGTTTGTGATAGCAGCAGAGCAGCAGGGATGCTGCGGGTGTCCTGTTCTCAGCAGATTTAGGGGGGTTTCCTATGGGAAAAGCAGTGATAGAGCCTTGGCAGGCACCCATCCAGCTCCTTTCCCCGATTTTTTTTTTTTTTTAATTTATGTTTAGCCCTTACCTCATCTCAAACAAAAAGAGTGATTTAAAACCCTTTGCAATAAAACAATTCAAACAGAAGCCGGTCTGCAGCGCTGTATGATGGGGAGAAGGTTCTCGTTATTTGCTTAATTACAGGTTTTTGTTTGTCGAGTACTTGTGGGTGAATTGTTTGCAAATAACAGGTGAGTTTATTCACGCTCAGAGTCCTGAGATTAGAGCTGGGAGATGGGAGCTGGAGGGTGCTCAGGTGTGACCCAGGAGGGACTCGAGGGAGCTGGGGTCGCGTGCTGGTTCCTCGGAGGATCTGCAGGGCTGTGATGCTGTTCTGCTGGAGCTGGCTGCCTCCCACAATATGGTCTTAATCACATGCAGTTTATCCTTTTATACATTGCAGATAAGGATTAACTGCTTTATGGAGTCCCTGTAAAACGCAGTCCATTAATGGGAGTGAACCGAGGTTGCCTGGGCTTTGGAATGCTGGAATCAGCCTGTCAGGCCTGGCCACCGACTGCCAGGTGTTTCCTGACCTCCTCCTGAGTGTCTGCAGGAGATAACACCTCTCCTTAGGACTTCTTCCCCAGTTTATGATGCAGATAAGGGAGTTTTGGGGTGTTGGAAGGAGAGGCGGCTGCCGGGTGCTGATGCCGTGCTGAGAGTAGGTGGATTCAGAGCTGGATCTGTGTGAGCACAGTCAGTCTCAGCCATTTTGGGGCCATCCTGCTGCTATGATGTCCCAGCACTGGAGCTCCTGAGAGCGTCCAGACTGATGGAAATGGCAGCTGCCCCGAGTACATGGAACAGGGAAGTGACACCGGGCAGGGGGATGAGGCCCCAGCCAGGAAAAACAAAGCTCAGGAGGCAAACATGTCCCTGCACCCACCCACCTCCCTCTCCAAGGGCTGCAGAGAGCAAAGTCCAGATGGAAAAGTGCTCCCAGAGCGAAGAAATCCCAACGTTTGGAGCCTGCACACCAGGGAAGAGGCGCCCTTAAAATTGTGACCGCGCTGGAATGGCGATTGAGGCGGAAGGAATCCTTCCATCAGGAATCCACCAAAGGGCAGCAGCCACTTCTCTCTACCTCCCACCCTGCTTGGGTAAGCCCGGGTGAGCTCAGCAGCCGTGCCCGAGCCGGGGCAGAGGGGCAGGAGGTGGCTGCCCGCCGACCTTGCGCTGGCTGCGGTGTCGAGCCGGGCTCGGAGGGGCCGAGGTGACTCAGGTGTGACTCAGGGCAGAGCCGCGCAGAGCCCGCAGCGCTCCCCGAGCCGCGCTTCGCCCCAGCCTGCGCTCCAGCATTGTGCTGGGGGTGATGCGGAGCCGGCACGGAGCCACGGTGATCCCGAGCCATGATCTGGAGTGTGGGAAAAGCGCAATCGCTGCGAACAATCAGAGGCAAAGCCGGCAGCAGCACGCAGCGAGGCAGCGAGGAATTTGGAGACGCATTCCAGAGGCGATGACAGAGGAGGGGCTGGGAGCTGGGCCGCGAGTGAAAAAAAAAAAAAAAAACATGCTCCGATTTGTTTTGGTTTTTCTCCTTCTCTGCAGAGCTGTCCCGCCCCGCTTGGCTTTCGAGTAAAGCCCTGGGTGCTGCGGGTGGGTGGCACGGCCCGAGCCGGGACACGGCCAGCCCTGCATGGGCAGCGCTGCCCTGCTGGCACCGGGGACAAGCACAGCTCTGCTGTCCCCTCTCACACCTCAGCCACGCTCCTGTGACCGGGATCTGGGACACAGAGTCCATTCTGCCACCTGGACAGCACTAAGGACCGCGGGCAATAAATGGCCCCTGTGCCAGGAGCCACCCACGTGGCTCAGCACCCATCCACTGGCAGGCACTGCCAAGGCTGTGGGCAAGCTGGTTCCCATTCTGTGACTCAGTTTCCCCTGAAACAATGACAACACTTCTCTGCACCTTGGAGACTGGCAAGGCTTTGCCTTGGAGGGGACCAGCTTTGGGCATGGGGACATGCCCGTGTGTGCCTCGCATCCAGGAGTGGTGGCACTCAGGAGCTGTGGTGGCCACCAGACTAGTGTCACTGGCCAGCAGAGCATGTCCTGGAGGGGCTGCAGCTCAGCCTGCGACCTCACAGCTCCGTCATTCCCTCCCCTCCCAGCAGCTCCTCCCGGCTCTTCCTGACCCACTTTCCATCTTTGCCTTGCACAATAAAGCAAGAGCAAAAAGGAGCAGGGGGAGCGGATGCTGGCAAGGCCAGGGGCACATGGTGGCAGGCAGCACAGCCCTCTGGCACCTCTGAGTGGCACAGGGCCGGGCACGGGGCAGGGCATGGGGCAGGGCACGGGGCAGGAGGTTCTGGAAGCTGCTCAGGCTCCGAGAAGAGGACTCAGGGTTGTGAGGATAATTTTCTTTCCCCCGCTGTCATGCATGGGACACGCTCAAGGCTGTGGCTGTCCCAGAGAGCCCTGGAGGTCACCGGCAGCGCTGCCAGTGTCCCCTCACCCTGCCGGGAAGGGAAGGTGTGAAGCAGACCCAGAGGGCCGAGATGGGACAGGAATTTGGATTTCGGCAGATTCACAGGCACCTCCACTTGGTGCCCACCTCCGCCCCGCCCCACCAGCACCATCCTCCTCCCCTGCACGGGCACCCGGTGGGCAGAGGCTCCTCCCGAGGCACAAGGAGGGATAATTGGCAGAGTGTGCGGGTGCCCTGGGCCGTGTTTCACTCCTTGCTCCAGGCAGAGCAGCCATCCGGGAGCTAAAAGCATTCAATTGTTCACTGATGCTTTTCTTTGAAGCCCTCATTCATCCTCCAAGGTCCGTATTGATCGGGGACTCCAGGAAAGCATCTGCCCTTCTCTGCCTTCATCAATGACTTTCCCACATTAATCCACCTCTTCCCTTGATAACCACACTAATTACTCTCAGCTAAGTTGGCTCTGGCAGGGCACTGGAGGCTGGGAAGAGGAACCTGCTCAGCCTGGCTGTGCCTCAAAGCTGCCAGTCTGTCCAGACAGTGCTGGAGTGAGCAGGGAGTGTGAGCACCATGGCATGGGGCTGAGCGAGGGGCAGCACAGGAGCTGGGGTGGGAGGGTCTGTGCTGCTGCCAGAGGAGTTTGCTTTCCATTTTTGAGGCTTTCCTACCTCCCAGGGAATCCCGATGGTTTTGCATGGATGATGATCCCGGACTGTGCTGCAGTAGGATGCACATCCACCCTCCCTGCCTGCATCTGCCCAGGCCTGGGGGGGCCCAGGGGCTTTCTCCCTTATGCTGCAGGGTGTTTAGGACCACCACGGGAGGTTCACACCCTCAGCCCGGGGTGGTCTAGGCATGAGATGAGATCTTTTCCACGTCTCCATCTGGGTTTCCTTGAGGGAGGACGAGAGGGACGCAGTTCTTTGACCTCAGCCGTGGTCAGGCTGAGCTGTGGCTCGGGAGCAGCCCCTTGGGAAGGAGCTGGATAAAGGAAATCCCACATCCAGCGAAGAAATTTTTCCTGATATCCAACCTAAACCTCCTCTGGTGCAACTTGAGGTCCTGACCAGCAGGAATGGAGCTGTAAGGTGGGGCTGCAGAGAGCAGAGAAAGAAACCCCTCCTGCATGGCCACGGTGGCTTCCACTGGTGCCTGTGGGGACACGGGTGGCAGGGGGACATGGGGGGGCTGTGCTGGGGGCACAGGACACCCCGGGCTGGCCCCTGCCGTGCCCTTGTGGCCATTCCTGAGGTGGAGCCGCCATCTAGTGACACACGGAGTCCCCAGGGCAGTGGTGGCCCTGGCCCTGTCCTTGTCCCTGTCCCCACCATCCCCAGCTCCTCAGGGTTGGGGGGACAAAGCCAGAGCCAGGTGCAGGAGCAGGATTGGGGTCCCCTCTCCTCACTCTTTCGGGATCAGGCAGTGCATAAGCCCTGAAGAGCAAACCAGGGTTATTAATTTATTTAATAACAGAGTCCTTAAGGTTGGAAAGGCCCTCAAAGATCACGGTTAACCAGCACCACCCTCATCACCACGTCCCTTTTGGACACTTCCCAGGCAGACTTTTCCCCCCCTGGACGCCACCCTGAGCCTAGAGGAAGATCCCAACTCTCTGGACGCCCAGCACGAGGAGCTCACCCCTGTCCCGTGAGCTGCTGGCAGTGACAACCAAACCTCGCCTGTCCCCTGCCATGGCAGCCTGAAGCCTCCCCCACCCCAAGCTGCTCCCCCAGCACATTCAGGCCCATCATTATATCTTTAAACCCCCCAATCCCGTCCTCTTTCCGCCTCAAAAACTGAACAAAGGCCGTGGCCGTCCCGTCTCTTGTCCCCCTTCCATTTTCCTCCCGCTGGCTGCCGAGAAAAGGGATTCAGCCGTGCCCACTGCTTGTGAAAAGCCCCCGCCTGCCTTGTGTTTTATGAAGGAAAATCTCCTTGGGAGAGCAGCCAAACGTTCCCAGCCTCCTGCTGGGTGTTTCAGACGGGAGTGCTGGAGGATGCGAGGGCACGGCGGCCCCTGGGTGTGGGGGGAGCGTGGGGGGACAGGGATGGGCTCTGCAAAACCACCACCAGATTGCAGAGGGAGGCCAGAGCAGGAGGTCACTGCGGGGTTTGGGTGGCCAGAGATGGCTCTGTCTCTGCTGCCTCGAGGGAGGGAGTTTCGCTGCGGGGCTGGGGATGCTGAGATCCTGGCATATCCCTTGGGAATGATGTGGGGAGATGGAGTTCTGTGTGTGTGTGTGTGTGTGTGTGTGTGTGCCATGCTCTGGGCACTGGCTGGGTGCTGGGTGCTGGGTGCCATCCCTCTCTGCTGATGAGAAGAGCCCTAGTTTCTCAGGGCCTCGCTAACAAAAACTTAGAGTTCATTGATTGATGGTCAGAATCCAGAAGGTTTTATTAGTAATATCAAGAAAACTGAACAAATCTTTTTTCTTTTCAGCCACGTTAGGTTGGAGGGATGATCTCTGTGTGGTGTGTGTCTGTGTGTGTGTGTGTGTGTCTGTGTCTGTCTGTCTGTGTCTGTGTGTCTGACTGTATCCTGGCCAGGGATCCACAACAAGACAGAGAATAACACATTTTATTGGTTAAGGAAAGCATATTTACATCCTTTCATCCAAGCTTTCTCCTGGGAAGCTACAGAACTCCCCTTTAGCAATGGATTTCAGGACAAGTTAAAAACAACTTGCATTTCTCCTTTCTCTGAAATATCTCAAAAAAACCAACTACCAAGTCACCACCACACCTCTCCTCTCTGGAACCCCTCCATTATCCCCATCCTTTTCATCTCCTTTTTTTCCTTTCTCTTTCCTCCCGCTCTCCTTCCCACACTCCCCCTCTCAGCACCTCTCCTGGACCACACATCCCCACGCGCTGCAGACCTTTCAGACCCAGCGACTCTTTCAAAGGCATCCAAGAGGCCCCCGGGGGCCTCCAGCCCAGCAAATCAAACTCAAATTTGCAGCTTTATATGCAAACACGATGTGTGTGGACGCCGAGGCTCTGCTGGCACACACAGCAAGTAAACAGAAACACATGGCTGAGGCTGGAAGAGCAACAGCCCCGGCTGAGAGCGAGGGTTTGGGGAGGGGATTTAACCCAAAGAGGGTGAGTCACGTCCCACTGCAGCTCCACGGGCACTGCCAGGCTCAGTTCCCACGCCTGTGCCCGTGGTGAGGCTGTTCTTGAGGGCTCTGAGGGAAAAAATGAGGGGGGAAACAGAGGTGTCTGCTCTGTAGCTGAACCGAAAACCACAAGGACAAAGTCAGACCCAAAGGGAGACTCTCTGCCGTGTTTCCTTTTCTGGTTCCTTGTGCAAACGCTCGGCTCCACGCGAAATTGAAACCTTCCTTTCTTTCTCGGGGGCCATTCGATGTCCTTTAAAGGCTTTTTTTCTCTTTCTTTTGAGGCTGGGAGCAATTCCTCAGGCAAAGTGCTGCTCACCAAAAGCACGTTTTGGATCTGACAACGACGAAACAAAACATTTAGCAGCTCCAAGAATTAAACTTGTTATTGGCAAGCCTCGGTGCAAAGCATTTCCATGTTTTTATTGCATCCACCCTGCCTCCTCTTTCCCTGTGAAGCTGCTGCCGCAGTTTGACCCACGCCAGCAGACAGCTTCACACATTTGCCAGCTTTGAACCTCTGATTTGGGAAAGCAAAGAAACCTCTGCTCTTGCAGCGCTCAGCTCCCGCTAGCGTGGCTCTCCCGCTCCACCTTCCTGTCGCCCGGAGATGCTGCTACTCCTGGCTTTATATTAAAATTTTCTCATCTAAAGTTTCCTGAAATGTGCTTTTGACGCTTAAAAAAATATTAAAAAAAAATTAAAAAGGCTCCAGCCCCTCCAGAGCTGTCCCTGCTGCATCCCAGATGCTGTGGTGTGTCACCCCGAGGTGCAGCAGTGGCAGTAGGACATTCCCTGGGGAGCCTGCTCTATCCAGCACGGATATACACGGATTTTTTTTCCCAAGGGCACTCCCCCTTCCAGAATTTTCACCTCTCTGAAGCGGGCAGGGTGAAGGAGGATAAAAAAACCTCCCAGCACCAGCTCTCCCTTTCCTCCCTGCTGCCTCTCCCTTCGCAGAGCGGTGCGAGGTGCAGCTCCCAGCCCCAACATTCCCTCTCCTCGGGGTTTCCCAGCTGGGAATTCCTGGTGACTCCTTGATGGGAGATCTCCATCAGGGAGCTCTAGGATGCCTTTCCAAGTGCAGGAGCAGCCATGGTGGGGTGTGCTTCCCCTTCCTAAGCCGGGAGCGAGGACAGGCAGCTCCCGCTCCTCCCAAGGAACCCTTTCCTGACTCTTGGCCGTGCTTCCTCCTCCTCCTCCTCCTCACCTCACCCTGTGTATTTAGTCCCAAACCCTTTTCCACAATTCCCAAGGAGTCCTGGCAGTCCCAGCGCTGTCAAGATCAGGGCTGGCATTTCTCTGGGGCAGGGAATGCTCTGTCCAGTATTAATAACAAATAACCAGGGCAGTTCCTGGGGCACAAGATAATTACTGGGGGCTTCCTCACAGCTCTGCCTCCACGGGAACAAACGGGATTTAGCCGGTGAGAATAACCCAAGGAAAACCTCCCACGGATGCCAGAGGAGGGCAGAAGGAGGCAAGAGAGACTCAGCATCGCTTGGAGCCTCCTGTGAGCAGCCCGTGTGTGGGAACCCGAGAAAAGATTTCTTTTTGCCTGAGAGGTTTCTACAACTCCAAAGTCAGTCAGAAATCCTGCAGACCGTGTTCTCAGGCAGAGAAAAATGTAAATACGACAGATGTTTTGAAATGGCTATTCTCCTCAGCCAACGAGATTTTCTATTTTGGATTTTGTTTTCATGGTTGTGGACACTGTGCTTGGTCAGCTGACAGAGACGAAGAACAATCTCTCTGAAAACTGCTGCTTACTAGAGAGAGAGAAAAACTTCTTGCTTTTTGCTTTGCTTTCTGCATCTTTATTTAAATGCATGAAACGAAATGCAAGAATAAACAACCTTCTAATTTTCTGAAATTTCAAATGTGTGATTTGAGTCTCTGTAAAGAAGGCAGTCCCCCTGCTCTTGGGGTACATCCCCTCCTTTCCAGGGGTGCCTTTGGGAAAGGGATTTCCCACAGCTCTGGTTCACAGCAGGAGCAGAAGGAAAGGGAGATAAGGTCCTGCATGGGATGTCTCGCTTTCACCTCCACATCAAAGCCCCGAGTTTATCACTCCTGGCTGGTGTGGGGCTCCTTTCAGCCAGGCTGTGAGGGGAAGGGGTCAGGTCTGTCTCGCCTGGGGAGTTGGCCAAAGTCAGGGGTTTTTTTATCAAAACTGCTCTGCCAAAATTTCTCTGCCCCTTCAGGTCTCCTTGAGCCTGGCCTGGGAGCTGCTGCCGGGGTCCTGCTGCCCTGAGGTGAGGGGTGAAGGGACAGGAGGGAGCTGTGGGTCCAGGAGAGAGGTGAAGGGACAGGAGGGAGCTGTGGGTCCAGGAGAGAGGTGAAGGGACAGGAGGAAGCTGTGGGTCCAGGCGAGGTTGTGGCTGGAAGTGAAGCTCTTCCCTCCCCATTCTGTGATGAGATCATGGGAAGACCTGGAGGCCTCCAGCTCCTCTGGCAGCAGGGAGATGGATGGGTTCAGGGTGGAGAGGAGGCAGCAGGGGGGAGCTCAGCCCCTTCAGGAGGAGGACGAAGCACGGCAGGAGGTTAAAAGTCAACATCTTTCCCTTTCTCAGCTCCTCCAGGTCAGAGGGAGCTTCCCAAGGTTATCAGCTGGGGTCAGGCACTGGGGGGGAAGGCAGTGAGGGTCTGGGATGCCAGGGCAGGGAGCTCAGCCCCGCTCAAGGACAGCCACCCCTGTGAACAGTGAGGATAACAGGCATCCTCATTCCCTGGAAAAGGGCACACACACATCCATGGACACAGAAACACCGAAGGGTGACCAAACCTCCCAGCTGGAGGGTGCAGGGCAGCAGAGAACACTGCTCACTCTGTGTTCCAAGTGGGCTCTGAGCACAGTGTGTGGGGGCCTGGTGCCACTGTCCCCAGTGCTGCACCACTGCCATCGAGGTGCCCTGAGCCCTCTGCATCCTGCCCGAGCTCTTGGGAAGCTCTGCAGAATCCTCTTGGCTCAGTGGGTGTGAGAGGAGCCCCAGACCCTGCTGCAGTTGCTGTTTTGATGTTGTTAATGTGACAAGTTGGATTAATTAAGTGCCTTTGGAGGCGTTCCTGCCTTTCCCGGGGCTTTTACTTCAAAGGGAGGCAAACCACGAGAGCATCTCCCCCCCTGAAATGCCTCAGTGTGCCCTGTCAAGGAGTTCTGGGAGCATCAAAACTCTTCCTACTACTGGAAAAATCTGAGGTCCAGCCCACAACAGCCATGGGAACAGACTGGAGCTTGCCTGCTTCCCATGTGGGTGCCCCCCATTTCCCACTGGACTTTCTGTGCCCCCAGCTCTGCCCCAACACCCCAGGGAGCAGCTTCTGTCTGGAACTCACTGGCTGTGACCTGTGAGTCTGGAAACTTCAGGAGAAAGAAGTGTTTTTTTTTTAAAAGTCCCCAAGAGGCAGAGAAGTTTCACACTCCTGCTGGGTTTGTCCTCGCAGGGTTTAGGAGTGTTTGGGAGCAAAGCAAGGCTGTCACAGAGCTCCCCTTGCATCTGTTTCCTTTGCCTGTGTGTCTGGCAGAGTCTTTTGCCCCAGTTTGCTGATTTTGTGAGCACGGCCTTCAAACTCCCTCTGGAGAGGACAGCAGCTGCGAGAGGAGCGCTCACCTGCATTGGCAGGGAGGAAAAAGTGTTTTAAAGCTGGGGGAAGTGCTGCTTTTTATATCAAAGTAGCACCTGGGAGCATTGCCCCATGGCATGGAGGCAGCCTTACATTGAGGAGCCTCCAGCCTCACCTGGAGGTGAGAGGTGACAGTGGGGACAAGTACCCAGGCTGCCCCTCAAGCACATCAGGGCTGACGTGTTTCCACCTTGCTGCTGTCCCTAATTCCCCAGGAGGGGACAGGGAGTGGGGAGATGCGAGAGCAGCCAGCTGATCCATGCTGGCAGCTTGCTCCTGACTGCACCAGGGCAGAGCTGGGTGTCACTGCAGGCTCCCAGGGCAGCGCTGGGTGTCACTGCAGGCTCCCAGGGCAGCGCTGGGTGTCACTGCAGGCTCCCAGGGCAGCGCTGGGTGTCACTGCAGGCTCCCAGGGCAGCGCTGGGTGTCACTGCAGGCTCCCAGGGCAGCGCTGGGTGTCACTGCAGGCTCCCAGGGCAGCGCTGGGTGTCACTGCAGGCTCCCAGGGCAGCGCTGGGTGTCACTGCAGGCTCCCAGAGCAGAGCTGGGTGTCACTGGAGACTCCCAGGATAGATCTGGGGGTCACTGAAGGCTCCTGGGGCAGAGCTGGGTGTCACTGGAGGATCCCAGGATAGATCTGGGTGTCACTGGAGGCTCCCTGGCATCCCTTCACCAGGCCCTGCCCACTGGCAGCATGGTGAGGGAGATTTGATACTGAAGGTGCAGCGAAGCAAAGAGCAAATGTTGGAACAGGGAGTGCACAGCTCTGCCCTCCCTTCCCCGGGGAGTTCACTCTTTATCTAGCCCCACTCCCGTTTCCTTCTGGGATAAACCAGGAGCGGCTGGATTGGGTTTCCTTCGCTTTGCAGTGCATGTGGCCAGCCCAGACCACCCCACGGATGGGGAAGAGCTTCCCAAAGTGTCCGTGCTGGATCGGGAATCAGCCGCGCTCCAGGAAAATTCACTTCCCAGGGCCTCTTCATCGGAAGAAAAGTGGAGGCACCGGGGGTCCAATTACAATGTATTTAACATTGGTGAGCTCAGCGGGGCCTCGCCGTCTCTCACAAGTGGGTCAGGCCACCAGCCCGGAGTGCAGTGTCAGACTGGCTCCGGGATGAAGTGTGTGTAACCCGAGCCCCGAGCGGGCAGGGGAGGCTCTCACGGGGCTGGGGTTGTGCGCTGGGAGCAGAGCTGCGGGGAGCTCCCCGACCTGGGCAAAGGGGAGCCCGTGTGCGGCCAGAGGATGGCTCGCAGGGATGGGCACCGTGCCCTCACCTCTGCTTTCGGGGAGCTGATCCCCTCTGTGCAGAGCTTTGGATGAGGGACAGCCTGGTGCTGCTGGGGGGGGCCGGCCTAGCACTGCTGGGTGAAAAGATCTCCACTTGCAAAGGCTCACAGTAAATGATAAGACATAAAATAAATAAATATAAAATAAATATAAAATAAATATATAATAAATATAAAATAAATAATATA
>VZTN01022425.1:226790-242090 GCA_013400515.1 Erpornis zantholeuca | reverse complement strand
AAAAAAAAAAAAAAAAAGCGGTTTTCTTTTTGCTAATAATATTTAGCACTTCTCGAGCCAAAACCAGCCCCAGAGGCGTTGGCTGGACTGAGCTCTCCTGCTCAGGGATGCACAGCCTGGTGTCTCAGTGGGATGGGAATGAGGATTTCTCCTGCCTGTGTGCTCAGAGCTGTGCACAAAGCCCAGGTCCTGCGGTGGAGACCTGAAGGAAGGAGTTTATACAGCACAACAAGCACGGCAGGAATCTGGTTTATCAGCAGAGCTGATTGAGCTCTGCCAGGCTGTCCTGGTGTTTAAGGTGCATTTCAGCTTCTTTTGAACAAGGGTGTTTTACAGCTCCCTTGTCAGCCAGGTTGGTGTTTGAACCCCTTTGGCAGAGATTTCAGGGGGCTCCTTTTTTGGGGGGGGCTGTAGCCAGGCCCTGCTCTCAGGCAGTGAAAACACCATTGCTGGAGAACCCATTTAATTATTTTAATTATTTGCAGCCATGTAGGCTTCCCCAACGACTCAGTGATTTGAAAATGTGGGTGGTGTGTTTTCAGGGAGCTTTCAGATGTCAGAGAGGTGCCACAGTTCAGACCTGAAATGGAGACACTCCTGGGGCACAAACACCCCTAACCCTGCTGTGCCCAGAGATTTCCTGATTTCCTTCACTGCTCCCACATCCTGGATGGAACCACCTCTCCCCGAGCTGCTGGCAGCTCCCTGCGATGGAAATGTCACTGCAGACCTGCCCCAGCCTCTGAGCTGAGCAGTTCTGCACTAAGCACAGACTTTTCTAGGGCCAAGTTCCTAAAGCCCGGCAAAAACAGGGCTTTGTCATGGAAATGCTGAGATGACATTAATGGCAGTGTCCTGAACGCAACTCTAATTAAAGAGAGGAAGGAGAACTGAAGCAGGATGTCCTGTTTGGCTGCCCAGGATGGAAAGCTTGTCACAAATAAAGTGCATTCTCGTGCTTTGTCTCTGCCCCTCTGCACGAGGCTTTCCCAGATTCTGCAAGCGCTCGTTTTCTTATCTCTCCTGGATTCTTGTTTCTTTTCTTTTGAAAGAGCTCCTCAGGAGGATGTTTTTCCTCTCTGCCCACCGAGCTCCTTCCAACTCACCCACCAAATAAATGTCTCAAACGCAAAGTGAATGTGCTTTTTATCCCCTGAGCAAAATCACGATTGGCTCTGTGCAAAGAAACTTTCCTATTAACGTTGCAGAACAAGCAGTGAGCAGGGACAGGCACATCAGAGCTGGGAGTAAGATGGCAAATGTTTCCTTTGGAAAACAGGCTTTCCACGGAATGAGCCCGGGGTATGTCACAACCAATCTCTGAGCTGCTTCCTACGATAGAAAAATAAACCAGAATCAAAACAGAGCAAGAAAAAAAGAAAAGGAAAGGAATTCAGAAGTAACAGACCAGTGATTTCGCTCACTGTGTGCCACAGGAATCCTGATCCAACCAATTTCTGTGCTCATATAGAACCAGCTGAGTGCTGCCAGCTTTGTATCTGGGACTAATCTCAGCAAAGCTCAGGTTTAAGGCTGACACTTGAGCTCAAAGCAGTGCCCCGGCAGCGCTGTCCTGCATATCCAGGATTAGAAACCTGGTGTGTTTATGGAAAATAAGATGATCCGACCTGAACTGTTCATTTGTGCAGCAGGAGGAACCGGGCACGTGACGAGGTCCTGCTCCAATGGCTCAGTTTCTTGGGCTGATCCAGACATTATCGCTCCTGCTGTGACACTGGTGCTGCCCTACCCGTTTCCTCGGAGCACAGACCCTCCCTGGGCTGCTGCCAGGGAAGCAGCAGCTCCAGGGCTGCTCTGCAGCCTGGATTTCTATGAATAAAAGAGCTGAAGGCTCCCCACTGGGCTGGCACAGCCTCCAGCAGCATCCCGGAGCCCTGCGTCCTCCAGGAGCAGAAGGAAAGTGATCTTTCGCTGTGAATTAAAGTTTGGGGCAGGGTTTCTTCTAGATGATCTTGTCCTCTTTGTTGGAGCACTCAGGTGACATTTGGGGCAGATGTGACATGTCTGCTCAGCCCTTTTTGGGGCTGGTTCTGCCTGGAGGGCAAATCAAGGGCTAGGGAGGGAGTGAGCCTATTCCAGCCCCACAGGGAGCTTGGCAGCCCTGCAGGTGCTCTGGAGCTCAGGGTTCCAGCTCTGCCACCATCCCTGGCCTTGCACAAGCACTCAGAACCCTATCACCATCTGCCTCGCCTTGGGAAGAGCCTGCCTGGTCCCACCACTGCAGGGCTTGTCCCCCCAGTTTGGGGAATCCCAAACCCAGTGCTGTGACTCTGCTAAACCCGAGCTTCCCCCGAGGGGAACAAAACCTCCTCCTGGTACCCAGCCCCACTCATCCAGCTGGGCTCTCCTGGACTTTGTGCCTTCCTGCAGCTGCTGCTGGGAGGGTGCATTCCTGAGGAGCTGTGTACACATGTCCTGCCTGGCTGGCACGGCCCCAGAGCCTGTCCCCAGCCCGGCAGCACCACAGGGAACTGCTGCTCTCACAGGCACTGGGGGAAAGTTTAGGCTCCTCATTCCTGCAGGTTAATGAATCACCTTTATATGCACCAGGGTGGGAGGTGCAGCCCATGCGTGCTGGGAGCTCAAGGGGAGCAGGAGTAAGAGCAGAAATCCACGGGGATGGTAAATTGCCGTGAGTTTGGTGCAATCCTCCCTTTGCCCATGCACCTCTCCCGCTGCTGTCCTGCTCCCATCGCGGGCAGGAGGTGGGGTTGGGCTCCCACCTGGGCTCCCTTGATGTAACAGACCCAGAAGTATGGCCTGAAACCTCACTCGAGCTTCAGCTGGGGGGGATTTGGTCAGGAAGTTCTGGTAGTAAAGGGTAAAACTGTGTGTGGAGCTGGAGACAGAGCGAGGGAGCGGAGCTGCTGCACGGGGCTGGAGGTGACACCATTTCCTCACGGACTGAGTCATCCCAGCTCTCCCAGATGCACCTCTGCCCAGTGCCAGGCTCTGCAGACATCTGACCTCAGCAGAGGTGATGCCTGACCCCTTTGGGACCGATTGTGTTTGTCCCTCTGGGTCTCTGTTGGCTCTGGTTTGTCCCTCCGAGTGCTGGTGGGGGCATCCCTCCAGCTGCACTCACTGAGGACAGACGTCTTCAGAGAAGAAAAGTGGAAACCTGCCAGAATATATCTGAAGAGCCACAGCTTTAGGGCTGAGAGGTGATTTCGTCCCAGCTCAGCTGGGAGGTGTCCATGATATGCTGTCAGGACGGTCACCAGGCCTGCTCAGCCTGTGGCAAAGCTGCCGAGATGAAACCAGGAGAGAGGCGAAGAGAGAGCATGAAATGATCAATTTAACCATTAGGGCACATCCATCCTTCCTGCAGTGATCACAGAGCAGCTCCTCCCGGGAGAAGCTTGGCCCATTTTGTCTAATTAGTTTCTCTCCTGCCAGCACTCGCTGACATTCGCTGCTGACGCTGCCCAGCCGCGGCTTCGTGCTCCGAGCAAATATTTTCCTTGGACGGGAGGAAAACTGCTCTGAGGAGCTTGTGTGAGTGTGTGGGAACCCAGAGTGGAGCTGGATCCCCTGTGCTCCCTCGGGGCCCTGGCCATTCGTTACCTGCAGGCCTGGAGGAAAGCGATGCCCTGGCTGCAGGACGCGGGATGGGAGCTGCTGGCCTGGGCTCTGCTTTGCGGCAGGATCCAGGGTTTGGCACAGGTCTGGCTGAGGTGTGGAAAGGAGGGAAGGGTGATGAGTCTCTCTTTTCACAGGATTGCTCTGGCAAGAGCTGGGAACCACGGGGAGGCCCCACCCTGTGGCCCTTGCCTTCATCCCGAAGTGCTTAACACCCTTGGAGCTGCTCAAATATCCTAACAAGGCTCAGCCTCCATGTTCTCCAGCTCTGGAAGGTTGTCTTGGAAATCTGGCTTGCATAGGAGGGGAGAAAGAAATACAGAGAAAAATACACTGTGGGTATTTAAGGCCCACTAAATGGAGAGCAGTGCTGAGGACTGAGATGGTTTGGGTGAGACCACACAGACAATGTTTTGACACTCAGTCAGGCCCCTGAGTGCACATCCTCTTCCCAGAGAAGCTGGGAGAAGGTTCGTGGTGTGCTGTGAAGGGACCAAAATAGGGCCAGTGGGAAGTGCTGGCCACCTAACAAGCTGAGTCAATGCCCTGCCTGCTTGCACACGCGGCTATAAATGAGATTTTGGGGGGAGCAAGGTGGAGGGGATCCTCCAAACCCCATCCACCGAGCGTGGGCAGGGACGACGAGAAAAACAGCAAATACTTTTCAGAGCCACCCGGGGACTGTCCCTGGTGGGCAGGAACTGCTGACAGGTTTGGGGGCCGCCCTTCACCTGGGATAAGTAAGAGGGGAGCAGGCAGAGCCGTGCCCACAGTCACTGAAGGACGGCGAGAGCAGCCCCGGGAGCCTTTTGTCAGGGAAAAGCCTTTATGACTAAATTTGTGCAGGCAGCTCTGAAGGCTCAGACCTTTATTCTTTCAGGCTTTTAAACTAAAGGTCATTTTTTCTCTTCCCTTCCAGAGTTGGGGGGGAAAAAAATAAAAAGAGAAAAAAAAAAAGAGAGAGAGAGAGAGAGAAAAAAAAAGTGAATTCCTCTTGACGCAGATCCCCTTCCCCTCTGGATGGGAGTTCAATTGTTCTTGCAAGCAAACTCCAAATCTGCCCCTCGCATTCACTTCCTTTTCCTGCCCGAAAGGAAACAGAGATTTCTGACTGTGTGAACTGGTCCTTTATTTAAGGATACAAGAAAATAGCTAAATGCTAATTCAGTGTGGATCTATGCACTTTAGCATGCGGCCCGGCAGAACAAAAGAAAGAGAAACATGTCCCCGCCCTTCCCAGCTGAATTGTAAACTGCCCACTGGTTTGAGTATAATGGGTATTTATGAAAGTTATCCTAAAACATTTACTCGAGTCCAATGCAAACCCAGACCCCTCAGCCAGGAAGTTTTTAGCTACCAAAAATAATCACCAGGCCCTGGCTAATATTTTTAACGACCGTGCGTTCTTGGGAATTTCCTCTTCCCTCCATGGAGATAAGTGATTAAACAAAATAAAGGCAGTGGCCATTTTGATAGACTGCGACGTGTCAGAGAGGAGAAATATCAAGAGTTTTGTTGGTTTTGGGTTTTTTTTTTAAACTTTTTCCTAAGTCCTGACTTCTGCATTCGCTGTCTGACTTTTAGGCTGAATTCCACTTCTCTGTCAGGCTGCTGAAATCCAGCGAAGTCAGCAGAAAAGCCACGAAAGTTTCCTGGGTAGGACTTTTAAGCCAAGGTATTAAATCCACTAATGGGAGACACTTATCTCTTCCACGCCTTATTGATTTTATCAAAAGGACACGGGGCTCCATTCAGCCTGGTGTTATTGGGCTGGATTGTTTCTGTGGGGCACCATCAGTGTAATGTCCTGGCCATTCTTCAGGTCTTCTCCATGGAGACCTCCTCTGGGCTTTGTCCCACCCGAAGAGATCAGAACCAGCCCTTGGAGTGCATTTTCCCCCATTTCCCTCGGTTTTTTTCCGAGGTAGAAAACTTTTAATCGGTTGCAGGTGCTTTGTTCTGCTGCTGGGAAGATCTAAAATGTCTTTTTTTGTTGTTGTCTGCAGTGATCAGGAAGAGTTGCTGGGACAGAGATTGTTGGCTGCAGGCGGGGAAGAGGAGGAGGAGGAGGGCTCAGCCCTCAGGGCTCTGCTGAGGATGGAGTAGCCCAGAAGTCACCTTTACAAGGGCATGGGGTGATAGAATAAGGAGGAATAGCTTGAAACTGAAGGAGGGGAGATTTTTATTAGATATTAGTGGTAAATTCAGGGTGCCCAGAGGAGCTGTGGCTGCCCCTGGATCCCTGGAATCATCCAAGGCCAGGTTGGAGCAACGTGGGGCAGTGGAAGGGGTCCCTGCCCAGGGCAGGGGGGGGAATTGGATGAGGTTTAAGCTCCTTTCCAACCCAAATCAGTCTAGGATTCCCTGAAATAAGCAGCAGGTCTGTGGGAGTCCTTACCTGGTTGATCACTTGGTGTTGCTCTCGGCAGAGAATTCCAAAACACACGTTTTGGATCTTTGCTGAAAGCAAGGCTCAGTGTTTGGGATTTGGACTCTGTTGTCCAAGAACAGCAAAAATAAATGAGTGATTGTAAATGCATCCATCCTCAGAGATGTTCCTGGTGCAAGAAAGGGGCAGCTGGATTAACAGAGTGTCATTTTCTCTGTAGAAAACCTTTTCCCATCTTTCTGTGGTGGTGGGAGCTGGCTCCAAGGACCACATCTCCTCACACCTCAGGGAATCTGGGGGCAATGGGCAGGATTCCCAGCCCAGCAATGAGCCCAGGTCCCTTTTCTTGGTCTGTGATAATTTTTCTCCACAGGGATCTGCAGAAGGAGAGAGGCCCTGCAGTTCTACAGGCTGAGACACTGAACCCCTGCAGTGCAGAGCCGACCCATCCTGTGTGTGTCTTTCCACTGCACGTGGCTTTCTCAAAGATAGGGCCTTGCTCAAATATTTCCTGAGTGCCTGAATCCTCTCTGCAGCCAGGGGAGTATCTGTGAGCGTTACAAGCTGCTCTGCTGAAATCTTATCTGGCACCAAAGGGCAGATAACAGAGCCCTTTACCACTCTGGCTTGGCCAAAGGGAGGCTCTGGGCTTTTTCCCACCTCTGTCCCCCCTGGAATCACAGCAGCAGCAGCAGTGAGGCATGGCCACATCCCCACCTTGGGCACCCTGGGGTCCCAGCACTGCAGAGCAGGAGAGTTTCTCCCCCAGCCTTTGCTGACAGTGTTCAAACACCAACTTGCACCATCTTAAATCTCTGCTCCCTGTGTTCCTCACTTTCTCCCCTTCTCTTATCAGGCTTTCCTTGAGCTGTCAGGAATGAGGGGAGGTCAAGGCCTTAGTCTGGCTCAGGTGAAGCACCCCAAGGGCTGTGTGTCACTCTGCCCACTTTGGGTCCTGACAGAGCTGTCCCAAGACACTCCCGAAGCACCCACGCCTTCCCCTTCGGCTGTAAAATGGGATTAGGACCAGCTCCTTGTGCAATGTGATGTCAAATATCCAATTAGCAGTTTGCTAGCAATTAGCTTGTGGCGTTAATGAGCAGCTACTTGTAACGATGGGAGGGAGAAGAGGCCTTTTGGATGTCAGAGACCTTGGAAAAATGTCTTTATTGCAGAAGTGGAGACCTCCAGGAAGAATGAGAGACCTGCACAAAGAGAATGGCTGCTCTGCTCTGGGGGGTCCCACTGCCACCTGCCATGGTGGGCTACACAGGAGGTGACCCTGGGGTGGGCTGGGGAGCTGCCAGGGTGCTGCAGCCTTGGAGGAGATGCCAGCAGGAGGTTTGGGGACAACAGGAGGCGCAGGCAGAGGTGTGGGCACAGCTGGCATGGCCAAGTGTGTGGCCCCAACACCCTCTGGCTCCCTCCCTCCCTCTCACACCATAACTGAGCCTTGGCTGACTCCCAGGTTTTCCCCCAGCACCGACTTCCCTGGGAGGACAAGATGAAGTGTCACCATTTCGGATTCAAACCCATCCATTCATCCAGCCCCTGCTGACTGCTACCCTGGCTAAACAGGAAGTGTTTTCCACACATCCCATCTGGCTCCTGCAGTCCTGCTCCGTGCCTGGCTCTGTGTGTGCCCAGAGGTGTGGGTGGGTGATGTCCCCGTTGTGACCTGCATTCATCCCAGGACAGATGGGGCCAGGCAAGGCTTGTTGGGGCTGGTAAATTTTGGGTGTAGAGTTTTGGGGAGAGCTCTGGAGCTGTTGTGCACTGCAGGGCCGAGCCTGTGTGTGTGTGCTGATGGTGGGGAGAGCTCTCAGCCCTGGAGCTGAGATCCCTCATCCCACGAGTGGCACAAGCCATCCACGTGGCCCCTGCGCCTTTCCACGGGGAGCTGCTGCTTAAAACCCATCACTGAGAGGAAAAGATGGAGACTGAGCCTCCCTGCAGTTAATGTGAACACCCAGGCACAGGTTTTTGCCTCGGGGAGATTCCCCTGGAGAGCAGTGCTCCCACAGATTCCCTCAGCCGGGAATGCCTGCGCGCTGGGAACGCTGACACACGAGGGGTACACCATCACCTGGAGCTGGGGAGGGTGATGGGCAGCCTCTAAAACCCTTTCTGCCAAGAAAAACAAGAGGGGGGCTTTCTTCAGCCATGCATTTATATAAATAAACACAGGAATATTCCGTGGCTCCCGGGGGATTTGCCCAGGGAGTGATTCCGTGCTCCCCGCGAGCCTGCGCAGGAGCTGCCGGCATGAGCTGGGGACACAACTCTGCTCCAGGGGAGCCCCAGGTGCCACGTGGCCCTAAATCCCTGCTGGTAGAACCCACAGGCTGCTGTGGGGTCTGGAGGGTCGAGAAATAATTGCCACAGCCACAGCCCTCGTGCTCCAAAATGCCTCTGTTTTCAGTCTGGATTGAGGTACTGAAATCCCATTAAAAACTCTATTGTTCCTGCTTTGGTCGCCCACAACTGAGGTCATACACACACACACACACACGCACAGAGATTAAATTTGAAATCCAATCGTTTTGCACCAGAATGGGCTTGAAAATTAGAGCATCCAGGGCAGTTGTTTCCACGCTTCTTCGCTGCCTGGCCCTGAAGAGAGCACCTTTGTCAGGTGAAGTGCTGCAGGTTTAGTGTCCCAAACCAGGCACTGCTCTCTTTCCCAACACAGGTGTGACAAGGGTGACAATAACCTGACTGAGCACAGCCTTGTAGCCCAGATTTCGGGGGGTCACGAATACCCCAGAGTTTGCTCCACTGGCAGTCAACATCAACATGGCTCCTCTTGAGGTGGTGGCCACCAGCCCTGCCATGCTTGCCACAAGTCCCTGGTGCCGTGGGGGTCCCCAGTGTCCCCCTTTGAGGGAGAATGAGAGGTGGCTGCAGCGGGAGCTGCCAAAATGTGTCCTTGGTGAGGTGGGAGGGCGGTGGGTCCCACCCATCTCAGGCCTGGTCCCAGCCTCAGGAGGGAGCCTGGGCGAGCAGCCCCATCCCTCCCCGTGTCCCCAGGGACTCTGGCTCTCTCCTTTCCATGTCAGCCCCCGTGTCCATCGCCGGTGGGCTCGGCGTGGGGGTCCCGCCCCGTGGCCCCTCTCCCCCTCGGGGCGGCCGTGTTTGTTCTCCTCGCCGAGCCCGTTATCAGCTCGCAACACACACAGGAAGTCCTGTCTGGGATTGTCCATCCCCGGCCTGATTTATACAGGAAGAAAAGCATAAAAAGCCGCCCTTCCACCTCGGCAGCCACCTCCTGCCTGCGTGGCCATGCTGGCGACACCGGGACAGTGCCCACGGCCGCCGGACCCGGGGTGGCCGGGCAGGGATGGCCATCGGGAGCCACCAGGGACCACCACGGGGCACAGCAGGGGACAGTGGGGAGCCCAAGGTACCACCGAGCCACAGAGGGGATGGATGGGATGGGATGGGATGGGATGGGATGGGATGGCGAGTTGCAGGCAGCGGGAGCGCATCCTTACGAGCTCCGAGTGGGTTTTGCTCCTGCTCGCCATGGTGGGAGCCTTGGGGGTGGCTGAAGAGCCAGCACGGAGTGCACAGGGGTGTAAAGCATCTCCTTGGAGCACACAGGTGTGGGAGGCAGCCTCCACCTGCTCCCAGCGAGGCTGGACCCGCTGTCAGCATCTCCAGCATGGCTTTGCTCTGAGCAGAGCCCAGCCTCCAGCACTGTTATTTTTAAGTCACCCCACTGGCACTCGGGCTGTTTTTGTGGGGAGGAGAAGCCAGAGGGTAAATTTTACCTCCTGTGCACGTAGAGGCTGCAAACACTTGCAAGAATTCCTGTGAGATAGCTGGAAATTCTTAGCTAATCTCTTTTCTTTCTGTAACTCCCTCCCTTTTCCCTCTGCCCGCTCTCTGGATGCCTCTGATACATGCCCACGCTGTCCATCCTCCCCCCTGTGCTCCTCTGCTCTCCTCGCTGCTCTGCCCAATTCAGCCCCAGACCCAGGTGGGATGTGGGGCAGGACAGGGATGTGGGCAGGGACTGTCCTGGGTGTCCCACCAAGGCTTGTCCTGACTAACAGCCGAGCCTGGATCACGCTGGCTGTGCACACCAGGAGCTCAGCAGAGCCTCCCAGATTTATAACCACGGAGCTGGGTGGTTTTTTATGCTCTTTTCCTGTGCATCCTAATCTGTGACATTGCACAGCGCAGGCAGGAGGCTTTCCAGGGTATTTTGGGATAAAGGAATAGCTGGGATATCCAGGCACCGTCTGGCTGTGCAGGAATATGGAGCAGAACCATGCCAGTGAAGGGCTCTTGGTAGAAATAACCCAGCACCTTTTTTTCCCAGGGTCCATGGGATTCATGGAATCAACTCACTGAGCAGAGACTGAAACACAGAAAGAAACAACAAGGCTTTGTCAGTGATTAAATTAATTTCAAGCTGGATGGGGATGGCCTGGCAGTGCTTGGGAGGCTGTGGAAGCCGTTGTGGCTGGAGCTGGAGCATCCTCAAAAATCCACCTCTGGGCAGCAGAGGAAAACACGGATCTGCCCCGGCAGATTCTCCCTGTTCTTCCCTGTGATCTGCCGATGGAGCTACTCCCCCCTCTCTGCCGTTCCACTACCAGCTCTCCCGAGTTTCCCTGGAGGTAAGGAAGAGAAATTGAATCTGGTCCGGAGCTCGTTTGAGCCTTTTCCCAGGCTCTGCTGCTGCAGATGGGGCTGGCCCGGGGCAGGCAGATTTACAAACTGCAACAAATTGGGGTAAACGAGCCCACCCCACGGTCCCAGCAGCAGCAGGAGGACTGGGAGGAACACCAGGGAAGAGCTCCCAGACCAGACAGGGAAACAAAAGTGTCTCTGCAAGGAGAAGGGGGGGATTGGAACTGTTCTTTCCCCTCTCCCAAAGTGAGCACCTGGATCCCTGTCCTGCCCACAGCCCAGGGCAGGTTCCTGGAGCTGGAGATTTCTCCTGGAAGAGGAGGATAATCAGAGAAAAAAGGCTCTCTGCTGAGCTGCTCCCTGGGATGGTGAAGGGGCTGAGCTGTCCCACAGCTCCCAGCTATCCCACCACACTTCCCATGTGCTGATTCACTGGGAGAGTGGGGTGGGGGGACCACGGCCGTGTTTTGCCAGGGAAATTTCCCAGAAAGCCGCAAAATTCAGTTTATTCCTGGGTGGGATGAATCATTTCCCAGTTTTTATGCTGCAGCCATTGCTGATTCCTCTACATGTAAATAAAAATTCAAGTGTGCATGTAAAGGAAAATAAAGCTGGCTGTGGGATGTAGCCCTGTCCCTGCATTTGTTTTTGCACAGCTCCAGCTCCTCTGCTGGCTGTTCCCATGGGCACCTTAAGTTATAACACACTGGTCCTGAGACAATTGATGCTTGTGAAGTCCTTACTCAGGCCAAAAAAAATCACTTTGTGGGGCCCAGATCTCAGTTTTAACATCCTGAGCTGCTGGTGACAACAGAGCGAGAGTTATGGGTCAGGTCCTTTTCTTGCTTTGACCTGGATTTATCCCAGTGCCATCAGTGGACTCCTCTAGATTTCCACTGAGATAAGTGGTGTGCAGCTGACGCAGCTGAGAACAATATGGGCCAGAATAGAATAGTGGGAGGTCATTTTCCTCACAGAGCTCTGCAGGACAGGGGCTGCTCCAAAGCTTAAACTGAAGTGTAAAGTTTACAAACAGCCTCATAAAAAGCCTGAGCAGAAGAATTTGTCCTGGAACAGCAAAAGCCATTCCTCTTTTTTTTTTTTTTTTTTTGGGGGGGTTGAGACCATTCCTCTTTTTTTTTTTTTTTTTTTGGGGGGGGTCGAGAAGCACCAAAAATTCCTTCTTGCTTTAGCAAATGCTTCCAGATCTGTGCCAGTCCCCCGCAGTGCCCAGTGAGATCCCTTTGTGTGCTGCAGGTATGGGGTCAGCCACGGCTTGGGGGGAGCTGAGAAGTTTTGCATCTGTATGTGTGTCACTGTCCTGCCCCTGTCCCCGTCCATCTGTCACTCCAGCACCTCTGGCCCTGCTTTGGGGAGCACTCGTGTGCCTGAGCACGTCCCCTTTTCCCTGAGGGGGTGGGAGTGCTGCTTCCTCCAGAGCAGGGTCCTCATGTGGGACTTTGGTGCTGACCTATTAATTCTCCCCTGTTAATCTTTCCTTTTTCATGCCCCCCACCCCAGCTGCAGGTACCTCACACCCTCCAAGCTCTCCCACCCAACAGGGAAGAGCTTCCAGCCCTCGGCTCCTCCAGCCCTCAATCCACCACGGATGCTCTCAGGGGGGATTTTGGGTGCCTGGGCTTGGCAGGCTCTAGGAAATAGGGAGGTGGGTGAAAATCTCACCTGCACAGCCAGCCTGGTGCTCAGACTGAGACCTGCTCTGGGCCAGCACTCGCTGTCCTTCCCAGCTCACTCGGGTGGCAAAACCACTGGGAGACAAGGAGGTTTTGACATTGTTAAATCTGAGAGGGAGGTTGGGCAGAAACATTTCTGTCCTGGCCTGGAGACAAGCATTAATATTAGATGTCGTGGGAGTACACTTCTGGTGTGCAAGGGAGAGAGCCGTGGGGGAAAAATGTAAAACACTGGGCAAGGGAGGACTTTGAATTCAGGCAGGCGTGCAGGCAGGAGACAAAATCCCCTGCCACCTTTGTCAGGAGCTCATCACAGTGACATTAACAGTGCCAACAGATCTGATCTTCCCCCACTCTGAACTGGCATAACTCCTCTGCTTCCAAGGGAACTTTGCCAGGCCTTGTCCTGGGGGATTTCCCTCCCAGCATAATGAATATTAGCACAGAAGACACAGAACCCTCCCTGAGAGCGGAGGATTAAATGCTCTTTTAATGGGCTGTGTGCAGTTCTTTAGCAGCTGACACGGGCACTTGCTCGAGCAAAGATTTGACCCAATAAATGGAACTGGAAAGGAAACATTTTGCAATTAAAATATGGGCAGGATTTTAAAATGCTCAGGGCACTTAGGGAGCAGCTGCCTACGGCTGAGGAGGCTCCAGTGGAGTCCCTGGAAGGAGCACGCTTGGTCCTGTGAGGAGCTGAAGGATGAGTCCATCCTCTTCCTCACCAGCAAATTCACACTCGGAATCCAGGGATTAATACAAAGGCTTCCTGGGCAGGGAGGGATGTTTGTCCTTACATGAGGGTAAATGGTAAAATACAGCGTGATGGTAAAATAGAATGTTGGGGAACAGCAGATGGGAGCACACATCAGGGAGGTGAGCTTGGATACACCTGGGAGAGTGTGCCAGGTGCACCCTGCTCTCCTGGGTTCTTGCAAAACCCCAGCCTTGAGCACTGGGAGAACTTCTGGAGGGGGCAGATCCCGTTCGGCAAATCCCTTCTGCTCCGCTCAACCCTAAAAGGTGCAAAGGCACCGTGGGCCTGCCTGGATTCCCACTGGGATCACAGCAAGGTGAGGGAGGATCAGGGCCACGGGATGCTCCTAAAACACCCACTGTGGGATGGGGATGGACCTCCCCATGCCCTTCCATGGGTGTGACAGTGTCTGTGCCTCTCGGGCACACCAGTGGCGTGGATGCTGTGGCCACCACCCTGCTCTCATCCTCCACCCCAGGCATGTTTGGGAGTGTCCAGGGAACACTGGGTCCATCGTGGGCAAGGGCTGGGTCGCTGCTCTCTGCCTGCCTGACAAAGGGAGTGTAACATTGGGCTTTTTCTGTCCTCACAGAAAGAAACCGAGATGCTCCTCAAGGAAAAGATGCCTGCCCAGGACACCTGATGGAGCACTGGGGATGAGGTGAGTGTCTCAGCTGCGAAATGAGATCCTGTGCTCTCAGTATGGCCACACAGAGAAGCTTTGCAATTATTAGACAATAATTCAGGCTCCGTTCATCTCCCCCCTACACCAGAAAAAACCCAGTAACACTCTCTGCATAACGAGATAATTACTGTGCCTCCAAGGCTCTGGAGAGAAGTTACCTGTGCTGATGAAATTGAGGGAGCTGAAATCATTCCCCAGAGGCAGGATGGCTCCAGAGGGTGAACAAACCCGTGTGAGATGCTGTGTAACACGGAGCTGCACTTCCAGCAGCGCCAGCAAACCTTCCCTTGCTGCTGGGAGGGATCTCCATCTCCACCAGCACTTCCCAGAGAGGATTCCCTTCTCAGGGAGGATCCCACCAAAGCTCCTTCTCAAAACCTGAGAGCCCCAAGCACTCATCAGCTTCCCCAGAGGGTGCAGCACGGCCCAGGACAGCTCCAGCTCCATCAGCAGCCCCAGTGTATCCCTGAGGAAATAGAGGGGATGGGCCAGTGATCTCAGTTGTTCTTTTGGAGCCATTATTGTTGAACTGGTAAATATTTCCTTTAAATGCTTACATGCTTTCAAAAAAAAATTTACAGAGCTTAATGGGAACAAATATTCCCAGGGGGCTGTATCCTGCCATTCATTTGCACATCAGATTCCTGCTATCTTTGAGAATGGTTCTGTGCATGGGCAGGCGCCTAAGTCATTTGAAAAACAATAACCCTCTGTGCTCTAATTTTCCAGACAAAAATGTAGACAAAACAAGTGGCAATTTGGCACAAACCGAGCTGCTTTGATAAATAACTGGGCATTTCAGAGGAGAAGCCTGCAGGCAGCTGGGATCGGGCTGCCTGAGCTGTCCCGGGGCAGGTGTTGGGCAGCTGGAGCTGAGCCCTGGGTGTCACCCTAGGGAGTCTCTCGGGGTCCCTGCAGCTGGGAGGGACTTCCAAGGAATTCTCTAAGCATCCTTTAGGGCTCGATGGAAGTTCATCGCCGGCTCCTGCAGGACTTGGCTGTTGGAACGAGCTCAGGGGGATTAGCGGGGCACTGCGGGAGGGGCTGGAGCGGGTCTCTAACCTAGGGAGAGGTCATGTCTCCTCCTAAAATCCTCTGTGCTCGCGGTGGGGACTGCGGATTTGAGCGGTAATTTTTAGTAAAGAGAATTAAATTTGCCCTGGCCGCTGGGCTGGTGATGGGCCATCCCCCGGGGAGTCTGAGCACCCGTGGGCGAGGGGCCGGCATCTCTCGCTGTTAATCCCCTGCCCACCCAGGCGGGCTGGGCCATTGGGGGGCCGCGTGTCCCCGCAGTGTGGGGTTCGTGGGGCCGGGCCGTGGGGCTGGGGGTTCATCCTGCCGTGGGGTCACCAGGTAAGGCTGCAGATCCACCCAGGGCGGGGGTCCCCCGCAATCCCGTCCCCACCAGTGCGGCAGCGACATTTGGGACACCACACCGGCGTGTCCCCTCACCCCGGGCTGCGTTCCTCGGGAGGTCCTGCCCCGTCCCCGCCTGACTCCCCCGCCGGTGGCTCCGGCGGTGCTGCCC